>CM037004.1:42854140-43255254 GCA_020826895.1 Aquilegia kansuensis | reverse complement strand
ACATTGCCGAATCTCCTGAAGTTCACCTGGCGCGTTCAAAGCAACCCACAAGGTCTGGTCCAACCATTCCTAAAGTGAAAAGGGCCAAAATGGCTGAAGCTCCTTCTCCCCTCCCGGAATCCCCGTCTGCTTCCTCCAGCGACTCCATGGAGGAACCTGGCCAACCAGACTTTAGCGGAATCAAGGTTTCCGTGAATCTTGACGAACTTGGGTTTGATGGTGATCTTATATTTGACGATATCGGCACGGACAATATCGCCCAACCAGGTTCAACTTCTCATCCTTCATCTTCTCCCCCCTAGGGACTTTTCCATGGCTCTTCTTGATCCAAATGAGCCCCCTATTATTGGTGTGATGCCTCCACCACTTCCTGTTGATCACGAAATTTTTGATGTTGCTACATTTGTTGCACCTATTCGTGAAGCACCTAGGTACACCTTCCATCGTACTCCTAACTACTCTTCATCTGGATCAGGTGACCAAGCCGGAGATGACCAGCAATTTTCTCCAACCCCTGACGCTGAGACTAACCCGGTACCCGCTGCTGGCAAGGCTCCTACACCTCCTGCCGGTGTTACTCCTCAAGGTCCTTTTTCATTTTCAGAGTCCATGCCGGCCCCTGACCCTGACAAGGTTGGCTCCTCTTCTCGCGGTAAAGTAATTGCTGATCCTCCATCCCCCCAGTCTCCAAGGCAGACTCCTGCTGTTCCCCTTCCTCGTGATCCATCCGCTTCAGCTTTTGACAATGGAGCAACTGCTTTCTCAGCTATTCATAATTCTATTTTCCCTTCTGATCAAGCTAGAATTGATCAGATGAACTTTGATGAGGGCCGTGATACCTTTTTTCGTGGTCTAGCTCTCGTAAGTCTCCCTTTTTCCATTTTTTTTTTTTTTTTTTTTTAATACTATAACCCTTTCTATTGAATTATAGGTTAACGGTCTCGCATCAAGTCTTTTTCGCATGCTCTAGCCTGGAAGAGAGAAGAAAGAATTGCAAAAGAGAAGCATGACCTTACAGTGGAAAAGAACCGACTAATCCGCGAGAAATGGGCTCTTCAAGCCGAGGTCGAGCAACTCAAGATTCAACGGAAAGAAGCAGCCGCGTCTCGTGATGCTGAAATCGAGAAGAACCGGAAAACGCTTGAGGGTGAACACCGTGAGCGTATTGCTGCACTTGAGGCTGCTCATGTCACTGAGATAGCGAAGTGGGAGGGAAAATATCATGACGGCCTAATCAAATAGATGAACTCAACGCCGGTCATGAAGCTGACTATCAGCAGTACCTGACCGACCTAAGGGAGCAAAGGGAAACTCTCCTGGCTGAGTATAAATCAAAATACGAGGAGATGGTGGCGAAATCCAAAGAGCAGATCGCCATGCAAGTGAAGGCGTAGGTGAAGGAGAACTTGTCCGCCATTCTTGCTGCCAAGAAAATGCGGATGACGTCTTCATCTCCCAATGCTTCCACCCGAGACCCCTTACCTTGAAATGTAATTTGATTAATACTCCTTGGCAATTGCAAACTCTTATTTAATTTGAAACTTTTATAATTGTTATCCATTAATGCTCCCTTCTGTTACTGGTTTCTCATGTGCTAACATTAGGACACACTTCTACTGATCCCGTCGTCACGGTTCAGCAAGTGCAGCCCTATTAACACATTAGCACTATTGCTCTTCTCTCTTAGAGGCACCCCATTGTATTGTCTAAGTCAAACTCAATGGGGAAGAAATAACCATATAGAGACTTAACATTTAGTTAACGGCTTGCCCAGCCAAGTCTACACTTACGGTATTTCTCACCAACCTTAGTTGGATTTCTACTATGTCTAACCTTTGGCCTGGTCTCAGACAATACTAATATATATAACTGGATAAATCAACAAAATCTTATATTTTCATTGAAACTTAAACACCGCTACATACTTTCAGCAAATCTATCTTTATAACACCTACTGTCCTGTTGATCTAATACATCTCTGCCCTCTAGGCATATTATTTCTTTAAATTGCTGATACTCCATGGCTTGTCGAGAGGAGTACCGTCTTGGTAGGTCAAGTAGTATGCTCCATTTGCTCCCACCTTGTTTACCAGAAAAGGGCCTTCCCAGTTTGGCTCTAACTTTGCTGGTGGCGGATTCTGTTTCCTTAATACGAGATCCCCTGGAATAAGGCTTCTTGGCTTGACCTTTTTGTTGTAAGTCCTCTCTAGTTGTCGGTGATAGCTCTCCAATCTGACTTTGGCGCGCTCCCGGACTTCCTCTACTAAGACTAGCTCTCTCTCTATTATCTCATTATTCTTCCCCAGGTCGACCACCATTCTTCTAGCCGTATGCACCAACATTTCTTGTGGTATCACAGCTTCCATGCCATAGGTGAGAGAAAATGGAGTCGCCCCTGTGGATCTTCTCGGTGTCGTCCGGTAGGCCCATAGTACTTCCCAAAGATTTTCGTACCACTTCTCTTTCTTATCCTCGAGCTTCTTTTTCAATACCTCCAATATGGCTTTGTTTGATGCTTCTGCCTGGCCATTTCCCTGCGGGTGAAATGGTGTTGCAAAGAGTTGCTTTATGTTATAACTTGTCAGAAACTGTTTCAATTTATCTCCACGGAATTGAGCACCGTTATCTGCCACTATAGCTCTTGGTAATCCAAACCTGCAAATGATGTTGGTCCAGATAAAATCTTTGACTTCTTCTTCTCTGATTCTTCGCAACGGTTCTGCCTCAACCCATTTTGTAAAGTAATCTGTAGCCACTATTAGATATTCTCTTCCTTGTGACTTCTCAAGCTTTCCTACAATATCAATTCCCCACATTGAAAAGGGCCACGGATTACTAATGAAGTGAAGGTTTTCTGCTGGAGCATGTATTAGTCTCCCATGAATCTGACAGCCGTGACACTTCTTTGCATAGTCACAGCAATCTTTGTACATGCTTGGCCAGTAATGCCCATGAATCATTATTCTGTGCGCCATGGCTCGTCCCGGAGAATGATTTCCACAACTTCCACTGTGACATTCCGCCATGACTCCTTCCTTTTGGGATGGGTGTACACATTTCAATAGCGGTCCAGCAGGCGATCTTCTATATAGGTCTTCCCCTATCATTGCATATCTTTTGGACTGTTCCAAAATGGATCTGGCTTTTGTTCTTTCTTCCGGAAGCGAACCACTCTTCAAGTAGGCTATTATTGGATCCATCCAGCTTGCTTCCAAGCTCTGAATGAGGTTGACGGTCATTTCCTCCACCTCTATCATTGGCTGAGATCTCTGCATGAACGTTATGGTTTTAGTTGAGTTTTCTTCTGTTGTCGTTGCCAGATAAGCCAAGGCATCAGCATGTCGATTTTCTCCCCTGAACAGATGCACAATTTCTACCTTTGAAAATTTAGCTACACTCTTTTTCAATGCCTCTAAGTACAACGCCATCTTCCCAGTTAAAGCTCTATATGTTCCATTGAACTGTTCTACCACCAGCTTTGAGTCAGTGAAAACCGTCACCTCCTTCGCCTCTAACTTCAACAATACTTCCAAGCCTTTCAGTACTGCCTCGTACTCTGTCTCATTATTGGTGGCCGGAAAAGCTAAGTTTTCTGCTATCTCGATCTTGGTATCTTCTGGTGTTACCACTACTATCCCGACTGGAGACCTCCCTTTATTTACTGACCCATCAGTGAACACCTTCCATCCCTTCACATTTTTCCAACCGGTATCTTGAATTTCTAGAGTCTCTAGTTGCTCCTCCTCTTGTATTTCTGTATCCCCCGCTGCGTCCTCCACTGGAAAATCTGCTAAGAAATCCGCCAGTACTTGGGATTTTTCCGCCCTCTTTGGTTCATACTGTATGTGATACTTACTCAGCGAAACTGCCCATTTCTCCATTCTTCCAGAACGCTCGATTTTAGGCATCACTTGATTAAGTGGAAGGTTTGAGACCACTGTGAGGCTATATGCTTCAAAATAAGGTCTCAACCTTTGCGCCGCAAAAAGTAAGGCAAGGGCATACTTTTCAACTCTTGAGTATCTCGTCTCTGGGGAAGTCATCTTTTTGCTGAGGAAGTAGACCGGGTTCTCCTTTGCAGCCTCTCTTCTAGTTAGGACTGCACTTACTGCAATGTCGGATACTGCTAAGTAGACGTAGAGTGTCTCTCCTGGTAACGGCTTTGATAGCACTGGTGGCCTACTCAAATATTCTTTTAATTTTTGAAAAGCCTCTTCGCATTCATCGTTCCAGGCAAAAGATAAATTCTTTTTTAAGAGCTTCAGAATTGGCTTGCACTTATCTGTGGATCTTGATATGAACCTTCCCAATGCCGTAATTCGACCAGCTAACATCTGTACTTCTTTTTGTGTTCTTGGAGATGCCATATTTGTGAGTGCCCTGATCTGCTCCTGACTGACCTCTATTTCTCTCTTGGTAACAATGTAACCAAGGAACTTTCCCGACTGTACTCCAAACGTGCATTTTTCTGGATTGAGCTTCATGTTGAATTGACGCAATGTTTGGAAAGTTTCACCCAGGTCTTTTAGATGGTCAGTCGGTTCTTTGGATTTGACCAACATATCATCAATGTATACTTCCACCGTTTTCTTCAGTTGATTCTCGAACATCATCTCTACTAGCCTCTGGTAAGTTGCACCTGCATTTTTCAAACCAAATGGCATTTTGGTGTAACATAGTGTTTTCTTACCAGCATAGAAGGCGGTTTTTTCTTGATCTGGACCATAAAGTGGGATCTGGTTGTAGCCGGAATAGCCATCCATGAACGACAGTAACCCAAAGCCTGCTGTTCTGTCTACGAGTTCATCTACCCTGGGCATGACGTATCTGTCTTTGGGGGATGCTTTGTTTAAGCTTGTGAAGTCTATGCAGATCCGAATTTTTCCATTCTTCTTTGGTACTGCTACTATGTTAGATACCCATTCCGGATATTGAACTTCTCTTGTTATTCCAGCTACCTCCATTTTCTCAATCTTCTTCTGCACTGCCTCTGCTAGTGTTGGTTTCACAGTTCTCACCTTCTGTGCAATTGGTTTGAAATTTGGATCGACATTTAACTTGTGACATGCTATATCTGGATCAATCCCTGTCATATCGTTCATAGACCAAGCAAACACATCTGTATTATCTTTCAAAAATTTTAAAAGATCTTGTCTCACCTTTGGATCCAAGCTTGTTCCCATGTAGGTGATCTGTTGACCTCCTACTTCATTGAGGTTGACGGGTTCCGTTTGTTCCTCTGTCTTTATAGCTTCCCGTGATAACCCATCATCCTCCTTCTGTCGTTGCTATGCTGAGACAGATGACGGCCCAGCACCTGTTGTGCCATGCCTCATGCTTTTTACTGTTGCTATCTTCAAATTTTTAGCCATAGCTTGATTACTTCTTATCTCATATTGCCCATCTTCAGTCGGGAATCGAATTTTCTGGTAGTAACTTGACGGAATTGCATTCATTAGATGAATCCATTCTCTCCCCAAGATTGCATTGTACTCTGTTGGCGCGTCTATGACCACAAACCTTGACATAACAGTTCTGATGTGTGCCGTAACCGGTAAAACTATCTCTCCCACTGGCTGCACGGCTCCCCCATTGAATCCGTAGATGTCTCCAGGAGAACTTGTCAAGCTGCTTCTTTCTAGCTTCATTTGATCCAAGCCTCTGGTGAATAAAACGTCTACTTCACTTCCACAATCTACTAGAACTTTCGTGACATTCCAGTTTCCAATGAGTATGGAAATGACCAATGGGTCATTATGTGGCGTGACTACTCCTTTGAGGTCTTCCTCTGAAAACCCGATAGGATCATTCTGATGCACAGGTCTGCCATTACGCATAACTGGGATAGCTCCTACTGTTTGCAGGTCTTCTCTTATCTGCATCACTCTTCGTATCTTTCTTCTGACCTCGTTCATGGATTCTCTAGCTCCTTCCAAGATCATATTAACAGTTCCTCTGACTTGTACTTCTGCCTTGGCTTCCTCCCTGTTCTTTTCCACTATAAATTCTCTTAAATGACCTTCCTCTATGCATTTCCAGATCAAGGACTTGAATTCGTAGCAATCCCCAGTTGGGTGTTTGAAGTCTGATGATATTCACAGAAAGGCTTTCCCCTGACTGTCCTGCATCTTACTGATGGTTCCTGGAAGTACTTTCTTCCTCTTATTCTCTTCAAGATTTGGTCCAGAGACATGGTAAGTTGAGGTAGCGGTTTCGGTGGCGTCAACTTTCTTGGCGAAGTGTCTCTATCCTCCCTCCTTTCTCTTTTGTCCTGACCTCTCGATCCATCTTTGTTCCTCCTGGTGCCAGTATCTCTTGGTGGTGACCACTTCGTGAGGCAGCTTCTCCTTTCTTTCTTTTTTCCGCCACCGTGTTAACGGATGCCGACAACACTTTGGGAGCTCTCCGTGATGCTATGTCTTCTAATCTGATGTATTTCTCTGTCTTCTGAAAAAGTTCATCCAGAGTCGTCATCCGTGAGGACACAATTGAATCATATGCCGGAGATTTCTTATTTATGCCTTTCTGAAATGCTACCACCCCTGTTCTTTCATCAACTCCGCCATCTGTTCTCAAAATCTCATTTTTGAAGTTAGTAACAAATTTTCTAAGAGACTCACCTGGGGCTTGTTCCAAATCAAATAATGATGCTATATCTGCAGCCTGCCTCTTCTGATGAATATAGTGTTTCACAAACATCTCACTTAACTGAGCAAAACTTGACACACTCCCTGGTGATAAACTGAGATACCAATCTGTAGCGTTGTCCTTCAAACTGCTAGGAAATAATCGACACCACATTCCGTCATACTGGCTGCCTTCCCAAGCCGCCATCTTTTGTTTGAAATTGTTCAAGTGCTGCACAGGGTCAGTTGTTCCATCATACTCATTAAATTTAGGTGGTTGAAACTTACTTGGGAACCCATGACGGTAGCACACTTCAGCTAATGGCCTCTTGCCCAATCTCTCCAGGTCTTGAGTCACCTCAATGTTTTTTCCCTTAGTCTGTGCCCTCATATCCTCCTGGACCTTGCATATCATCTCGAAAAGCCTGGTGTATGGATCAGCCGCCGGGATCTCTTCATCATTCACCCCTTCCTTTAGATTCACCTCGCGGGCTCTTACCCCTGACTCATCTGACCCTTCCTCTTCATTCACCCTTGGACCTGGAATCCGACGCCTTATTCTTCCTTCTCCTTCTCCTAGTGCTATTCCCTCCATAGGTCTCTGATGATTTTCATTTCTGACCACCTCATTCTCAGCTTCCTGAAGGTGTTGACGCTCCATCTCTTCCATTCTTCTTAGTTGCTCTCTTAACCTTAAGTTTTTTTCCCTCAACCTGCTTGTTTCTTCTTCTCCTTCTTGGAGGGTTTGAGGATGATCAACCTGAGGAACTTCTCCACCAGCTGCACCTCCTGGATAGGTGGATGATCTCGTTTGCGTCACCATCGCTCGCTTGTTTGCTCCTCTCAACCTTTTTCTCGAAACCCTAGATTCGGAGGTTCAGGCCCTCCTTCTAGCGCCAAATGTAAGCCCCTTCTTTGATGAGCTTAGTTGTATTCTTTGACTGCTCCTCCGTCAGTACCTGCAATGACCACCGGACAATGACCGGTGGATAAAGCTCCAACGATCAAGTCAGTAAGCGGCTAGGTTTAGAAAATAGGTTTTAGCAAGGAATGAATAGTTACCTTATGCGAACCCTAACGTCTTCCTTTTATAGTGGTATTCACCGCTATCTTTTAACCGTAGGATCCCTCTATGCATCCTATGGTTCTCTGATCTCCTACGTGTTCAATTCTCTATCACATACTCCAGAACAGATGCTTGACAGCCAGACATCACGTGCTTTCTCCGTGACACTCTAGAATGTTCATATAGAAAATGCTTGACAGCCAGATATCACGTGCTCCATCCGTGATACTCTAGAATGTTCTGTACTCCGATTGGGTACTTCCCGGTTTGCTCTCCTTACCCAACTCCTATGCTTCAAGTGCTACACCTGGCCTAGTTTGGTACTTACAATCTACTTGACACATTATGTCAGAGTAAATTAAACTACCATATATATGGTTCAACTAGAATATGTAATCCAGGAGTAAACAGATTCCGAAGTAGCTGCTCGAGCAATCAATGAAGACAAGGCAAACTTGATGGTTAAGAAGAGAAATATTAATGAACTTCTTAAGCAGAGGTTCAGCTGGCTTCTAGTCACTTGTACCAAGCAGAGAAATGATAATTATAATATTAGTCATGTGGTAGGTAGAAGTTATAAATTTCCAAAGTACCATGCATGTAAGATCACCCATGTGTTTCACAACATATCTGGTACAAAACTACAAATAATTGAGAGAAAGAACCAAATTTATTTAAAGCAGAAAAGTTAGTAAATCTGCAAGAAAATATGCCATTATATCACTGACAAATGACAATGCAGTAGAGAAGACAAAGCATGCAGAGTTGGCAATGAATCAAAACCATATATCTTCATTTTGTTTTTGAGTTCATCATATACATGCATGTTGACAACTTAATTAATAAATTTCATCTATCAACTGCATTTGATTTAAGTTCATCATCACTTCACTCATCTTCCTTATCTTAGCTAGCTCTTCACCCTCTCAAGAAAAAGAGATGGTGGCTTCTCCTTTAGCAACAACCAACAACAAACCCCATGCAGTTTGCATACCATACCCAGCCCAAGGTCACATAAACCCTTTGCTCAAAATAGCAAAGCTTCTTCATAACAAAGGCTTTCACATTACCTTTGTTCACACTGAGTACAACTACAAACGTATGCTCAAATCTCGAGGTCCAGACTCGCTCAAGGGATTACCTGATTTCCAATTCAAAAGTATTCCTGATGGTCTTCCACCTTCTGATGTAGCTGAGATCACCCAAGACCTTGCAGCTCTTTGTGATTCAATTGACAAGAACTGCTTGGTACCCTTTCGAGATCTCGTTAATGAACTCAACAACAATTGTAATGTACCTCCAGTATCATGTATAGTTGCTGATGGGGTCATGAGTTTCACTTTAGATGTTGCTCATGAATTTTGTATTCCAGAAGTCTTGTTTTGGACTACTAGTGCTTGTGGATTTATGGGCTATATTCAGATTCCTCAGCTTATCAAAGATGGTCTTTTACCACTTAAAGGTATCTATATATATATATGGTGCCTTCCTATATTATAACATAACATTTTTCCGAAGTTAATTTGTTAGTGAAGTTGAATTGCACAAACATGCTATTGTACCAAAACTGCGCGCGCTAACTGATGATTTTTGTTTTTAATGTTTTTTCTCATATTTCTCTGTATAGATCTGAGCTATGTAACAAATGGCTACCTGGAGAAAACTATCAACTGGGTACCTGGAATAGAAAATATTCGTCTTAAAGATGTACCAAGTTTCTTCATTCAAACAACAGATCCGAACGACATCATGTTCAAGTACAATGTTAAACAAGTTGAAAGAGCTTCAAAAGCCTCAGCCATTGTTGTAAATACATTTGACGAGTTGGAGCATGATGTTTTAGAGTCACTAAAATCAAAATTGCCTCCGATTTATCCTATAGGATTTCTGCACTTGCTAGTCAACAGAATATCACATAATGGATTGGATTCGATTGAATCAAATTTATGGAAAGAAGATTTAGACTGTCTGAAATGGCTCGATTCGAAGGAAGAAAACTCAGTTGTTTACGTAAATTTTGGTAGCATCACTGTCATGACGCCTCAACAAATGACTGAATTCGCTTGGGGACTTGCTAACAGCAAGCAAACATTCTTTTGGATCATTAGGCCAGATCTTGTGTCAGGTGACTTCGCAGTTCTCCCACCGGAGTTCATAATGGAAACAAAACAAAGAGGTCTACTGGCAAGTTGGTGTCCACAAGAACAGGTACTAAACCACCCTTCTATAGGTGGTTTCTTGACCCATAGCGGGTGGAATTCTACCATCGAAAGTATTTCCAGTGGTGTGCCGATGATATGTTGGCCTTTCTGCGGCGAACAACAAATGAATTGCACATACTCATGTCTCCACTGGGGTATAGGCATGGAGATTGATAATAATGTGAAGAGAGAGGTAGTGGAGAGCATTGTAAGTGAGTTAATGGAGGGCAAGAAAGGTAAAGAAATGAAGGTGAAAGCCATTGAATGGAAAAGGAAAGCTAAAGAGGCTGTTGCACCTGGTGGATCATCGTACCAGAACATAGACAAGTTTATCAAGGAAATTCTATTGTAATCGACCGACGTTGGGAGGTCCATTTAGAGTCTAGTGGAACTCAAACTCGTGTCTTTCCCCTTTTTTCCCTTCTTAATTTTCTGTCTGTCCGTCTTTTTTTTTGTTTTTTGAAATCTCTCTTATTTTCTCTTGCTCTCTCTTCCCCTAACGTCGGTCTCCACCGTATCACGGTTCTATATTATATTTATGTATTGATTAGATATCTATTTTGTTTAATCAAATAATTAATTTGTTACATTCCAAGCCTATTCTGTAATTTCTAGTGTAATTTTTTTTTTTTTTTTGTGCCTGTTGATGAGATGTGTTGGAAATTCCAACCATTCGCTTCAAATATGATATATTGAAGCATGGTTTTACACCAACCGCGTTTTTCAAATGAATCGGGTAGCACTGTACCAATTCCGATTCAAAAACCCGATTTTTAAAAAAAATCGACTGATTCTTAGTAACCGATTGGAGTCACCTGAGTCCGAGTGAAACCACCGATTCTCTGTGTCACTTAAGTTTTTTTTCAATAATTGTTACATTTTAGTAAAATGTCTTCTTCTCCTTTTATACATCTCTTCAATTTCATAATAACGGATAGAATCAAGAACTTCAATTAATTCTTAAATTTTTCGAAAAACAAATACGATTTTCAAAAAACATAATCCTTTCAAGAACTGAAGAGACAAACAACTTCATGGTTCAACTAGTGTAACGCCCCAAATCCTTATATATTCCGGGCAGCTAGCAACAAAGACACATGAAGAGTGGTAGCTAGCCATCACAACTCATTGAAGGGAGACAACTAGATAACAACTATAAGTACAATGTACTGTCGATCTCAAACCATGTACAGGGTAACAAATCAAAAAATAAACCCTAAAACCAAAATAACAATATCGGTAGTCCTGCCGTAGCGCCAAGCTACTGCAGAGTGATCTCCTCAAAATGATACAAGGCAACAAAGATGAGCCATAGCTCAAGCAAAGTGAAATCTAACTCACTTGACTTGCCATCAAGGGTGATATTCGCTCCTTTAAATCTCATTCAACAAATGCTTGACAGACCAATGGTCTTTATTTAATGGGAAAGATATCATTTCTGCGTAGAAGTAACCTTCAACCCACAGAGAGTTCCTTTGTAGCACCTTCAACCCAAGGAGAGGTCCACCCCAATTCTGAGTGCCTTTGTAATACCTTCACGGAAGTGCCTTCGATTCAGCAAAATAGTTGGAGGTTACACCCAAATCTCCAATCAACACTCCCATCAAAACACGCATCTCATTTCAATAAAAAGGGCCCCAACCCGACTTACCTGGATTTCAATGAGAGGATACCCTGATGGAGGATAGCCCAATAACATTAATTGACTCTATGAAAAGCTTGCGCTTTTCTTCATACATTGAGCCTGTATGAAGAGCCATAGTACAAAATATCGGTATCGACTAATGTATCGATCTCCAAAAAATAAATATATTGGGATATATTGGAATCTATCGGTGGATATTTTACATCGAATGTATCGACTAATATATCAATTTGTTATACAAAATATATATAAAATCAAATTTGGAAATATATTATCATAGTATTTACTTAAAAAACATCATATCTACTAAAAATGGAATAAACAAATTATTTCCAAAAAAAAATAATTTGCAAAAAAATAATATTTCCAGAAAATATCGGAAAATATCGGGAAATATCAGGATATATTGTAAAATATCAGCCTTTACAGAAACATTAAAAAGGGTAACTATCGGGAATATATCGTATCGTTTTGCCAAAAAAACGATACATATCGCGATATTTTGTACGATGCATTGAGCACAACTTGACTTTTCCCAACCACAACAAAGATCAATACGCCTTGAGAAAGCATGGATTACCATGGGATCTTTTAACTCAAACCTCAAAATTATTAAATGTTTTTAAATATAATTATTTTTTTATAGGGGTAAATTGGGAAGAATATTGATCATTTTTATTTTATTTTTTATTGGTAAGCTGGGTTGAGGGGATCCCTACCCGTTTAAAATTACGTGTGGAACTAATATCAGTTGTTGACGTGTTTCGAACCCACAACCTGTCCACTTTGTGAGAGGGGTGATGATAGATTCATCTTCTCTATTGCATCTCCTTTTTGATTTTTTGTTCTAAATCTGTAATATTTCAACGATGATTTGATAGGTCTTAAATTAGATTTTACACCTGGATAATCTTTTTTTTTTTATTTTAATTAAGTATTACCTATTTTATTTACTTAAGCTTTTTGGATAGGATTTCATTGAAATAGGATACTTCTTCCTTATTAAACCCAAATCCCAAATTCAACCATATTTCACCTATGTCAAGGTCAAATTCAATATAATCTTTATTAAGCCGATTACTTTTATTTTTTTAACGAGTTCACATAGAACATAGAGTAGAGATATAATAAAATAGAATTAATTATTTAAACATGAATGTCATGAATACCGACATTCATCCTACAAAAAATCATGCTAATCCAACATGTACAAAATACAAGTACCGGCCCTAAAATCCCAAATTAAATAAAAATTTGAGATACCCCTCAGAATAGTTAGGACTCTTTGTAATTGCTCCCCCCAAATAACTTCAATGAGGTTAACACTATCTAATTTACACTTTCCAAGAATTCAATCTTCTATGAAATTTCTACCTAAGAATTTTCTCTATTTCTCAATTGAATCTATCTTCAATACCCACATCCACAAGTCCTTAGTTTCTTCAAATCATGTTTCTCTTCCAGCCAATTTCCAATAATAGGGTTTGGTTCCAAGAAGACCTTCGTTTGAAGAGAGTGAAATTCATGGATTTCAAGTGAGAAAGAGAGAAAATTGAGAAGATTTTCATTTGAAAAAAAAATGTAAAATCCATGCATATGTTAATAGTCTTAACTATTCTGTTGTATCTCAAATTTGCTCTTTTTAAAATAGTAATTAATAAATAGACCATAATTTAAAAGTTTGATTTATAATTTCATATAATGTATAAATAGGCCACAACTCAAAAATCCATGCATAACATGGGCCAAATGGCTTTTCAATTAAGTAAAAGAAACTTTTTTAAGGCTTTTTTAGTTGATTATGCCTCCTAGAATGTAAAGGGAAACCAGGACAACGAGGTTGTGGTGCTATATATTTTATTACTAGTTGTTGAACCCGTGCTACGCACTGGGGTTTGTTTGAGGTGATAAGTTATTGGGGTTTGTTTTATAGTGATTAAGATCGAAGGTGAATAAAAATCCATGACTTAATAGAACTCAATTAGGTTTTAGGTTTTGGTGAATAATTTACATGAATCTTTTAGGAATAATTTACACTTGGCATAGCTTGCTAAACTAATATTTCGCTAAATTTATAAAATAATACATTTTGAGAAAAATCCCTGAAGGCGGCCCAACTAGTATATAAATTAATGGGGTATTATCGTATTCAGTTTTATATCTAATTTTGAAAAAAAAATTAAAAAAACAAATAAGTGGATAATTTAGAATAAAAAAAAAAACAGAATTCAATCATATTCTAGAATCTATCTTGTGTTTCATAAATCAAATATAGGCTTATAGCATGTGGGTCTTTGGCTCAATGGTAATCCATCTCTCTAATTTTGAGTACAGGATGAGAGGTTGTGGGATACTGGGATTGAAACTCCTCAACAACTAATTCTTGACAGAGTTATTTCACATAATTTGAAAAAGGTAGGGTCATTGTAAATGTAAAGTGTTTCTGATATCGGAGAATGGAGGAGAAGGAATTTGAAGTGTGGAAGTGGCTGAGCTATCTAGAGAGATAGTTGCCTACGTATCTGAGATTGACAAAATCCCAAAATCAGGCCCACGTAGTTCATATTTATAGGTGAATTGGGACAACAGATAGCTCATTAATTGTCCAACGGTGGGGTCAATTAATGAGCGAATGTTTTGGATCTAAAAATATATTGTAACTGAAGATGATCAAAACATATATGATTTGAACAAGGTCGAATTAAAAGGCGTTCACGTCGCGTGAGCTCGAGTGAAAATTGGCTCACGTCGATATTGAAAAGATTTTAGGTCGGGTGACATATGAAAATAATGAGCGTCGGGTGAGCTCGAGTAAAAAGAGGCTCACGTCGAGTTACGTTGATATGAATATTTATAGGCGAGCTTGAATATAATGGTATATACAGTCACTTCAACCTCGCTTGCTAATAAAAAAAATATCAGGATATACAAATATTGAGTAGGGTGAATTTGTCTAAACCCCAGGAAAGGTTGGCCGAATTTGCACATACCTCAGACTTTTTTTTTTTTATTTGTGTTTACCCCAGGCCATCCAGTTTGCTGTTATTAAACCATCAGCTGACTTGGATAGATATAGCAAGTTACAAATTTACCCTTCTTCTTCTTCTTTATTTTTTTTTTTAATCTCAATGATTTTTCTGCAGTATTGGATCTACACAGATGCCTATTAATCTAATTCTGACCTGGTCAGATCTAAAAGAGGATCTCTAAGACCTTAAAATAATGACACTAGGGAAATAATGATAGGGAAATCGACGAAGAAGAAACAGATAGATAGAAAAAAATGATTGATCTGATCAGGGAAGAAGAAGATGAACGAGGAATATGAATCATGGATTCATGAGATACCCAAGTTTGGGGTTTTGAGAAATTCATTAGTGTATAACTGTATATTGTTTTGCATTGGTAATGGTAAGTTAAGAATGGGTTTTAAAGCTACCACAAATAGATTATAGATAGACAAATTTGAAAAATCTCACAAACATTCAGACAACCTTTGAGATATCGCAATCAATTGGAATTCATTCTCCTTCATTTTGATCTCCAAGGTTAATACATTGAGTAGAAAGTATGGTTCTTTTCCAGAATGAATTGCTGAAAAGATTTGGATTAAGGATTTAAATTTATCAAAAGTGGGCATTGCTAAGTTTTGATTATACCAATGCTCTAAGTGGAATTGATAATCTACTGAACCTAAATTAACGTGTTTTGAAATAATAGATGAACCAAATTCATCACCCATTCATCCCCATCCCATTGCGGGATGTTGATAAATGAGGAATAGACAAGAATCATCTCATTATAAGTGTAGAACGAGAATCAGAAAAATCAACTTGGGGGTAGAATTTGTATATTTAATGGACATTTTGGTAAAAGAACACATCATCCTATTCAGCAGACGGGCTGATAACGGAATTGCAAACAGATTGGGGTAAACACAAATTAAAAAAAATGTCTGGGGTATGTGCAAATTGGGCCAACCTTTTCTGGGGTTTAGACAAATTCGCCCTATTGAGTATTGATACAAAAAAAAAATGGGTAATTTCCCGAATAAGTACAACATTAGGCACAACTTTCCCAAATAAGTAACAAGTCTAAAGTTTTTCCCAAACAAGCACAAAGATTCACTTTAAAATTTTGTTTTTGTCTTTTAGCTAATTTTTCTTCCTATATTACCCTTAGTACTTAAATAATACTTTTTGTTTAATTTTTTTGTTTGAATGACCGATGTGATATGTGAGAAAAGGTTTCTTCTTTAAATAAGGACCATTGGATTCGTATGATGAACTGTGACCGTTGGATGTAAAGTTTAGTTGGGCTAATCTATAAGAAAATCGAAATTATCTGCTACCTTAGTTAGACACGTGGCAGAAGTTGTTTAGGTAACAAAGAGGCGGGCTTTTAGTTGGGGAAAACGAAATTTAGGGATTTCAATTTCGCACAGCAACGCTTCCCTCTCATCTTCTCCTTCCTCAACCGTCGCCACTCTTCCTCTCATCTTCTTCTTCCCCAACCGTCATAACCTCAATTTATAACCTAAAGTTCTCAAAGTTCTAATTCGACAAAACATGAAGGAAATTAAGAAGAAGCAGCAGCAAACTAGAGATGATGAAATCGAAAAAGGTATGCGATTTACTCTCACAGTTAGGTGTTCAACAACTAAATTCTTTGAACACTTTCAACATCCAAGTGATAAAATTCCACCGGAAGAGTTAGAATCATTTAGAAGTGGTGGAGGTTCATATTTGCTTACAATTAACAAGGATTTTCTTGAGACAATTCTGAGTGGAGTAGTGAAGGCATGCATGACTCAGAAGGTTTGTTGTTTGCTACAACAAAATTTTCCATTTTTATGTATCTGCTACATGATTCTATCGTATCTGCTACTGGCAAGAACTGTTGCTTTACATAGACAATCTATCTGCTACCTACAAACTGAAATCTTAAAATCTTTAAAAAGGAAAGTTTGTATTTTTAAACCAAATTGCATCTTCAACAACAAAGCTTGCATCTATAACAAACTTAGAAATCAAATCAATTCAACAGAAAAGCTTGCATCTTGGCCCGACCAACTTTAAAAATTAATTTAAAATCTTTCAAAATCAAAGCTTTCATCTTCAAATCTTTCAAAGTCAAACCTTTCAAAATGAACATATACAAACTAACTTACTCCTTGTTTTATGATATCTTCCATTTGTATGATACTTGTTGTATTATATCTGCCACTTGTTATATTGATGAATTGTATTGTTAAACATGGAGAAGATGTTGCCCTATGTTATTTATGCTGCAGACCCATCACAGATTCATCTTGATTTGGAAAGGAAGTGGAAGCGTGAGTATGTATCTTGTGTTACACAACCAAACTTTTGTACTTGTGGGGTATTCCTTCTTGCATTCGTCGAATGTGTCCTTCGAGGAATACCACCGGAATTTGAGGCAGATCCTTTGCAGATGCGCTACCGCATTGCTAGAGACCTAATTAATTGTAGAGAGCTACCACCAAAGAGAAAGACCTGATTTATGAACCTATTGACATGTTTTGTGATGACTTATGAACCTATTTCTTGTTTTGTATTCCGAATTTATTGTATTCTGAAACTTATGATCCTTTTAACTTATGGTAGACACCTTGTTCAGTATATTTGATTACCCTTAAATATCTGTTGAACATGTTAGTAAAGATTCCAAGATTTTAAATAACAGATAATAGAATCAGTCTAGTAGATAGAATGCTCTTAATAGCAGATAATATGTGAAGTCTAAACTGTATACATAGCAAAAGATAGCAAAAGTGTATACATAGCCAAATATTCTTCCATCTACTATGCTGTTTGATTGAGAGGAGAGAGAGGAGGTCCTTCTCCAAACTGCATTGGCATGAAAAGATCATAGTCATCTATGAATTCAGTGCAAGTTTTCTTGTTGTGACCTCTCCGTTTACACCTTGAGCATCTCCTACTCTGGACTGGGACACCTTCAGCTTTACCTCTCTTCCTGACCACTTTAGGTCGACCTGGCATGCAAACTTTAAGTGGTGGCAATATTTTTCTTGTCGGTCGTACAGTTGGCCATGACTCCTTTCCAGGAGTGGGAATCCATTCTTCCTTGTACGTTTCCATGTATGTTTCTTTCAAGAAAAAAACATCAACAAACTTGTATGGATCATGGCCTACATCCTTTATGGCTGCCATGGCATGGGCACATGGGATCCCCATATGCTGAAACCATTTGCATGTACATGTTCTCTTGTTAAGATCGACTACACATGACCTAATCAGCCCTGTAACCGTCCAAATTCCCGCTGAAACTCTTTCAACTGTGCATCTTCTTGTTAAGATCGACTACACAATGTATCTGCTACATGCTTCTATTGTATCTGCTACTGGCAAGAACTGTTGCTTTACATAGACAATCTATCTGCTACTTACAAACTGAAATCTTAAAATCTTTAAAAAGGAAAGTTTGCATCTTTAAACCAAATTGCATCTTCAACAATAAAGCTTGCATCTATAACAAACTTAGAAATCAAATCAATTCAACAGCAAAGCTTGCATCTTGCATCTTGGCCCTGCCAACTTTAAAAATCAATTAAAATCTTTCAAAATCAAAGCTTTCATCTTCAAATCTTTCAAAATCAAACCTTTCAAAATGAACAAATACAAACTAACTTAAACAATACCAAACCATGAGGAATTTAATGCGAATTTAATTCGAAAACAGTATGAAATTGAATAGCAAGCCCTCTTAAATATCAATCATTACATTAAGGGTTTAAATGCTTACCAGGTATGGGTATTTCCTCGAGAACATTAACTTTCTTCTTGGTTGTCTTTTGTTTCCCCATTAAAACAGTACCAAAGTGTCTTTATGTTGGTGATAGTACCACGGAAAAACCGAAATTGTAGCACAACAACCTAACAACTAAGTGATAGATTAAAACCTTGAAATAGAAAAACCTTTTTTATATAATAGCAGATGTAGAACAACAGAAAAATCAGTGAAGAAGAAGAAGAAGAAGAAGAAGAAAAAGAAGAAGAAGAAGAAAAACCTTGTTTGTTTGCAAAAGAGATGGACGGTTGAGATGAAAAAAGGAGATCTAAGGGATAGTGTTTGTTTGCATGTCATTATCATGTTTAATGTTGAAGTACTTAAGAGAGAGAATGATGGTGATGTTTAAAAGTTATGTACTTAGAGAGAATGTGTAAGAAGGGTAGAAAAGGAAACAAAAAAGTCTTTGTGCTTGTTTGGAAAAAAACTTTAGACTTGTTACTTATTTGGAAAAGTTGTGCCTAATGTTGTACTTATTCGGGAAATTACCCAAAAAAAATCTAGTGTCAAATTTACCAATATAAAAGTTCGCATGTTTTCTTATTTTAAATTGTCCAACCACAACTTAAATATGAAAGGTGCTGATGAACACGAACAAAGCAAAAGTTGTGGAGGTCATTGAGATAGTTTTAATTGGCTGTCTGCTTTTGTTTTATATCATTACCTGTAAGGACAAATAGAGTCCCTACACTGTGTTTGAGAGGTTGAAATTTTTATGGCAGAATGGGACCAAAAATTTAAAACACATGGGAGATCTGACATTCATGTCAGTACTCACTACTCAGTACAATAACTTCACAAAACTCTAACCATGCATTCTATATTTTTTTTTTCCTACCATTAATTAATTTATTAATATAATTTTTTTATAATTATATCCAAATATATATATATATATATATATATATAAATTATTGAGATTTTTTTTTTCTTTAATAAAAAAATTAATGAAATAAGACAAATATTTGTGATCCATCTAAAACCGCTAATATCTATACTAACTCGCAACAAATATAGAAATAAATTTGGCCCAAAGCAATGGCTTAGTGGGACTGCCCTCAAAGGACGGCTATGAACCTGCCTCAGCTCTAAAAAAATTTATATGTGATTTTTTTGTGTGGGTTTGTGAGACTAATGAAAAATTACCACGTGTCTATAAAATTACCAAAAATACTTATTCAAATTACACTAGGGTTAACGGCACTTCCACGTGGCAGTGTTTTATTGATCCCACAAATCGCACACCAAAGAATTCTCACAACATATATAAAATTCATTAGCCTCGGCTCCTGTTAAAACATCATTACATAAATATCCTGGAATTCTTGATTTGCAATGAGAAAATTATTAGAATTAAACCTAAAAATAATTCAATACTCATGGCAATATCTATACCTTGGTTGGGCATAGTTAGCATATTGTATATCAGTACATGCATGGTAGCTCTTATAGAAATTTAATTATGTCAATCTTTTCGTGGTCTCTATATTTGTAGGACAATCTTAGTAGTCAATATTAGTGTAAAGGATATCCAGTCTTTTAAAAGGACAAAGAATTGTGATTTTAGGTCTAATCATAATGTTCAGTTTTGGTCTAATTTTAAATTATCTTTTTCTACTAGGGTTAATTACCTTCATAAGTTTAGGGGCACAAGTTTGTTAATTTGATCAGATATATATGTGATTGGACCTTTGAGAGGGTTTTTTTGTCTAAAAATTGTTGACGTGTATGTCGGTTTGGTATATTAATGATTTTTTTTGTCCTGGAGACTTTTTTGGTATTTTCATCCTAATCATTTTTTTTTTTTTTTGTTAAGGTCACTTATTATTTAGGTTTTGATCACTTATTTTATATATTATATATTATTTAGGTTTTGATCACTTATTTTATATATTATTTAAGGCTTGGACACTTATTTATTGTTAATTAGGTTTTGGACATTTTTGTGCCTCGAGATGTGTATTATACTAGATATCTATATGATATATAATTTATCGAGTAAAATAAAATACAAATCTCGAGACAAAAAAGTGACTAAAACCTAATAAATAATAAATAAATATCCAAAGCCTAATTATACCTAAATAAAAGTGACCAAAACCTAAATCCCCCTCAATTTAGGGATAACGCGCTTCAGCGTGATCCACACACAATAAAAATATACTGAAGTTACAAAGATCTAGCTAGTCTAAAACTTATAAATATTAGCTAGTCTCTTATTGAAGTACTAGCTGATCATAACAAAACTCACGGCTTGAGATAGCTCATAAGAAAGGCTTGATCATCATCATGAAAGGAAATAGGTTGCTTCATGCAGTTCTTTTCACCTTCATTATTGTTGGGTTGTTTGGAAGTCTGCAGGTTATCAAGGACTCAAATAATGAAGAACATACTCATATGAGGTTGTTTATATACCTTCTTTTTAGTCTTGGTTTTCTTCTAATCTAACATGATGAAATTTATTATTGGCAGTTCTCGATTCAGATAATGAGTTTGGTTTTCCTTAATTTTTTTTTTCCAGGGAGCAAAAGAACCAACAAGTCTCCATAATCTCAACATCATTTCTGTGGTTCAAGAACATAGCATCAAGCCTTGCATTTGCAGACTGGCAATTTAACAAAGTACCAGTTTCGAAAAACCCTGATGAGAAACCCCAAAATTTTGGAATTAGTCCCAATCTATCATCTTGCCACAGTTCCTTTGCAAACCCTGTATTAGTGAGCATGCCAGTCTACTGTTGTCCACCAAATATCGAGTCGGATGAACAGATTATTGATTTTGAATTCCCTGATCCATCTGAACAACTACGGATTCGTAAACGTGCTCATATGCGTGATAGTGATTACATTGCTAAATACGCAAGTGCTCTATCAATCATGAAATCCCTCCCCTATGATGATCCACGTAGCTTTGCCCGACAAGCTGATGTGCATTGTATATATTGCACCGGGTCCTATAACAAAAAACATTCAAACGAATTTCTCAATGTTCATAGGTCATGGTTCTTTTTCCCTTGGCACCGGATGTATATCTATTTCCATGAACGAATTCTTGCAAGCCTAATCGATGATGACACATTCTCGTTGTCATTCTGGAATTGGGATACTCCGGCAGGAATGGTAATGCCGGATATGTATTTTCAAGAGCCTTTTCTAGATACCGAACGATCAGATAAACATATTCACAGACCCAGAGTAGTGAACCTAGACTATAATTTGGTTGAGATCAATCGTACATCTGAAGAACAAATTTCACATAACTTGGCCGTTATGTATCACCAAGTGGTTTCCGGTGCAAAGAAGATGGAACTCTTCATGGGATGTATTTACAAATCTGGGATAAATGGTTCTTGTGATGGGGCAGGAACAGTTGAACAGGCTCCTCATGATAGCCTACATGGTTGGGTTGGAAAGGAGTCAAATCGGTATTTAGAGCATATGGGAGTGTTTTATGCAGCAGCTCGTGATCCTATATTCTTTGCACACCATGCTAATCTCGATCGCATCTGGAATGTTTGGGAGGAATTGAGAAACAATGAACCAGAGATTGTCGACCCAGACTGGCTGGATTCGTACTTCTTTTTTCATAATGAAAAGTCACAGCTTGTTCGAATTAAGGTACGAGACGTTCTCAACATGACTAAGCTTAGATATGGTTATGAGAAGGTTGATAATCTATGGCTCAATGCTCGTCCAAAGCCTTCAATGGATCCTACAATGGCTCGCCATGCTTTGAATACGAAACACAATGGTAAGAAAAAAAAAAGTTCAAACTTCTCATTTTAGAATTTAACAAAATTAGACATTAATAAACAATGCAAATGAACTAATTTCCAATGCTTGTGTTTTAGGTTATCTGACCGCCCAATCGAACGACTTCAGGCCAAACGGACGAACATTGGACAGTACCATTACTGCCAAGGTCCAAAGACCCAAGAATCAGAGGAAAGCAGAGAATGAAGAGGAGATATTGGTGGTGTACGGTATTGATACTAAGGAAGATGTGTACATTAAGTTCGACGTATTTGTTAACGCAGTTGATGCTATTACTATCGGCCCAGAATCAAGAGAATTTGCAGGGACATACGTAAACCTGCCACGTGGCGTAACAAGGGTGCTGAATGATGGTGATGTAGAAACAAAATCGAAGAGCACTCTTAAGTTGGGGATCTCAGAGTTACTTGATGATTTACAAGCAAACGAAGAAGACAGTATTTGGGTGACTTTGGTTCCTAGAGGTGGGACTGGAGTCCATACCAGTGTGGAAGGTATTCGTATTGAATACATGGCATAATTGAGATAAGTGAGATGACTGGCCCTGTGTTGTAGATACCAAACTCTGCGACTGCAGGGAATCCGATACTTCATCAATTCTATCCACAGTGTATGGACTACTAGCTAGAGTCTTGACATCGATCAAGTACTCGAGTCATTACTGTTGAGTCCAACATGTTGATAAGCTGCATGTTTTGTTGGTCGCGTCTATGCCTATTAAAGTCTGTCGTCTGTCAATGCATTTATTCATCTAAAATAATAAATCGAGTTAGCATTGTGTTTTGATCAATCCTTGTATTATATTTCTTTTCTGGTTCTAACATTCCGATCACATTATCCGTCTAATGGATTGTTAAAAAGGTCACGAATTGGCTCACGAACTAGCCAGACGGGCATTTACCCGAATGTCCAAAAGAAATAAAATGTAAAAGTCTATGGAAATTTTGAGTTGTGAAAAATCACATCTTTGTATTTTCCGATCCTTTTGTTGTAAACTAGTTTCTCTAAAAATAAAACTTCTAGAGGGAGGTTAAGTACCAATTATTATTTTTTTTTTTTTTTTTTTTTTTTTGGCTTGATAAGAAAGAATATATTGAAAGAATGGAACAAATACAAAGGAAAAGTCATAGGGGACCTAGCTGCAGTGTGACATCCCTACTAGGTAGGCACCCCAACTGAACCAGGCACCCTGACTGCACTCGAGAGACCACATGATGCATAGAGTTCAGTACACTTTGTCATCTTGTCTGTAGCTCCCATGGAACCACTCTGATACCATGTTGTAAACGGGTTAATTTTTTCAGAACTCAAAACTTGTAGAAAGAGGTTACCCCAATGTTGTATCTTATATATTGTGTATTATTGTACTTGTTTCTTCTCTGATTTATTTAATTCATAAAGAATTTATATATTGTCAGTTTACGTACGCAATCGTTTTACAACTCTGTTGTATTTTTTAGTCATGTTTATTTAAAACAAAATGTGTTGTTGATCATTTTGCAGGTATTTACTCTAGTAAAAGCTTAAATTTTGTATCCTAGCCTGGATAGTAGCTAGGCTGATTTGCATAGTAAGAAAAGGCCAAGAAGAAACTATTTATGTAAGTTACATCTTTAATACAGGTTTGGTTTTGTATACTTTGGGTTTCTAGCATTAGAAATTGTCGAGTCTTTTAAGAGACTACAAAAGATAATGGATAGCAATGTGATGAGTGTGGGTTGTAATGAATATGTATTCCGAAGGGTTGGTTTTGCTATTAAAAGATAATGGATAGCACAGTTTGTAGCGCGACTTCCCTCCACGTACTTTTGTGTAATTCCTCGAGTTTATTAATAATTTTTTATAGCAGCACAATTTGTAGCCTACTTGTCCTCCATTTTTATACAAGTTATATAAGTCTCCCTGTTCAATTTATCTCGTGCACCACAACTGGAATAGCAAATTAAAATCTTTTATATTATGTTGTATGATTATTTATTAATCTATTATTAAATTGGCGTGCTTGTTCATCCCGTTTACATTGGGATTGGGATGGATTTAACCAAAACATCATATAATTATCAATAAATAAAACTTAATCAAAAGCATTTTATTAGAAGAATAACATACATCATCATAAATCATCTTTATTATAGTCGGCCTTAAACCCATCGAGCTGTTATTGATGGCAAAGGCCAGCTAACAGTAAAAAAACTGATTCAAAGAAAATACGCGTAGTTTCTTAAAACTTAATTAGGATACACATTCTTGGGCAACCTTGGTTTCGCAAAGCCATGAAGTGTCTTCGAAAGAGAAAGGTCATCCTCCGATTCAACTAAGTTGTTTGACATCATAGATGGTGGAGTAGTCCAAGTGAAACCATGAAGAAGTGTTGCCAACAACATAGTGGTCATGGTAGAACCTAGTACGACACCTGGACATCCACGTCTTCCAGTACTAAATGATAACAACCCTAATTTTGGATCAACTAGATTCACTTGAGAACCATCAGGATTAAAGTGGCGCTCGGGCTTGAACTTTAGAGGTTCTTTCCAAATTTTAGGGTTGCGACCAAGGCTAATACGACTTATTAACACATGGCTGCCTTTGGGAATAAAGTAACCAGCAACATTGGCATCTGCAGTAGGTACATGTGGAACATTGAAAGCTGAAACTGGATGGAGCCTAAAAGCCTCTCTTGCGCATGCCTTGACATAGTTCAACTTGGGCAAATCTGATTCTTGGACAAGTCTGTCCCTTCCAACAACTTGGTCTAGTTCTTCTACCGCCCTTTCGAGTATCTTAGGATCATTTAGCATCTCTGCAAGTGCCCACTCAGTAGCATGTGATGGATTGTCTACTGCAGCCAACATTAAGTCCTGCGGCATAAAGAAATGCATGCATGGTAATTAGTATATGTGTACGTACTTTAATTTCAAATGTAAAAAAAAAAAAAAGACATTTAACAAAATTACTTAATAATGATATAAACCAAAAAGTTAAGGGCTTAATTAAGTGGCATGGAAAAGAAAAATGCATGTTCTTACAAGAATTTGCGCTTTAATTTCTGAAGATGTTAATAGTGGAGCCCCGGTGGAGGGGTCAGTTAATCGAATTAGAACATCAAGAATGTCTTGAGCTTCCTCTGTCATTTTCTCTTCCTTTTTCCCATTTCTCCTCCACATGTCAATCCTTTCATCAATTACTGGATCATTGTATTTTTTAATACATTCCAGAGCATTGCGAAGGATCTCTTCGTGACCATCCAAATCAAATAGTCGCAACGATGGTAGGTAATCTGATATGCTAAACGCATTAATATATCCAAGAATTTTGAAGAGCGAATCGACATGCTCTATTTCCTCGGGACCTGGACCACCATCTACCCTTCCTTTTCCAAAGTATCTTTTGTTAAGCATCAACTTCCTAATCACATTTCCGCAATAATGTTGTGCTACAGTGCGTACCTTCACTATGCAACCATCATTGTTGCATAAATTATACACATAACGAGTGAGGTTATCAGCTTCAGCCATTCTTTTATCATGAAGCCAAGAATGCTTTTGAGTTGAAAGCACCTCACTAGTGACGACTCGCTTCATCTTCTTCCATTGATCACCGTGAGGTGTTAGTGCTACCGTCAAGTAGCCATAGGTTGGTATTTGGGTGGACATGTGAACTGGTCTTGAACAAAAAATGTTATCTTGCCTAACCAACAATTCTTGTCCCACTTCAGGACAAGTAACAGTAATGACATGAACTTTGCCAAGACGAATGCAGGCAATCTTTGTGTTCATTTCATCCATCACTTTATGTATCCATCGGAATGCTGGTTTGTTAAAGACCATCAAATGAAGGCATCCAATGATAGGCAAGGGTTTGGGCCCTGGAGGAAGGGTGTGCTTTTTTCGAAAACCTAGCAGCTGTTTTAACTTATGTATCACAAGTGTTAAAACTACTGATAATGCTATGTAAAAGACGCAGGAAAAGGTGGAAGAGACGTTAGTGAATTCCATATTATGAGTGTAGTGATATGTGAGATGTGAAATGCATACCATCCATATAGCTGCCTTATATAGCGTTGTAGCAGCTTGAAGGTAATTATATTGTTTGCCTGTCACCCACATGATGTGGGGCATAAATAATAGTGTACGTGAGGCCGTATACATAGGTTTTTCATGGACGTCGATAAGCAATGTTTAGCGAATTTAAGAGGCTTGGATATTCTACACATATGATCAAGTCGATGTGGAATAACACAGGGAATAAGCATATACATGTGCTGATAGAGTGATAGGTTATCTAATGAAGCTTCAAAGAGATCGAGCAGCAGGTAGCGCTGGGAGCAGAAACCCTATCTTTGAGAGAACTTCCCGGGCACCAGAACATAAGCTTCATGTATCTAAGTTTTCAGATTTTCTTAAAGAATGTACATTTTGGGTGTACCGTCTAGTCGATTAATTAAGCAATAAATTGTACGTTTTTGTAAAGTAAAGGTACTTTTTATAAGCGCATTGTGTAATCCGCTTGCCCTCCACTTTTGTATAAGTAATTTTAAGTATCAATAAAATACATTGTTTTATTTAGAGTAAACAAAAAGTTTCTTGATCGAGGATTACAGTATAACACAATGCTCTGCTTAAAGTGGAAGTGGCGGCCTCATATAAGTCAGTCGACTCATAGCGATAGCAAATCTTCGGGGAGCAACATGTGTTTTCTAGTGGTGTGGCGTAGGAGGCAAAACTTTGTGTTAACACAAGAAGGACAAACAGATGATTAGGTTCTTCCGCAGTAGCGGCTCTACAGTTTAGCAAAAAAGGCAGGTGCCTAAGGCCCCCAATATATCTCGGGGCCCCATTTTGTACTTCCTTTACGTATTTTTTGCTATTTTTTTCTGATTTTTAAGGTGTTTTTTTCTAACTTTCAGATATTTTTCCTAATTTTTAGGTGTTTATCTATATCTCATTTATTCATCTAATTTTTTGTAATTAAATAAAAAATTTATATTGGTATTACAAACAACCTAAATTTTTTTTTATGCCTGAGACCCCCCATTTGCTTGAGCCGTCCCTGTTCTTCCGCAATCCCCACCAGATTGTAATGGCAATGCATGAAAAGAATATTCCAGGGCATTTCATAGACAGGACCAATAATTTTGATCAGAATAATTAACTACACAACGTACCTTAATTTCTTGAAGCATAAATGGTCACCAACACATATATATATATGGAAGAGATCTGACATGTTTACAATAATTCCACTGTCATTGCAGGTGCCAGTTGGGCTCAACTGGTACGTAAAACCTCTGGGTGATGATACTAGATGTCTGGGGTTCGAATCCCACCAGCATTACTAAGTTATTGATCTCATTAAAAACAGGCTTACTAAACCATTTTTTTTTGCGAATGAGCCTGTGGCTCAATAGTAGCACCCCTCTCACAAAGTGGAGAGGTTGTGGGTCGAAACACGTCAACAACTGATCGTTGATATAAGTTTCGACACGTAATTTAAAAGGGGTAGGGGTCCCCTCAACCTCTAAACCAAAAAAAAAATTTATTTATTTATTTATTTTTATTTTGTTTGAAACGATGACTCAAACCAGTATTAATAATATAGCATTTTACATAATTAAACAGTTTCACTTTGATACTCGGATGCAATGCTACACAAGTTACACTCTCTAGAGGAAAAGGATAAATACAACACTCTAAACCCTCACTAGCTAGGCCTGTGAAATGGGCCGGGCTAGGGCTAGTCCGGCCCTTAAACACTTAAGCCCTATAGTCTTAAGGGCCGGGTCAGCCCTACCCTTACTATTCATGAGGGCCGGGATAGGGCCGGCTTGACACCAAAATACTTAAGCCCTTACCCTACCCTTACCCTTTTCTAAAGGGTTGAGGGTCGGGCTCATAGGTCGGGCCTTAAAGCCCGACAATTTTTAACTGTGTATTTTATTAAATATAAATGAATTTAACTATAAAATATGAAAGGGCTTAATTAGGGCCGGGCTTAGGGCCGGGTTACACATTTTAAATATTGGCCCTGGCCCTACCCTTATATACATCAGGGTCGGGTCGGCCCTTAAAATTAGGAGGGCTTGACTTAGAGGGCTTTTTCATCGAAAAGGCTGGGCCGAACAGGGTCGGGCCAAGGGCCGTTTTAACAGGCCTATCACTAGCTAGTCTGAAGTCAGAGGGTTGCTCTATTGGTCTCTCGGTACACATGAATAAATGAAACTAGTGTCTTAGCCGGTGCTACGCACCGGTTAATTTTAATTTATCCATTTTCGATTACCATTCAAGTTTAAGTTATTAATTTTATTAAATATTACAAATTACACTAATTTATTAAATCTTATAAAATAATTATTTCTTAGGTTTGTTTGATTCGAGCAGTAAATCAGTTTACCGGTAAAGCTGAAGGACACGGGATGGTATTAATGATTTATAATCGGAGAAGAAGACATGAAAGGAGAAAGGAGTTTTGACGGAGCTTTAAGATTTGTTCTTTCTTTATTGTGCAATTACTAATTTGTCCCTTAAAATAATTTACTAGTAAATAATTTTTTTGAATCAAACAGACCCTTAACTAAATTTGGGTAGTATTTTTTAATATTTTATAGGAGTTCATTATATTCTTTTAATTTATTTATTTTTTAATTATTGGACATTTTGGTTATAAATAAAAATCCAGCCAGTAAAATAAAAATATGTTAAATTACGATAAAACTATTATTTAAAGGGTATTATGTAAATTTACCAAAAAACCATGATTAAAAAAGTATTTTAGTCGGTGACAAAATTCTAAAGCCGAATTCTCATTAACCGAGACGTGCCCCGTTTATAATAGTAATATAGATATCCGAAAATTGTAATGCAAGTTGGCAGTTGCTGAATAGATCGAACATGATTCATACGGTACCAAAGGGGTTTGTTATTAGGGTCAATTTTCCAATACACCCCCTTTTTGTGTCACGTTTGGGCAATACACCCCATTAGTTGAAAATTTAGTTTTTCCACCCAGATAACTGTTTGACTCTGTTAAAAGCAACAGTCAACTATTTTTGACCCAGTCAACCAACTAAAGTTACTTTTATACCCTTAAACTTTAAAATACCTATATTACCCCGAGTTATTCTAATCCAAGAACTGATTTACAACTCACTGATTCAACTCTTTCTTCTTCTTTGAAGTTTGAACCCATTTCCAAATTACAATTCAATTAGATCCTCATATTTCAATTAGACTCCACTTCAATTCCCATTATCATCATCAAATTCCCCATTGTCTGTTTCACCATTGATATTTCTTCCCCAATTTGTAAATTTCAACTAACATTACCCCACCAACTTCACATACACTATTACCACTAGATTTCCATGGCCACAACTCATCATATATTCCTGAACCTTTTAACACTGAGTGATTATCTCCAATTTTACCAAAAACCAAATGAGATTGAAGTAAAACTTCTATTTCAGTAATGAGTTTGTCTTATATCAATACCTTTTCCCCATAAAGCTAAGGGAAATAGATGGATGGATGGTTTAGATTATAAGAGGGTAATCTAAGCATTTTAAAACTTAAGGCCAAATATGTAACTTCATATGGTTTGATTGGTATTTTAAAATTTAGGGGTAATTAGGTCAATTAAAAGGTTTGACCGAGTCAAAATCAGTTAACCGTTTGTTAGTCAAACAGTTAAACAGGTGGAAAAAACAAATTTTAGACTAATGGGATGTATTGGCCAAACGTGACACAAAAAGGGGGTGTATTGGCAAATTGACCCTTGTTGTTAATACAGTAGGTTGGTTTCTTATCAACCTATGGCCATGAATAGTCATTATCGAGAAAATGGACCATGTCAGATTTGAATTGTTTGTACATACATTATTTATTGGCATTGAAATGGACATTAATTATTTCAAGGGCAACTATGGATATAATATAGTATACCGACACCAAAAATATAATAACTATAGAAGAAACATTTGTATTATATGCCAGATCTCCCATGTGTTTGGGAAATAATACAACCAAATGGAACACAATGTGTACACAGATAAAATTCTCTGTTAAACTATTAGTATTTGTATATATAATACATGATCCTTAATGTCGTAAATATATACCAAAACTTTTAACTTGGGATTTCAATGCTTCTACTGTTTCAAAGTTTTTATTGGTCTGATGATTAGCATTCTTCAATTTAAAAGAGATGTAGAACCATAAAAACGAACTCTCCTTAAGACAATATTACATCTCTGCTATGGTGCAAAAAGATATTGGACGATTAGTTTTTCAAAATACAACTGTTGTAGTGTTGTACACTGTGCTAGACTGCACTGTAATAGCAGAGTACTGGAGAACAAATAAAAAGAACACTTAGAATTTTTATGGAGAGAAAGAAGTAGACTTAGTCTAAATGAATTGTGTATTTACTGGCCAGAAGAGCAATTAATTTATAAGCTAAGTCGTGCATGTTCACAACAGACACACACACCTGTTGGAAAACGTATTTTCTCAATCTATTTATCCAAACTTAGTAAAAATTAATATTAAAAATTTTATGAGTTCTGGAATTATAAATTTAATTCCAATTCTCAAAAAAGTTTCCAAACATACCCTTATATTTGTTTTGGTAAAGAAAAAAAATGTACTTAAGAAGTTAAGAATACCTGTCCATGGTCCATTGTTCTGCATCTATTATTTATGATCTTTTAAGCCCAATGCAGTTATAATGTTAACCTGTTCGCCTGATTTATGGAGTCACAATTAAGGTTCTGTATATGATGGGCTTGACATGGAGAAGTAAATTAAACAATAACATCAAAAAAAAAGTTGTGTAGAAAACTCCTACATATTCTTGCAACTCGCATTGAGTTTCAGCCTACCCAAACCCTCCTTTTGGATCCACCAACATATACAAACAAATGGGAAAAAAACAGTAAAAGATGATAGTATTGTTGCATGTCAGATCTCTCTTGTGTTTCTGATCATTTCTCATGTGTTTCTGATGATTTCTGATAACAACATTGACAAGAAATAAAGAACCATAATACAAAATAATTGTAAAGAAAATTCATATTTGAAGATAGAATAGGTAAATCTTATGTCAGAATGTAACCAAATTTTAATCTTAATCCTCGGGAAAGTGCCGAAGGTAATGGATAGCAACGTGATGGCTGCAGGTTCGAACAAATATGTATTTAGGAGAATCTTATTTGCTATTCAAAAAGGACTTGCAGCGCAGTTTATAGCACGTTTGTCTTCTACTTTTGTGTAGGGGTGTTAAACGAGCCGAACGAGCCGAGCTTTGTATGTTCAAGCTCGGTTCGTTTATAAACGAGCCGAGCTCGAGCTCGAGCCCAAATTTTACACGAGCTTTATTTTATGTTCAAGCTCGGCTCGTTTAGCTATACGAACGAGCTCGAGCCGAGCTTTTAACGAGTCGAGCCCGAGCCGAGCTCGAGCTACTCGATTAAATTACACATAAAAGTAGGATTTTATCTAAACGAGCCGAGCTTTGGTATGTTCGAGCTCGGTTCGTTTATAAACGAGCCGAGCTCGAGCCAAGCCCAAATTTTATACGAGCTTTACTTTATGTTCAAGCTCGGCTCGTTTAGCTATACGAACGAGCTCGAGCCGAGCTTTTAACGAGCCGAGCCCGAGCCGAGCTCGAGCTGTTCGGTTCGTTTAACAGCCCTACTTTTGTGTAATTCTTTGAGCTTATCAATAAAATTTGTTTTAGTCGAAAAAAAAAAAAAAACATCTAGGATTTTTGCTCTTATTATATATTCTATATAATATATATAATAATATTGCCTAAAAAAAACAGAATATTCCAGGCATATTTTACACAGAACCAATAATTTTTATGACAACTAATTATATATGGCTAGCTTTAATTTCTTGAATCATAGATGGCCACCAACACATGGGAGATATCTGTCATGTTTACAATATTTTCAAATTTTTTCTCTGCATCGATTATGACATTTTCAGAGCAATCCATACTTAAATTATTTCATACTTTTAGATTTGTAATGTTTGTATAGATCGAACATTCCTACTGGCACTGAAATGGATATTAATTATTGAAGGTCATCACTCATCAGCTTGTGATTTTTTACAAAAAAAATCCTTTGTAAGCCCTCTTTGGATTCACATGTAAAAATGTGAGAACAAACAAACAAACGGAAAAAAAAAATGTCAGTGATTGCAATAAGATACGATAGATGAGGTCCTCATCCGCAATCCTTACTAGATTGTAATGCAAGGTGGAGGAGGAGAACCTCATCGTTAATTAGTTATATTTTTCCATTATCATTAGTACGTTATTAGTTTGTTGTCAAGAAATATACGACAAATGGATAGTACTCATTATCAAGAAGAAGATGGACCATATCAAATATTTTTTTAGATTCGAAATTAATTAACTACGTTTGTACTTTTAGATTCGAAATGTTTGTATATACTTGGGCAAGAAAATCTGACTATGATCCTTTGCTCTGCGTCAATTATTAATTTACAATATTGTCAGCCACATGTATTTATAATTTAATTTTAACGTGTTTGACGGATTAGTCAAGTCACGAGGGTCTATTATTAGTATTGTTTAGTTTCTTGTCAAGAAACATACCAAACATAGATAGTCATTATCAAGAAGATGGACCATATCAAAGATTTTTTTAGACTCGAAATAAAGGTTTGTACTTTTAGATTCGAAATGTTTGTACCAAGTTACTTCTATGCAAATTAATTATCGTAGTTAGATCGTATAGAGAAAAAAATGTAGTTGGGCAAGAAAATCTGACTATGGTTCTTTGTTCTGCGTCTATTATTATTAATGTACGATCTTTTCAGCCACATGCATTTATAATTTTAACGTGTTCGATTGATTAATCAAGTCACGAGGGCTTGTATATCAGATCTCGTATAGTCGTATGTGGCTTCTTGGTATGAATGGCTTGACAGAAGTAAATTAAACAACAACATAAATAAACTGTCAGATCGAGATGATAGTATTGTTACATGTCAGATCTCTCGTGTTTCTTACAACTTTTGGTACCAACGACATTGAGATGAAATAAAGAGCGCGCCATATTACAAAATTATTGTAACATATTACAAAATATAACCTAAGTACAAATTTACATAACTGACTAAGCTGAGAGAAAATGACAAGAGGTTATTTTTCGGAACGTATAATTAGTTTTATCCAAGAGAAAAAAAGGTTACACTAGGGGTAGGGTAGGCGTAAAGCCGTAGAGGCCCCTAAAAATTATTCTCCAGGTAAGAAGGCAATCGATTATGTTCGATTGCTATGGCAGTTAAAAATAAACTAACAAAACAATGAAACCTACCCAAATGGACGTCCAACTATTTTTTTGTACAATTAAGTTGACAGGTTGTGTGCTCATAAATACATTTGAATATATGGGTTTCAGTAGGCCAGTATTAACACAAGAAGCACAGACATAAGAGGTCATCCGCGATCTCCATCAAGCATATTTACAGGGAGGCTAATAGAGTTGCCGATAGTTTGGCTTCTACATAGTGTCGTCTAGTGGTTTCTTTCTCTAAGGCTGTAAAGAAAATCATATTTGAAGATAGAATACTCAAATCTTATGTCAAAATGAAAAAGGGTAAGGGACTAGGGGTCCTCTATAGCAAGAATATTTCACGCATGTTTTACACAGGACCAATAATTTTTATGACAACTAACTACATATCACTAGCTTTTCTTGAGTGGCCACCAACACATGGGAAAGACCTGACATGTTGACAATAATTTCAAATTTTGGCTCAGCTGCGTCGTGTCGATGATGACATTCTCAGACCAATAATGCTATCTATTTTCCCATTGTCATTATTCATTACACTAGATTCGATTGAAACATATGACCATGAAAAGTCATTATCCATCATAGAAGATGGACCATATAAAGATTTTAGATATGAAATGTTTGTACTTTTTATGAGATTGGAAGTCCTCATTGTGATTTTTAAAAAAGAAAATGTACTTTCAGTCCAATTATATAATATGCAAAAATAAAAAAAAAAAAACGCTTGACAGTTGATTCTGTCATTCTGTGTCTATTATTTACAATCTTTTCAGGCCTATGCATTTATAATTTTGATTTGTTTGCCTGATTGTCGAGTCACGAGGGCCTGTATATCAGAATCTAGCTCCATGAGGTTGGGATATGATGGGGGCTTGACAGAAGAAATTCCAACATTAAAAAAACGTTGTGTAGAAAATTTGCTTGTCAGATATAAAAGAAATGTGTACTGAAACTATCCATCATACCATCATCGTGGAACCGAATATATGTCAGATCTCCCATGTGTTTACTGGGATCAATGGGTTTGCGACCGAATATATGTCAGATCTCCCATGTGTTTGCTGGGATCAATGGGTTTGCATGCGACAGTAGCAACCACATGAAAAATATCATATATAACTCCAGCAGAAATTATTGATAATAATTCAATAAACCCAAATTGTGGAATAGCCAGGATTAGAAGAAGTAAGTAATGATAATAATTCAATAAACTTAATGGGTTTTCCCGACAGATTACTATGAACCACGAAACGTATATAAGTGTTATATACTGTTAGAATGCAAGAAATACTTTCTAACCCCAAAAGATGAATCATGATTCCGAGCACTGAACACAAAGTTATGCATGTTTTACAAACACTAAACATAACCAAATACCGAACAACATAAAAATAATTATTTAGCTACGGAGAAATTAAGTAACCCTAAGGAGGAAGGATGTAATTGCTATTATGGATGTCATACGGCAAAATGTACTTTAATGATTTATTTGATAAACTCCCGTCCATAAGAAAAAAAGATCAGCCACTGATCTGACTCCAACAGGTATGTATAAAGATATATCTATGCTTTGAATACCACTATGTGAATATGCATGCTTGTGTGTGCTGCATAAGTGATGGTATTATTGGGTATGGGTCTGGGCTTTTATACAGCATGCTTATATAAATAAAGTAACGGTAAAATTGAAATTATCAGTTTCTATATGTGTGTTTGTGATGGTGACACGTCAGGCTTCGTAAACCACCTTGTTTTGGTTTGCGGGCGCCTTTATAAAGTAGTAGAGATGTAAGCGCAGAATCATCAATAAATAACCCTAACTAATAAGTCAGGCTTAATTCAATATTGCTGCGTAAGTTTTTTAGTGTGGACTAGATATGTAGGCAACTACATACTCTGAAGTGTTTATAATTAGCGATCTTATAAGTGTGTGCACAGTTAGAGCATATTTTTTTTTTTACTGAAGGTAATTTTGTATTTAGGTTTTGCTCGCTTTCATTTTGTTATAATTAGGCTTATTTAGACTATTATTTTTTATTTGGTTTTGACCACTTTTTTGCCTTGAGAAGTCTATTTTACTTCATTGGATGGATTATGTGTCGTAGATATTTTGTAGATCGAACACACATAACGAGTCAAAAAAAAACGACTAAAATCTAATAATATGTGGCTAAGCATTAGCAAGAAGTCATATCGAACTGAGACAACGTACGAGGTACACTGAATCACTGATTAAGGCAAAATTCAGTCTGCAGCTGGCTAAGCATTAGCAAGAAATGGATGGAACTGAGACAAAGTACCAGGTACACTGATCTGCTTTATGGGTGGAGACTCCTGACGACAGAGATGTGGCAAAACAGCAGCTGAAACGGCCAACTGAGGCAGGGAAGTGTGTCAAAGTGCAGGGTAAAAGAAGATTCAGAATTGCAGCAGTGGAAGAAGACAACAGCAGCAGCAGCTGGGGTTATTATTCCTGCCTGTAATAAGTCTGCAGTAACAAGTTTTAAGTATATATGTGTGGGGGGGGGGGGTGAAATCCCAACAAGCGCAATTTAGTACGGAGACACAAACAATAATAAAGCAATAACAAGTAAAGAACACAAGAGATTTTTGTTGAGACACAAGGTACCTCCCAACAAAACCTTTGGATGATGATACCAGAGGTCTGGGGTTTGAATCCCGCCAGCATTACGAGTTACTGATCTCATTAAAAATAGGCATACCACAACATTTTTTTCTAATAAAAAAACAAAAAACATATAACGAACCAATGTGTATGAAAGTGATGCATACAAACCAATGTAAGTAGTAAAGCAATTAAACCTACTTACTAAACAAACAAAACGAGAGACACCAAATTTACGTGGTTCGGCGTTAGGAGAGCTTCTTATTATCAAACAAATAAAGATACAAAGTATATAACCAATGGAGAAAATCTCCCAAACAAATCTCTCACTCACCAAATAAATCTCTCTTCGCCAAAATCCTCACAACTCTCACTAGGAGACCATAGACAAATTGAGGATTATGAGAACCCAATATATGTGCAATATAACAATAGTAAAGCAAACAATAAAGCAATAAACAAATAAAGAACACACGATATTTTTAACGTGGTAAAACCCAATATGGGAAACGTCCACGGTTGTCCTCGCGACAACAAATAAATCCATTAGATGAAAAGAGATTTACAAACCTATCAACTACCTGCAATCACTGCGAGTTGACACTCCTGGTTATCTCTAACACCTTGACTTCACCAGAGTACCTTGATGTACGCACAAGACACTCGACTTCTTGATGAACACACAAGAAGACTCGAAGCCGATCTATGAAGCAAGCTTACACCAGAGTTCCTTGATGAACACACAAGGATACTCGACTTCTTGATGAACACACAAGAAGACTCGAAGCTGATCTCAATATTCAATAAGGAAGAAGAAGATGAATGGGGAAGAAGAAGATGAGTTCACCAAAACAACCTAAACCAAAACCTAAACAAACTCGAAGACTAGAGATGAATTGGACGGCCAAAGAACTAGTTTGTTCTTTGGTAGAAAACCCTATATAGTTAGGGTTTGAAACAAGAGAAAATCGGCCGAAATTGACAGATTTCATATTGGACCTACGTACGTCGAAACAGCGTACGTACGTCCTGACGTAAATAGTTCGCTGCCTACTTGGACGTACGAACGCCCTAACTAGGTACGTACGTCCTGACCAAAACATGTTTGCTGTCTAACATGACGTACGTACGCCCTAACTAGGTACGTACGTCCTAAACCCAAAAACTTACTTTTGACAAAAGGACGCGAGGACACAGACTCGGGACGATGCGCGTACAACTTGGTTTTCCTAACAATGAACTCAATGCGAGATAACCGAGACAATCAATGTCACAAAATTAATGTCAAATAACCGAGTGCCGGTTTCAGATTATCCCCTTCTCACAACTCTCTCAAGGAGACAAACAACTATTAAGGATTGAGGATACTAAACCAATCCCTAAGACCTTATATTTATAGCATTTAGGGTGTACAAAACAAATTCATAAAAGGATACCATACCTAATTAAATTTGAAGTCGTATTCCAATACTAAATTCTAAATCCTTAATGGACTTGAATTCCAAATTTGAAACAGCTTACAGAACCGGTTCCCAACAATTCTCTACCTCGGTGAAGATTTCTCAAATCTAAGCCGATCTTCAGAAACCGACGAACAACCAAACCAAAGTGGCCGGACCATCAAGTGGCTGCCTACGTACCCTCCATGGGATCAAGCCATCGTAGTTCTTCCAAACGGACATCTTTCGATGCCCACTATGCCCCGAAAGGCCAAATCCCCCTAAGGGGCCAAATCAGAACAAATGTCCATCAATGCCCGTAAAGGGCCAACAAACATACTTCAAAACAATGGGGTCCAAACTACCAAATACCATCTCCACTTTATGACCATAACCAACTGAAGATGCGTATGAATCAACACCCGGAAACCTACAAAGGTCTCCAAACAATAGCTTCACAGCTACAACTGGTTCATAGGCTTGAACCTTCGAACAAACATTTGTGGCTAACAAACTAACATCTGTTGTGTCACCAGACAAACTTTCATAAGGAGCGACATCAATCTCCACATATTGAGATATCTCTTCCAACTTCAAACTATCATCCAAACAATGATGCCCAAAAGAAACTTTATGTACCTTACCACCATTCAACAAGCTATGCTTGTCGTGCTTGTCTACCAAAGCCAAAATCAACCAAACTATCAGACAAACTGGGAGGAGTCAAGCAATCAACCAAATTGGGAGAAGTACCTCTACCAACAGCAGTACCATTAAGATATAATATAAATTCTTTCTTCTTGTCCCTTTCATAACAACCAATGCACTAGAAACAACCCTTAAAGCCCTATCTTGCAAAACAATCTTCATAACATCAGACTCTAAGGTTCCAAGAGAGATGAGATTCACCTCAACTAAAAAACATACCGGACACCAACTAATTCTTTAACTGTACCATTCTCCAACTTCAACTTGATAGTTCTCACTCCAGATGTTCTGTAGGTACGGCCGTTACCTAGCGAAACTTACCATTTAGCTTTTTAAAGCTACCAAACAAATCCCTGTTCGGACACATATGGTGAGAACCACCCGAATCTATAATTTGCTCCTTAGTAAGACAATTAACAAAAGCAGCAAAAGAATAATCGGAATCATCATCAACTTCAGCTTGTGCATTCTTATCTTTTGAGGATTCAAAATCCTTCAATTTCGACAACTTGGGATAATTAAATTTCTAATGTCCTTTTGCAGGACAAAAGGCACATTCATCATCAGAAGCCCACGAACCAACTCTCGACTTAGATCGAGATCTTCCTCCTCTATCAGTACTACGATCCTTAACAAATTCTTTCCCCGTCAACAAAGTGGTGGACAAATGGTCATATTCATCGGGGAAAATTTTCAACCGAATTGCTTTCATACCTTTCAACTCGAACCCGAAAATGGATCTGACATACTACCAAACACTTTCAAACACCAGCAAACCAATCAAACAATGAAACCCAAAAGAGTTTCACCAAAACAACAAAGAAACCCCAAGATTGGATTTTCAACAAATCTGGGAAAACAAAACCGTCAACTTCAAAGAATTACTGAGAACAGAATACTTTGAACCAGAAAACTCACCATACATTGTTAGAAATTCTGAAGAGTCTATTTTCCAACCCAAAAAATGAATTGAGGTTTCGATATCCAAGTACAAAGTTATGGTCGTTTTACTACAAGGTGTCGAATCTGGACAGATTCCTAAAACCGAACAAAACCCTACAAACAATCTTCTGCAATCCCTTTTTCAACCCAAAGGAAAACCTTCGACTCTGATACCAATTGTTGAGGCACAAGGTACCTCCCAACAAACAACGAAAGCATATAACAAACCAATGTGTATGAAAGTGATGCAAACAAACCAATGTAAGTAGTAAAGCAATTAAACCTACTTACCGAACAAACAAAACGTAAAGAGAGACACCAAATTTAACGTGGTTCGACGTTGCCTACGTCCACGGACCAAAGAGAAGATTTTCTTATTATCAAACAAATAAAGATACAAAGTATCTAACCAATGGAGAAAATCTCCCAAACAAATCTCTCAGCTCACTCACCAACCAAATCTCTCTTCACCAAAATCCTCACAACTCTCACTAGAAGACCGTAAACAAATTGAGGATGATCCTCTCCTCACAACTCTCTCAAGGAAACAAACAACTATTGAGGATTGGGGATACTAAACCAATCCCTAAGACCTTATATTTATAACCTTTAGGGTGTACAAAACAAATTCCTAAAAGGAATACCAAACCTAATCAAATTGGAAGTCGTATTCCAATACCAAATTCTAAATCCATAATGGACTTAGAAATCCAAATTTGAAACAGATTCCTTAGAGAACCGGTTTCCCAACAATTTTAACATGGTAAAACCCAAACTTGGAAATGTCCATGGTTTGTCCTCACGACAATAAATCAATCCACTATAATATCGTTTAGAGATTTACAAACCTACCAACTATCTGCAATCACAGTGAATTGATACTTCCGGTTATCTCTAACCCTTGAATTCGCTAGAGAACCTTGATGCACACACAAGGATAATCGACTTCTTGATGAACACGTACACAAGAAGACTCAAAGTCGAATCAACACTCACAAAGATAATGATTGGGAATAAGAAGAAGAAGATAGAAGGAAGAAGTTAAAGTTTTCTCAAACAAACAAACACTCTCTAGAGAAGAGACGGCTGGAAAACTTTGGTTTAGATGTTCGCTTAAACCTATTTATATAATATTAAGCACAAGAAAGGAAATTTAATGGGCCTAAACAACCAAAACTGTATCTCGGACGTACGGACATACGGATGTTAGAAAGATGTACGGACTTTTTTTGATGTACTTGGGACGTACGGACGTTACAAATACGTATTGACGTTTTCTGTAGTATTTTCGACGTACGAACGTCCTGAACCAAAACGGACAAACTGACAAGAGGATGAAAGAGAAAAGACCGGACGCGGACTTCAAGATACGAAGACGCATGCATCAAGATTCAACCTAACAATGCCGTTAAGGCGAGTCTACCATATTACAACTAACCTATTCACGAAATGATGTCAAACAATTGAGTGCCAGTTTCGAGGGGGGCTTTTCTTTTCTTTGTTGGGTATTATGTGATACAGGTGTATCCTATTTGGGAACTTAGCCGTTCGAAAACCTTAAAATAGGTTTCCTTGTTCCATAAGAAATAGAAATTGGGGGAAAAGGAAATACTTTTCTTTGGCCAACTAGAAGTTGTCCGAACCCTATAAATATATGTTTTGGCATAAACCAAAATATATAGAGAAAAATATGTAGTACTTACTTATTTCAAAATAGATAAACAAGCTAGTGTTTAGCTTGTTTAGATTGATGTTTTGGCATAAACCAAAACATAGTAAAACAATTTATTTAGTTGTTTAGAGAAACCGGCCACTAAGGTTTAGTTTGTCTAGAGAGTATTCTCAGGTAGAGATTCTTGTAATATTCATAATACTTATTAAAGAAGAAGTTTGTCTTGATGGCATGCCATTGGGTTGATCAAGATGAGCCATTCAAGGAAGATTGCATATTGGAGCGCAAGATGATTAAGACACGAAGTGTGAAACAACAGACAGTGTTTCGTATTGGGTGTGCAGGTCAAGTTCCAAGCAAAGTAGAATGGTTCAGCAAAGTCCAGGGAGCTTTCGAGTTTTCTAATCTCCGTTTCTAACTTAAATGGGAGTTTAAGTTCCTAAAGTGGGTTTAGAAATATTGAGACAACTAGGGTTTAGTTCGTCTAGAGAGTATTGTGATCGAGGTAGAGATTCTTGTAATCTTCATAATACTTATTAAAAAAGATAGTTTTTTTCGAGATCTTGTGTTTTGTTCATCTTTATTTACTGCTATTGTTTAATTTCGCACTCAATAGTATATTTGCCTAGTAATTTGTATCATTATGTATGAGGATATGTCCTCAGGATTAAACCTGATGGTGCGGAAAATGTACGCGAGCAGGAGATGGCTATTAAATAGAAATCAGCAAGTACCCACAACTCTTCTTAAACACACATACATGGAATAATATACATGTAGCAGAAGCACTTACTTGTGCTTTGTCTACTATGTAAGAATTCGAATGAGGGAGAAAATCTCACTAGCAAAGACTCAAAATCTAAATGCCAGAACTAAATTATTTTATTTATTCATCGTTATTATTAGTACATGTAGTACAATCGATGATAATAAAAACTACATACCGCATACAAATTCTTAGAAAAATACATCAATAAAACATTAGACATATATAAATAAACGAAATACGATCACTTATAAAGGTGGATCGGAAGTCGAGCTTCTGGGATAATGGTAAGGGGGACTTCTGGGCATGTAGTCAGACCATAGCGTTCCACCATGCATATATCTTCATGTTTCATACCCTTAGGAAGTTTCCAGTTGAAGCCATGGAAGATGTTGGCAATTGTAGTTCTAACAATCCTAAGTCCAAGGATATATCCAGGGCATTTTCTTCGGCCTGCACCAAATGGTAACAGGGTGAAATCTTTTCCAGACATACTGATTTCCTTGCCTTGTAAGAACCTTTCCGGCATGAATTCGTCAGGATTGTCCCAATAGATAGGGTTCCTCCCTATGCTCCATGTATTTATCAGGATAGTTGTTCCTTTAGCTATGTCATAACCTGCTACATTACAATCCTCAAGGGCGAAATGTGGTGCTAGTAGTGGTGAGAGTGGATGTAGCCTCGATGTCTCCTTAATAATAGCTTCTAAGTAAGGCATTTGGGGGAAATCATTTTCTTCCACCCATCTTTCTCCACCAGTTACTTTGTCAAGCTCTTCCCTTAACTTTGCAAGGACGTTGGGGTGTCTAAGAATTTCATGAATCGCCCACTCCGTTGTAGTGCCAGACGTATCTGTGCCACCAAGCATTAGGTCCTAATATAAACAAATTTAAGGAAATAAGAAATAATATGGTTAACAAAAGAACACTACTACGTAGTAAAAAAAAGAGATTAGAAGAAGAATATATAATACTTACATGCACTAGCGCTTTAACAGATTCCATGTTGAGCTTAACGTCAGGATCAGTATCATCCTCGGACAACTGCAGCAACACATCTGCCATATCTTTAGGAACAAAATTCTTGCCTGCTAAATCCTTTTGGACCATGTGATCAGCAATCGCATAGTCATGAAAAGCATCAAATTTCTTACGTAGAACCTTCATTCGCTTAACATATCCCTGGAGATCGAACATACGCAACCAGGGTATCCAGTCGCCAATGTTGAGGACACCATTAAGCACCATCCACTCATCTATCATTTCATGAAACTCACTTATTGACACAAGTGAAGTGTTAGTTTTATGGTCACTGAAGTACTTGTCCCTTAATATTACTCTGCTTATGCTAGAGAGAGTATAACGCTTAATATGGTTTTTAAGAACCACTGGATTTTCACATTGGGCGTAAAGTCCAGAAAGGAATCTAAGCCTTTCCTCAGCACGAATATATTCGAAGGAATCAAGTCTTTTGAGAGTGAATAGCTCTGTTAGATAAACTTTGCGTGCTTTTTTCCAGTGTGGTCCATAAGGCGCCCATATCATGCCTTTGAAATTATAATCAGTGTATTTGCCAGAGGCCAAAGGTGGCCTGGAGGCAAGCACACCATCATGTGTCTTTAAAAATTCTTCTGCCATTTTGGCTGAAGTAGCAACGACAACTGTGCGAGAACCGTATTTTAACTGCATGATATCTCCATACTTTTCGGCTAATAAGTGAAGAGATATATGTGGGAGGGAACCAAGCTGGTGTAAATTACCAAGAATAGGCCATGGTTTCGGACCAGGTGGACTCTTTTTTTTCGGCTTTCGAATTTTGTTTGAGATAAAAGCAATTACTGCTCCTAGCCATGCTAGGGCTAAAACTATGAGACTAGTTTCCATTGGTTTTCGTAGGTGGGGGGAAACCACGCAGGAGATTTTGATGTTTTATATGTGAGAGACTGAGATGCTGAGGATGCTTTTATAACTTCAGAGATGGAAAATTATTACAGTTGAGCTGTATGTATTGGATGGTAGTTAGAAATAAAAAATGAGAAGCTGCTGCCAAAGTTTTGAAGTTAAATGAATCAAATTCATGTGCCTGACTATTTGGCTTCTAGCGAGGCAAATAAAAAGCTTCAAGCAACGAATGGCTAACAAATAATCTAGGTTCCATAAGACTCAACTGGCCTGTAGAGTGTAATGGATTGATACCCATAGATGGAAATCTTGATTTTGTGTGGATATCTGATTCTTGAATAAAAAGTATATACAATATCCGCAAATTCGTCATTAAAAAAAAAGCTTATTCTGGGATTATTTTGGGTCAAATAATTGGTTTTGTCAACAATGTTTTGAAGTGATTAGCAATTATAACAATTATGTCTAAATTTTACAACAACGTCTTATATTTTTGTAAAACTAACATTCAACTTTCTTTCTGGTGTCGGACTCCGTTCAGTGAGCCCATGTGTCACCAAATTTTGCTACCTAGAAAAATAAACAAGTAAAAAAATGAATTTATGTATTTATTTTTATAAAATCTACAAGTGTTTTTGTCCATGTGACAAAAATTGGTGTCACATCACCGCATCAGCTCACTGAACGGAGTCCGTTAACGGAAAGAAAGATGAATGTTAGTTTTGCAAAAAAAAATAAAACGTTGTTGTAAATTTAGACATAATTGTAAGAATTGCAAATAACTTCAAACGTTGTGTATTCATCAGAAAGAATTTGTAGCACAGTTTGTAGCGTGCTTGTCCTCTACTTCTGTGTATTTTTTTTTAGTTTATCAATAAAATGGTTTTTGAAAAAAAAAAAAAAAAAAAGGGCTTGCATCACAGTTTGGGTTTCTAGCATCAGAAGCAGTTGAATACAAAAAGTGATGAATAACAATGTGACCACGGCAGGTTCTAATGAATATATGTATTCATTAGGCTTAGTTTTACTATTTAAAAAGGGATTGCAGCGCAGTTTGTAGCCCGCTTGCTCTCTAATTTTGTATAATTTCTTGAGGAAGATCTCTTGTTCTTATTAGATTAGAAAATTCAGTTTTTATCAATAAAATTTGCTTTGGATAAAAAAAAAATAAGTAAAGCCAGAAGTCTGAGCCAATAAAGTAAAATGGAAATGAATTTAACTTTATTATCATCACATTGAAAGAACAATTCATCGACATAGTGCATCGAATTTCAGTCACATTCATTTCAATGATCTAATTTTGACAGCATACAAATTCAAAAGTGATACTTTCGAAAAGGCCCTTTATGAAATCTTCAGCTTTTTGAAGACCTTGTCCATTACTTGCCGCGGTTTGCACACAACCACCAAAGGGTTGGCTCTGGGCATTGCAAGTCCTGTGCCTTCAACCAAATCAACTTTCTCTGCATTAACTCTATCCCATTCAAAGCATTGGATCAAACAACCCAAAGCCGATCCCACAACACATTGTCCCAATCCAGCACCAGGGCAAACCCTCCTTCCCATCCCGAATGGCAGTAATTTCTGCACTTCAACTTCTTTTAGGCCACCTTCAAACCTCTCAGGCTTAAAGTTGTTTGGTTCATCCCACACCTTAGGGTCTCTGTGAACGGCCCAGGCGTTGGCCAATATAATTGTTCCTCTTGGCACGTCATATCCCCCTAGTTTACAATCTTGGGATGATTCATGTGGGAGTACCAATGGAAGTGGAGGAAACATTCTAAAAGTTTCTGAAACTATGCACTTAAGGTAAGTTAACTTTGATAAATCTTCTTCTTTCACCAATCTTTCGAATCCTACTTGAGTGTCAATCTCATCTCTCGCCTTCTTCAAAACCTCAGGATGGTTAACTAAAAGAGACATTGCCCATTCTATTGTTGTTTCTGATGTGTTGGTGCCTCCAATTAGGGTGTTCTGCATGGAATGGAATAGTTAAATTAAAATTACTGTATAGTTAAATTTATTATTTAATGCTAAAGTTAAACACATACCAGCACGAGGCCTTTGATAATGTCATCGGTGTAATAATCAGGTTGCGATTGTTGCAAGGAAAGCAAGTGATCGATCATGGTATCATTACTATTGCATTGGCGACGCTCATTTATTAGACCTTGCAAAAAATTATCCATCTTCTTACTAATAATGGACATGTTCTTCTCGATTCCAGCATAATCTATCCAGCGTAAAAATGGCAAGTAATCTCCAGCATTGGCTGCACCGGAAAGCTTGAAAGCAGCACCTATAAGCTGCTGAAATTGCTTTGCCTCTCCTTTGTTTTCAATGCCTACATCACCATAGTACCTCTTTCCAGCCACCATTCTGGTTATGTTATTAAAAGTCAGCTCACAAAGTTTCCATCTTAATTCAACTCTGGCAAAGGCACCTCCACTGCACATCTTGTAAAGACTAGACATTAAATTCATAATTTCTTCTTCTCGGATGAAAAGAAACATGTTGAGACGACCAGGGGAGAAAATTTCAGCAGAACACAAGCGACGAAGGTTACGCCAGTGATCACCATAGTTGGCTGAAACAAGGGCAGTATAATCGTAGCCCAAGTGCCTGTGTAAGGTCGAATGAGGACGATTAGCAAAATTGGCATCATTCTTGGCGAAACATTCCCGGATAGAGGTTGGTGATGAAGCAACAATAGCAAGGCGTGAGCCAAGGCGAAGGGAGAAGATTGGACCATGTGTGAGTGAGAGTTTCTCAAGTGTCCTATGTAAGGGATTTTCTAAGAGATGGAGGTGACCAAAGAATGGTCGAGCTCCAGGTGGACTAGGTGGGAGTTTTTGTGATGATGTTGTTGCTCTTGTCTTAAACAATTTGAACACCATTAAAGCTATCCAGGCTGAAAATAAAGACACATAGTATAACCATTTGGGTTCCATGTTTGCTTGAATTAATGTTATGTTTGACGAAATGTTAGATGCAAGCTTGCTTGCAAGATGAACGTACAACAACTCGATCCACTGGTATATAAAGACATCAACAGGCAGGCATGTCATGTTTTCTATCAACTAATTAAATTACTACTAACATAATCGGTGAAAAAGATATAAACCCTTAGGAAATCATATTGACACCCCGCTCTTTACAAAGAGCCCGCAGACACCCTACAAAGTACAAAACTACAAACCACGCGGGCGCTGACAATCCTTTTTTTTTTAAATAATAACTTTTATTGACTGTTTAAAAAATGACGATTTAAAAAAAGTTAAATCCTTTTTTTTACTCATGAAAACACAAGTTAAATCTGAAAGGTCATAACTCCTAACTACGCACGCTGACAATTTGTATGGCTGAACATCACTAGTGCATGGAGCTAGGCCAATTTTGAAGCTGACTGTTGTGCAAAGTTTGGCTCAAAACTGAGCAAAGGAGCTGTGCAGTGGTGGGATTTACAATCAAGTTTCTTAACTTCACTGTAAAGTCCTGCACTCAACTATTACAGGGAATTTCGGCCGTGATGCTTTTGTAAAGGAAGTTGGTACGTGATCTATAAACCATCTTCCGATGAGTTATATTCAATTCTTTGTATTTTTCCTTCTTCAATTCTTCTTATATTCATTTTTCATTTCTAATATATAATATTAATCACCTTTAAGAAAGAAAAAAAAACCATTAGCAATGACTCAGTCAAGCACAATATAATTCCTAGTTTTATAGACACATAACATTCGTCGCCCTTGTTCTCAAGGGCAAGACAAAAAATTCAAAAACTACTCAACCATCAGCATCTTCGTCCATGCGTATGCGTATATCACCATCACCATCAATTTCCTCCATGCATGGAGTAAGTTATTTATTACAACGAGCCCGCTATTATATATAATAATTAGGTATTCAAAGTTAGTTTGATAATGTAAAATGTATTAGCTTAGGTGAAAGTGCAACCAGGATACAACATAGAGGCCTTGGAGAAGAAGCTTTGTGTGTGTGGGCAGGGAAGCGCACATAACTGTCAGTCACACCTTCTCACAAGGGGAAGCCCTATCTATTAGGTCCTTACACAAATCAGCCCATGAAAATTGGCCCAAGAGATTAAATAATTATTAAAACCCAATTTTAGTTTGGCCCGTTTCTAATCTGCTTGAAATGATTTGGATAATCATGTCTACTGATCATTTGGTTAGTGAACTGTAAACATGTTCTATCTGTTTCTTTAATATACATTAGTATAGTATTTGTTCAACCTGTTTCTTTAAAAATGAAAGATGTTCATAGATTGATTGTTGAAATATGCCCTGAAGCAAGCATAATTGAAAGAGTTTGAAAAAGAGAAGGGTTAAGTGAACGGAGTGGTGAGGAAGATGATCGGAAAAGTGGAGAGGAATTGAAGGAGTTTGAGAGAGAGAAGTGGCTGAGCTATTTTAGAAGATAGTTGTCTACGTATTTGAGAATGACCAAGTCACCAAATCAAGCCTACGTAATTCATATTTATAGGTGATTGAAACAACGGCTAGCTCATTAGTTATCCAATGGCAACTGAAGAGAATAAATGTGTATAATAATAGTGTGTTTGGAGTAACGTCTAGCAAAATAAGCCCCAACTCGAATGAGTTCGAATAAAAAGGGGCGCAAGCTGTTTGATGACGGATAGAATGAGAATTCAAGTTGACTCATGATTTATTTTTGGTGAACTCAAGGTGAAGTCAAAGAAAATTGTGTCCACCTCGTTTGATGTCAATGCTTAAATAAAAGTAGTCGTTAAGTGAGTTTGAGGGAGCTCGAATACATGGGTATATACAATTTTGATGATCTTTCACAGTTGTATTGAGTTTTATATGTCTAAATTCTAGTTTGTTCTTCAAGAATTTATAAGTTTTTTTTAAACTATTGAATTCTATTATTATTATTATTAACTAGTGTCTTAGCCGGTGCTACGCACCGGTTAATTTTAATTTATCCATTTTCGATTACTATTCGAGTTTTAAGTTATTAATTTTATTAAATATTATAAATTACAGTAATTTATTTAATCTTATGAAATAATTATTTCTTAAGTAAATTTGGGTAGTTTTTCTTAGTATTTTATAAAAGTTTATTATATTTTGTTAATTTAATTATTAGACCTTTTGCTCATAAATAAAAATATGTTAAATTATGATAAAATCATTATTTAAAGGGTATTATGTAAATTTACCATAAAACTATGACTAAAAGAGTATTTTAGTCGGAATTAGGTGACAAAATTCTAAAGCTCAGTTCTCATTAACCGGGGATTACCTCTGAATTTTATTCAGGTTTATAATAGTAGTATAGATATTATTCGAAGTTAATTTGATAACGTTGAATGTATGTATTAGGTTAAAGTGCAACAAGGATACAACACAGAGGCTTTGAAGATTAAGCTTTGTATGTAGACAGGGAAGCCCACCTAGCCGTCTTTGTCACAATTGTTGATTGTCCTCCTCATAAGGCTCACTATTTAATTAAGGCCTGAACACTTGGGGCCCCTTCTTCATGTTGCATATGCTTGGGGCCCTTCTTCATGTTACATGAAAGATGTTCATGGATTGATGGTTGAATGTGAAATTAATTATTATCCATTAATTAGTTATATTTGTTCAATCTGGTTAAATGTGAAATTCAAAAATGAATTCATGGATTGAATGTTGAAGGCCAACATGCAGATTCATCTAGATACTGAAAAGTGTTAAGTTGTGAAAGATGGTCGGAGAAAAAGGGATTTTGGAGGGGAAAAAATGGCTAAGGTATCACAAGTGATAGTTGCCTACATATCTAAAAGTGAGCAAGTCCCAAAATCAAACATACGTAGTTTATGTTTATTGTGATTGTCACTGCTTGACATCGACTAGTGAATTAATTATCTTGGTTGAATAAATGGTTGAATGTTATAAAATAAATGAATCAAATTTGGTAACTGATTAGTTGTTTAGTATAATAACCTGGCTTCAGCTCGAGTGACCTTGAGGAAAATATAGTTCATAACGCAATTCTCAGGTATTCTATATACTATATAATAGTGGAGCCTAACAAGTGCCACGTGGCGTGTTCTCAACAACTTGAGAATAGAACTTAAGCCCAACTTTAAGCCCAATTGAAGCCCAGTTGTAGTTAAAAAGGAAATCCACCTTTCATGTCAAGAGAGGTTTATAGAAACCTTAAAACCCTTTAGAACTTGATTCTAAATCTCTTTTTCCTACTAAATTCTTCTTCTATTTAAAATCCTTAATTCATATATAAAAACCATACTAAATACAAAAAATATTAATTATAAATCTCTACAAATTTAGGTTAAGAAGGGCATTAAAAAAAACTCGATTCAACAAATCACTTATAAAGTCATTATAAAATCTCTACAAATTTAGGTTGAGAAGGGTATTAAAAAAAGTTCTGTGATTTTCCATTTTATTGAATAACATAAATCCCGGTGCGTAGCACGGGTTCAACAACTTGTTTTTTGTAGAGAGAAACCCTATATTAATCTTCCATAATGGGCTTTGTATCCATGTCGACCCGTTACCACACTTGGGCTTACATAGCTTCGACTAATGATCCATGAATGTGTCAACTTGTAACCTAGTGGTTACACTGAAGTCTACCCAGAGGGTAGTTGCAAGTATTAAGTTCTAAGATAGAATTAACTAGTGTTTGTAACTGTGAGTGTATTACTTTATTTGATAAAGTAGATTGATTATCGTCTGAGGACGATTTAGGGTTTTATCACGTTAAATAACTGTGTTTCTTATTGTTTTAATTTGCTTTATTATTATTGTTTGTTTTCATTGGAATATTGTACTTAGAGGGTTACAATTTAAGTAGTCTTTTAAGACTTGATTTTCATTTGCTTTTATTTTATTTTTAGTATTGATATGAATGTGAAACATACTAGTATGAATTTCATTAGAATGCTTCGATGGATCTTGATTTCGTCAGTTACTAAATTGGTGTTTTGTACCCACAACCTCTCCACTTTGTGAGAGGGATGCAACCGTTAGACTCACATACAGGAGTCGTCGGTGAGTTGCACCGCGCTTACTAATTTTCTTTTCTAAATTAAATTTTATAAATATGCATGTCATAGTATTTTATTTTTTTAAATAGTATCTCGAGGCGAAGACGTGTATTATATTAAAAAGGATGAAATCAATACAGGTCATTCTGTCTGGTCTTCTCAGATATTAAAAAGGATGGAATCAATACAGGCCATTTATGAACCAACAAAGCCAAGAACTAACAAGTCCCTTTTTTGTTTATTTATTTTCTATTGCTTGTATTACGTAATTTACATACGTATTACAACGCAAAGATTATTGCGTCACTAGCTTCGATTAATAATTGTATAGAGTAGTGAACTTTGGTAGTATCACATTATGAACTGTCATCATTTCTATGCATCTTAGGAATAATCAGAAAGCTTAGATGATTTATATATATATATAAGTTTTTATCCATATTGGGGATGAATGAAGCTCACAATTTCGCGGAATAAATCTCTACTCGGCATGCTGAGGTGCTATCAGTTTTGATATCTGTCAATGAACACACAAAAGATTAGGTGTTATCCTTTTGAATTCTCCGGGTGCTCTACGTATACAGATAATTCTCACCCTTGGCAGCCTTGGAACATGGGAGTTTGTTGTCAGTCTTCATTATCAGCTTCACAGGCAGACCTGCAACTGTCAAACCTTTGTTCTGCTAATTCATTCAAAGTTGGTTCAGATCATTTAGAGTCAGAAACTTCTGTATTTAACACAGCTGAACACTACTATCAACTAGGGACTCCAATGTTCTCCCAACTGACAGACAAGAGTAGTTATACAGATATCTCATCACGAGATACTTTACAATCCATTGTCAGATATAGCTTACCTAGCAATCAAAATCCAAGACTATCTGAAAATTCATATCGAACTTGTACAAGTCTTCTTGGAAGCGAGCACTCTTCTCCTTGGCAGAACAATAAGTTGGTGATAGACAACGCAGCCTTAAAGAGAAAGAACCCTTCAAATTCCTCTGAGGAAAGTCATAATACTAGAGTGACTAGTACAATAATATATGGATATGCGTTACGTTATCAGTCCTAATATATTTCTTTCCACCCCTCCCTCTTGCAGGTTGCCTATAATCCATTCACATCTGAGCTTGATCAACCAAGCATTCATTTAACTCCAGATAAGCATAAGCAATCTACTCAGACATCTTGTGGCGTTATATCTTATACTTCTGCCAGCCCTATTTCAACTAGAACTGCACCTTTAAGTAAAACACGGATTCGATGGACTCAAGATCTCCACGAGAGATTTGTTGAATGCGTGAATTGTCTAGGTGGTGCTGATAGTGAGTATTGTTACATATTTATTCTAGTAAAGAAGTTCGGTTTATTTAATTTACATTCATTTATTGTACCAACACAGAGGCAACTCCTAAGGGAATCCTGAAGCTGATGGATTCAGATGGTTTGACCACCTTTCATGTAAAAAGTCATTTACAGGTAATTTATTGTACAATGTAGAACATTAAATCTTGTTTATGATCTAACTTCCGAATTCAATCTGATTGTATGTTTTATGTAAATGGCAGAAGCACCGAATGGCCAAATATATACCAGAATCAGCCGAAGGTGCTTCCTTGTTTCTGATTTAATTATATTTCTTTGATTTTTGTGCTTCATAGCTTGTGAATTCTACATGTCTGTCATAATGAGTGGAAATCGCTCGAGATATATTCACGAGATGCATGGACATTTTAAGATTGTAATTGTTCTGTCCAGAGAGAGTGTTTTTTTCCACACATCAGGAACAAATTTAGACATTTTAAAGTTTTCCAAGACTTCGAGATCGTCAGTAAGGCATGTGGTTTCCCACTCGTGCGTCATGTCAAATACTAGTGCACTTGGACTGTCAAGGTTGCTTAGTCTGCCCTATTATCAGCTGCCACGGTTCAAAATAAGCGGTTGACATAAGTAGTGTATTTTGAAGCAGAGGCAGTTGCATAGACTGGTCCCTGTAATGTGGCTACAAGTGACTGGAGAAGATTAAACTCTTACTACATTTTCTCTTGCAGGGAAATCTGATAAGAAAGTGCATACAAGTGACACAATAAAGCTCGACCCAAAAGCGTATACCACTGTTTCTCTTTTTCTTTTTCTTTTGTATATTGATACTAGTCAGATTAAGAACTGCATTCAACTGACAATTATTTCCTACAAATTAAATATGACAGTGGCCTTCAAATCGCGGAGGCTTTGCGGCTACAGCTAGATGTTCAAAGGCGTCTTCACGAGCAGTTAGAGGTACAAGCATCCATCCTCGGACGTCTTTTACCTTATAATTCATCCATGGTCTTTTCCGTTATTGTTCAGTCAGATGAATAATGCTTTTTTTTTTAAATGTGCAGATTCAAAGAAATCTACAAGTACGGATTGAAGAACAAGGGAAGCAACTGAAGAAGATGTTTGATCAACATGCAAAGAACTCGGATCTCATATGCCCAGATGTTCAGTCAACTAATCAGGAAGATGTTAGTTCAGAAGTATCAGAAGATATCCACTTATAAAGTAGCTTGTAAGGCTTCTTGTTCCAGTTCCTCAAAGTCGTTGAAAATTAAGGCGCGAGCTTTTAGAGAATCCTCTGATTCTTCTCTCGCAAAATGGAACATGATCTCATTGGGATCGGTTGTTCTAATATAGCTTGGAAGGTCTTAGAGGCATATGTTATTGCCCATACCAGTGACCCAATCAAGAGGTATCAAGAGCTTCATTGATGAGATAATCGTCATCTGCAATACAAAACCAAAATTGAAAATGAAGATAATCGTCATCTGCAATACGAAAACGAAATTGAAAATGATCATAACATTACAACAATAATAAAGAACCTTTGGCTTGGTAAGAAATTTTTATGAAGTCGCTTATTGCTTATGGAGTTTGTGCCTCTGCTTCAAAATACCCTGGGAGCGACAAAGCTTATGTACTAAGCCAAACAATCACAAGCACCTTTCTGAGTAGAAAATTACAGGCTCCTGGCCATTCTGCTGAGAAAGGTTTGGCTCTTGTTTGCTGTATGGTGTGGATCCGCGGAGTGGTTGGACAATGCATTGGGCATTAAATGACACATGGCGTTTTGTGATTGGGACCACAGGACCACGTACAAAATGGAGCCACATACTACATTCATTCTATGTCAAGACCTCTTTGCCCATTGTGTCATCGAGAGAGCGAAAACTCAGAAATATATAGTAAAAATGTCAGCTGCCACGGTGACTGACACCCGGAGCATATCACCACTGCCAATGTCATGAAACAATTGAAAACTGTGAATGTAGGTACTCATGTACTGGGTATCCGCAAACAGATGTTCTAGAAATCTACGACAACAGTCTAATTGCAGGGTGGCCGACATTCTTGGCAGGCCAATTGTTAACACACTCCCACATTAAAGTCATCCTAAGAAAGAGGTATATGAAGTCTAGGATTTGATAGGGGTCTTGTAACCTGATGGATTTTGAAGCTCGGCACTTCAGCAAATATATAAACTGCAAAAATGTTGTTTCCATTTTATGGTACATGTAGGGAGGGAGACATTTCGATTGCTTTAAGTCGGTCTATATGTAAACTGCTCCACATTTTCGTGCAGTTTCGAACTGGTAGCTTTCGAGCCCGTTATTGACTATTTGTTATTTTATAAGCATAACTGCATAACTCATAAGCCAAGGAAAATGTATACATACATTTTGCTCTTTGTAATTTGGCTTACATGGAACAAAATTACAAACAGGATAAGCCTCCTGATGCTCAGATCCTCACCAATGTTTGTAGGATTGTAACATTCAACAGTTGAAACCCGAGTCTTCGCAGTTTTGAACATTCTATAGCTATAATCATTATCTTACACAATTTTCAACTGCCACATCACTTCTCCCGCAAAAAGAGCATCCTTCTGTAGCCACATCATTTCTCCCGCAAGACAGCAAAACTTGCTCCGTTGATCTTCTGTATCTTTGAAATTTCCTTTAAAATTTCTGCAAAAGCTGTTTGCTCCTGCAAAAATGAACTCCTGATGAGTTAAAACTTATTCTGTTTAAGAGAAACAGAGCATAGAGCTTCGACAGAAACAAGCATTTATGGGCATTATCAAGTCAGATTGACAGAAATGTGATTAGAAGCACCAAGATAAACATTCTACGGGACATCAAACAACTAACCTTTGAAGACTTTAGCCTTGCCTGAATTCAGTGACAAGATCCTGAGTTGTCACCCCGCGACTTTTGCAACAAAACTACCCTGATCTCATCCTCTGTGACCGGACAAGCAGATGGAGCCAATGGAAATCCATCATTCCCAGAAAATTTTGATGTCTGAGCCAAGACATGTATAAGTTACGATAAGAACAGATGTTGTGACATTATTGAGGTTGATAGAAATAAACGCTTGTAATATTCAGCTAAAATATGGTAATCGCAAACACCCAAACAATTTGCACATTATCCTGCTCTGAAATGTCTACCAATACATTTCAAGTTTTCAATCATAAGCTTAAGAAATTAGTAAATAACCAAAATTGGAAATGTACCACGACTTCAAAAAACGCTTGAAGTAAACCATTACATAAAACTAAATAAATTAATTAACCCACAAAAAAAATGATTGATAGTACGTACATTTTCAGTCTTAATGTTTTTTGCAAGTGCGCCAATAGAAGCTTTTACATCATCACTATCTGATTTCCGCTTTGCATTTACTGAGTATAATGTTAATGGCAACCCTCGAGCAGACTCTTCTGTCGTTTTAAATGGAATATTGCCAATAGGACCTTCTTTTGGAGGACGCTTTTGTTCTGCATCCAACACTGGTGACAATACCATCTTAAATATCAAAACACGATGCAAATGAATATCAAAAACAAAGGACAAAAGACACACACACACAACTATAGACATGTTAGAAGTAATATACATATATCACAAAGAATTGAATGTCTACAGTTACACACATTTCTCTCTCGGGACAACAAAAGTAAATCCGTTGGTCTTTTGTATCCTCGAGATTCTTTTTAAGATTTCTACAAAAGCGTTCTGGTTCTGCAATAAAGAGTTTTGATTTGAGTTAATATTCAGAACTATGCAAAAGATGTACACCAAACAATGTATACACTAAACAATTGTATACATTAGCACTAATTACTTACAAACTTAAAGCATATCTATGAAAATAAAACATGTTACTATAACTATAGAATAGAACCAACACCAACAAAATAAAACCTACAGGTCATTGTTATCCATAACAATAAAGTTCACATCATGTATTTTTAGGATCTGACTTGTCGTTCTGCCATAGATTTCAAACACCAAGTGTATGAAAAGAACAAGTCCACTTCACCGTAGCCATCTTTCTAGAAGACAGAGAGAACACTCCCAATGAATAAATGAAGTGGATTAGACTCCCATAATCTAGCATTCTAGCCAAATGCTAAATACTATAACACTCCATTCCGAACATGCAACTATGGTAACAAGAAAGTTTGACTTCTCAATCATGTTTGAATTTTATTTTATTTTTTTTTTTTTTTGTCTAGACTAGAAGCAATCAAGCAAACAAATTTCCAAGTATCAGTTCAATTGTTATTACTTTCATCGTTATTTTAGATGCTAGAATGCTACTGAAGTAATTTGTTTAGCCATCATTGCAGGTTTTAGCATGAGAATTTAATCTTTGAGAATGCAAGACTATATAACCAGATGAGAAAAGGAATTTCTAAGAAACCTAAAACCACTGGGTGATGATACCTGAGGTATGGGGTTCAAACCCTGTCAGCATCGAGTTACTGATCTGATTAAAGTTAGTCTTACCCCAAATTTGAAACCTCCATAATCATTCAACTTTCAGTATATTTAAACCTAAAGAACTTACCATGTATAATCAATATTGAAAATAGAACTGTCACAAGAACATTGATTCCAACATTTTACACAATCAGGTGATCTATGCAGGCATGTTGTTAACAGCATCTGGATAAACATTACATCAAACAACTTACCTTTGATGACTTCAGCCGTGCCCTGAACTTAACTACAAGATCCTCCGTAGTCACCTTGCGCTTTTGTAATAAAACTGCCATGATCTCATCCTCAGTGAAAGGATTAGCATCTTGCACTGACCCAAATTTTAGAGTTGACAATGAACCGAATTGATCCATCCTATCCCCTCCGAGGATTAATGCTGATCCCTCACTTGTAGGTGATATTGATTCCTAAACCAAAACATTACTTAGTCAATAGAAAAGATGAATAGCCACAATCACCAAGATATTGACATATTGAGTTTATATTAATTATCAATGTGATGACTGTTGGTTCCAATGAATATATATTTAGGAGAATCGAGTTTACATTTCTGAAAGAACTTGTAGAGCGTTGTCCTCTACTTTTGTGTAATTTCTTGAGTTTATCAATAAAATTTTAATTATCAAATATATAAAAAAAAAAAAAAAAATCGACAAATCAATTGCATGCTTTAAACAAGTTTCTCACCTTGATCATCTCACCAAAGTCTCTGTTGGAGATATACTAAGCATTTATAGGAATTATAAAAAAAATGTTGGATTTTTTTTTTCATAAATAAAAAGTAATGGATAGTAACGTGATGACTTATCAATAAAAAAAATTCATTTATCAAAAATAAAAATTAAATATATATTAAAATCGACAAATCAATTGCATGCTATGAGCAACTTTCTCACCTTGACCATCTCACCAAAGTGTCTTTGTTGGAGATATACTAAGTGTAAGTATTATCAAACAAAAATATTGGATTTTTTTTTTTATAAATAAAAAGTAATCGATAGCGTGATGACGATTGATTCAAACGAATATGTATTTAAGAGAATCAGGTTCGCCATTCAGAAATGACTTCTTGCACAGTTTGTAGCACGCATTCCTCGATTTATCAATAAAAAAATTCTTTTATCAAAACAAAAAAATATATATAAAAGCCGACAAACAAATTTGACAGTCCTACACAACTAACCTTGATAATCTCACCCTTGATAATCTCACCCATGAATGCATTCGCCACAGAATCGCAAAAAATCATCTGAATCACTAAACCCAAATTCAAATTCAAAGTATCCTCCTTTAAAGGCAAATGTACATTCAAATCACAAACAAACTTCAACAAATTCCTTTCCCTTAATGTAACAGATATCGAAACAATGCCTTTGGCTTTCGCGCAAACAACCAATTTCATTAGTTTTTTCTCATCACCAGACTTACTAAATAAAATCAAAACATCATATTTTGAAAAATTCTTCATAATCCCATCAATTGAATTACTAGAAGAAATAAACCCAGATTGAAATCCAATCAAAACTAGGGTTTTTGAAATTTTTTTAGCTAATATTCCTAATTCACCAACACCAGTAAGATAGATTGTACCTTTATAATCATTAGATGAAAGATTTTGGTTTTGGAAGAAGAAATTGTGATTAACTTGGTGTGATTTCAAGAAATTTGGGTTAATTAGGGTTAGGGTTTTAGAAGAAGAAGTCTCCATTAGAGAGATTTAGAGAGAGAAGTTATGTTTGTTACACAAAAGGCGCGCGCCGGGGATATATTTATTCTGAATAAAACCGATATTTCGGGAAATATTATTATATATCGGCCGATATAACAAGATGTGTTTTTACTCTCTAGATGCCAAAAAGTTTTACTATATAAAATTACTATTACCATAGATAAAAATGTTTTTTTTTTTTTTTTTATAAATTTAAATTTTATTGATAAGCTCAACGAATTACACAAAAGTAGAGTCCTTTTTGGATAGCAAACCCGATTCTCCTAAATACATATTCGTTCGAACCCGCAGTAAGGAGCTCAACTGCTTCTGAACCTAGCAATCAAAATGTGTAAAATGCAAAGAGGATGAAACTATGTTGGTTAGCCCTACAAGCTCCGTCATGTTTCTCCACTTTTGCGAATTATACAAAAGTAGAGGACAAACGCGCTACAAACTGCGCGGCAAGTCTTATTTATTTATTTTTTGTTGGCAAACGAGGTTGAGGGGACCCCTACCCCTTTTAAATTACGTGTGGAAACTTCATTGAGCCACAGGCTCATTCGCAAAAATGGTGTGGTAAACTTGTTTTTAATGAGATCAGTAACTCGGTAATGCTGGCGGGATTCGAACCCCAGACCTCTGGTATCATCACCCAAAGATTTTATCAGTTGAGCCCAACTGGCACCTGCAAAAAAAAATATATCCATTTTTTTTTTCTAAAAATCGGATATATGGCATAATGGAATCACACATGTGGTTTGTTCCAACTATCCGTAGTATATGGCAGTGACTGTGGCAGTGATATGCAAGTGGTTTGTTCCAACTATAGTATATGGCAGTGACTGTGGCAGTGATATGCAAGTGGTTTGTTCCAACTATAGTATATGACAGTGACTGGCAGTGATATGGCAAGTGTAGTATATGACAGTGACTGGCAGTGATATGGCAAGTGTATATATCGTAATAACCTGGATGACCGTAGAGCCCTAGCTTATGGCAGTGTAGATCGATTATCGTATCATGGATGACCGTAGAGCCCGAGCGCCAGAGTAATCTGTGTTATATAGCCTGACTGTAGAGCCTGGCATGTTTTCTGTGTTATCACAAGTCTAAAACCCAGAATTTAAACCCAGCAGCATCATATTAGTTTGAAGTTGCGTTTCCAGTTTGTGGTAAAGGAGACATTTCGACTGCTGTAAGCCTGAACGTTGGCCAGTAACCTGTTCCCATGTTCATAAATCATGACATTTCAAACTGGTAGATTTCATCCTTTCGAGCACATGATGACTACATTAAGGAAAATCCAAGTATACATAGGTTCTTGTAATTGACTAAAATGGAAAAAAAAAATTACAAACAGGATGATAACTATGGAGGATTAGAGGGCCAATGACTTGGTGAGATTAATTAACATTATAACCTCTCAAACACTAAAATCCTCACCAAAGTCTGTAACATTCAACAGGTAAAAGCCAAGTCTTCACACTTATGGACATTCTATAGCTATAATCATCGTGCAGTAAGAGTTGTTGAATCATAATCCCAGCTGACGAGCAAGGCTTTTGAGTAAGGCATCTGTTTGGAGAGAATAACAAGAACATCCTACTGCAATTGTCACATCACTTCTCCCCCCGCAAGACAACAAAGCTTGCTCCATTGGTTTTCTGTATTTTTGAAATTTTCTTTAAAATTTCTGCAAAAGATTGTTTGTCCTGCAAATAAAGAACTCCCATTGAGTTAAACCTAGTATACGAGATAGATATAAATTGTGAAAAAAGCAAGCAATGATGAACCAACTTCTGCTTATGCTGCCCAACTGTAAAACAGCTACTACCAAGAATAAAGCAGAGCATATTGCTTTGACAAGAACCAGCATTTATGGGAATTATCAAGTCAGATGTGATTGAGAAGCACCATAATAAACATTCCAAGGGACATCAAGAACTGACCTTTGAAGACTTTAGCCTGGCCTTGAATTTAGCAACAAGATCCTGAGTTGTCACCGGCGACTTTTGCAACAAAACTGCCCTGATCTCATCCTCTGTGACCGGACCAGCAGGTGCAGCCACTGGAGATGCATCTTTCCCGGAAGATTTTGATTCCTGAGGCAACACATTAATCAGGATGAAAACAAATGGTGTGACATTGTTGTGGTTGACCACAAACAGTTCTAAGATTCAGCTAAAAAAAGGTTAATCACGGCTGAAACATTTCTAGACATTCTGCTCTCAATGTCTACCATTTTCTAGAATGCCAAGACACTGAACCAAAAGATCAGGAAAGAAAGTAAATTTCGAAAAGAACAATGAGTTCAAATATGGTTCAAGTAGATCATTAAGTTCTAAGAAAAAAAATTATTAGAATCTACTTACATTTTCAGTCTTAATTTTCTTTGCAGGTGCGCCATTAGAAGCTTTTACATCATCACTACCTGATTTTCTCTTTGCCTTAACTGACTTAGATGTTGATGGGGTCCCTTTAGCAGACCCTGCAGTTGTTTTTAATGGGCTATTGTCAATAGGTTCTTCTTTTGGAGCATCCTTTTGTTTGGGAGCCAGCACTGGTGACAATCCGATTTCATCATCCATCTGTAGTTATCAAAAACAAGGAGACAACGGCATTAGAGAACAAAGGCGTCAAAACGATAAATGACATTCCAAGATGTGACCATACAAGGGTGATGAATTTAATTTAAGAACTATCTGATCAATGTCATATTTACCTAGAAGCAAAGTGCACATGGGGGTTGAAAATGACAAATATACAGGGGTGACTTTTAAAGAGATAAAAGGGTGTCCTCATACCAGGAGTTTCTTAACGAAATCTTTCAGAAATCGGTTTTTAAGAGAGAATATTTAAAAGATGTGCCAAAACAAAATTGCATTTTGCCAGTACCTTACTTGATCTTGATGAACAAATTACATAATTGTTGGACATAATATTTGGGAATTTAGAAGTTAGACACCATATCACATTCCCTCTTTCTTTTGAGATAAGTTTGACTAAGACATGGCAGTATTTTTCCAATTGCAAACAGCAAATGATATTTTAGGTTTTAATATTGACACTGATCAGCTCATGGTACTGGAAAGTCTCTGTTTATAATTTCAGTCTACAGAAAAACCTTCAAAAGGAAAACACAAGAATCACCTCTGGATGCATTGATTACAACCAACTTCTAAAAAAAGCATTTACCTCAAGTTCAAAAATTCGCCTTAATACTGATCTGACAAAGCAGTGTTTTTCAATTAATTTCACTGGAATAATTATGTAGTGAGGATAGACTTATCCGCTTATAGTTTGCTCTAACTTTTTTGCCACTTAAATTTGAGCTTTGTTTTAATACTTGTTTGCTAGTGTTGAGGATTGAAGTCATCCCATACCCCATTCTCCCATAAAACGAAATGAAAAGTTCGAAAAAGCCTTCAACCACAATATATGCATACTTATGGGAAAGCATGCTATATAAAAATGTATTTACAGTAGTAGCTGCAAATGATGTTGGAATTACTCCTTTTTTATCTATCCATTAGAAATTACTTTAATTTTGTACTTCTTCCTATATATCTACCATTTCTACATTTAGCCTGCGAAAAAGTCTAGCCCTCTAGGAGACAATCATGGTACTACCAGTCCACTGCCAGCCTAAGTCCTTTTCAGTTACTATCTACCCAGCTAGGCAAAGGTTACAGCATATTTATTGTATCATATTAGTCTTTGCAAGAAGCCACAAAAGATATTGAGATTCTAGCTAAACAGAAAATAAAGAAACATGATATCAGCTTACATCATCATCATCATCTTCATCCTCAGCATCTGACTCATTCAGCCCAGCTGTTTTACCAAGCAGCTTCTTTAACTCTTTTCCGGATTTGCTTAGTCCACCTTCCTCTTCATTAGCTTCCTCGTCCTCATCCTCTTCATCCTGCAATCATATAAAACACATATAAAACACATATAACAATGTGAATCTGCAATCTAATACTACATACTACATAATAACATGCTGATACTTGGCACTCCAAAGACATAAACAATAATATGAAATACCACATTTACAGAAACCCTCAGATGGTGATACTGTCAGTCCAAACATACAATTTTATATAAAAACAACATGCACCCCCACCACTAGGGCAGGAAATCGGGTCGGATTTATCCGACTGACCGAAATCCGAATACAACGGATATTGTTCAAAAAATTTATCCGGATTTGAATTCGGATACGGTTATACTATTTTGACCGGCTCGGATACGGATAAAATCCGGATATATCCAGATTTATATTTTTACACCAATAATATACCATTTTTACAAGGCTAATATGGTCATCAAATTATATATAAAAATAAAAACCTAACAATTCAAATTTTTTATTTATAAAATCCGGATATATCCAGAAACTTTTTATTATAATTTCTCATATTTAGTTTTTAGTTACAGAAAATCAAACCGAAACAGATTCGGATATTCGATCCGAATTAAAAACGGATTATCGAATCCGGATCCGGATAATCGAATACGGACACGGTACGAAGAATTCAGTCCGACTCGAATACGGATACGGAAACGGATATACTAAAAAAAATTCGAATACGGATATGGATGACTATATATCTGCTCCGTATCCAATCCGTTTCCTGCCCTACCCACCACCCCTAAGCACAAAGATCTTCGCTATTTGTAAGATAAGAACCAAACAGAAAGAGCATAGTTTTAAGTGACAATTGAGAAACATTACAGATAAAAGCAACAAAACTTATATCACAACTATAATCTCCCACAAAAGCATAACCCCAAAATTCCAGACTATAACGGCAACAAAACACAATAGTATTCACCTCTCATAAAAAAAACTATGTAGTTTCTAAGTTGTAAAGCAGGTACAAAAATTCCTTTTTAAAATAGGAAGATATTTATTCTTTAGTATTATTTTGGGGTGTCTAGCTCTTTGTCTTTCCAATTTGTAGCTTAAGCAAGAACCACAAAATGAATGGAGACGAGCTACACTAAAACAGAATCCATGTGATAAGGGCCATGGACTTACTTGTTTTCATAAAAGTTGTATAAATTTGTATTCTTCCAAAAAAAAAAGTATTCTTCCAAATTACTAAGCATTCGTATTATTCAAATAATACCTGGGCTAACGAGTTAATGTGCTAGCATTATGTCTTTCGTTGTTTTTTCCAATTTCTGTGTACAAGACTTCCATTTTTTTCTACTATATAAAGGAAAAACTCATACGCGTGAAGCCACACTAATGCAGTTCTAGCAGGCAGTTCTCACTTGGAATAAAATGAGTTTGACAACTAACCATAATATGCAAAAGCTAGTTACACTATGCTTACCTTTCTATGACCATAACAGAACATACGTTTACATGTCTACAGGTACACATGAGCACTTGACATTAAACAAAAATTAGTTCCATTGTAGCCTACTTGCACATAACAAAATTACAAGAAAATTCAACCTGCTTGATCTCTGGAGGTGCTGGAACTTCGGGAGCCAAATCTTCCCGTTCCTCAGGATCATTACCAACGGCTTCATCATCATCAGTAAAGATTTCTTCATGCTCCCAGTCATCACCTATGATGCATAAAATACAATTAAACTACTATTATGCTACATCAAGATGAGATATCTACTTAAGATTTTTCTGTTTCAAAGTAAATTCCGCCATCATAAGCATTCCCATTACACCTCTACAATCATATTCCTACTGCACAAAATTGCAACTCCAAATTTTATTAATACCTTTTTCATAAACAAGATGTCATAAGAACAAACCCACCATTATAGCTATAAAATGTGAGCAAGATAAAGAAAAGACATTGATTTTTTGATGAAGTATTATGGACTAGAAGGGAGTCAATTTATAAGCAATTAATTAGCTTGAGTCATTCTCTTTTTTCTACTGGTTTAAGATTAGATACTGCCTCATCCTAAACAACCCCTTTAGCCCTTTTCGCACTCTTTTGTATCCTTCTTTAACTTGCGATCGATAAGATGCTAACTTATCGAAATAAATAAACAAGGTGCGATCGGACGCATGCAAAAATATCCACAGGACAACAGTGAGAGATTCCCATCTAACATGGTAATCTTACAATTCACAGTTACAGGAAGTATAGTCATTCGACCATTTAAACCCAGAATGAGACGAGTCTTGATTACTGTTCAGCAAACAGCCTCCATTCATACAGTTCTTGAGTTGCACCTCAAGGAGATTACCAAACAGCCTCCATTCATACGGTTCAAAAACAGATGAAACTAAATCACAATCAAGATTAATATCTACGATCAGCACCTTAACTGTATTGTATTACCAAAAAAAATCATCGATCATGTCTATGATTCACATAAATGAAATGAACCCGGTAAAAACCTCCAGTCAATATATACCACTCACGAATTAGACCTATCAGATACAGAGAGTGGCAAATATCTATCATAATGACACTTGCAATCAGATGTGACCAATTGTGCATTTAGGTCAACAATAACAGGAAAACACATAGAAGTGGCCAAGATCATGAAACAGGGAAAATCGCACTCACAAAAAGGACTTAATCATAAGATAATAAAGCCAGAAGGCAAAAGGTTATCCAATGGGATAACTACCGCATTTCTATGTTAAGGTAGCGGTTTTGTATAGACAAAAGGCTGAAATTACCAAACTAGCTCTGTCCCTCACAAATGGTTAGAAAGAAGAAACAGTTATCAGAACAGTATAGAAAGTGAAAGTAGTACAAAGTAACAGGTACTCACCCTTCTCTATATCATCATCATCAAAATCATGATCACCTCCTCTTGGACCCTCCCCGTCGTCATCTCCACTTTTCTTATTGAGTCCAAGTCTACTTTTCCTTGCTTCTTCTTCTTCTTCATCCTCGTCCCCCCTATCTGAAGCATTTCCCTCTTCATCATCGGCGGTTGCCTTTCTACTTCCTCTAGCCTTGGCCCCACCAGCATCTGTGTCATCAATCTTTTCTGTTTCACCAAAAGCAGCAGGTCCATTATTAGCAGCTTTCATCATCCATCTTTCATAACCATCTGCTGTCTTCCTTCTATTTTTCATCTTCTCTTCAGCTTCCTCCAAGGTAAGTTGCTTGTATTGAGCAACTTTGTTAAAGTTATACCTAAAAGGAAATAGAGTAAAACACAACAGCAAAATTAGTCACATATATTGTGATTGATATCAAAAAAAAAATAACCACATCCTCAACTACTACCAGCCTACAGATGGAGATTTGCAAAACAAAACAAGATATGGTAAAGTACAGGATGTATGTCATTGTTGGTAACATATCACTCGCAAACATTTGTTAATTCTACATACCACGAACCAGCGGGAATGGCAACGAACTCTTTGCCTTGCATCACCAACAAATAATATGTTGCAGACTGTGCACCCTCAAGTTGACCATGATAGTGAAACTGGCCAGTCTCATCCTCCAAAAGCCAAGGCTTGTTCTTGAATTTTTCCTATGGGATGTGTTTCCAAAATGAAACAGATCACTAATATTATAATATTACTGTAATAATAAATTTTATGATTTGCAATTTTACAAAATCCTAAAGGTTCTGCTTGTGGTAGATGATGTATCACAAGTGAAAATCAACCCCAGTTTAACTTACAAGCATATGTGTCAGGTCCAACATGGGTTACAAGATACAGATTCCGTGAATAGAAAAAAGGAAGGATTCAAGGACACCGGACAAACTTATATTATATTTGTGTTTCTAAATTATAAGGTGATGAAGTGTTTGCATACCCTCAAAGTATCAGTAACGTGGCGTCCTTGAAGGCCTTCTTTAATAATAGACCACTTATTCTCAGTATTTTTCTTCTCAGAGTTCTTTTTCTTCGAAAAGCTCGGTAACCCTGAGACAAATCTTCCAATGAAGTAAGACTTGTCATTACTCGTATTTGTCCTGACATTATACTCCTACAAATTAACCAAAAAAAAAATCATTAAAATTAAATCTAAATAATTCAACAATTACTGAAAACTGTGAACATTTAAGAATCATACTGAAGTAAAGGTGGAATTATTAGTAAAAATTAAACATCTAATCTGATATCATGCATACTAGACTCATAGAAAATGCCCTAATCACAGCTCAAATATTAGAAAGTGGTACTACACTACTAGGGAAGATACATAAAAAAAAGTATTTGGTCTCAACTCCAATGAAAGTCTCGACATATCAATGGTCCTCAATTGATTTTCAAGGTCAATAAAACACTAGTAGATTGTAGGAGAAAACACTAGTAGAAGAATCGGGTTTGCTATTCAGAAAGGACTTGCAGTGCAGTTTGCAGCGCATTTGTCCTCTACTTTTCTGTAATTTCTTGAGTTTATCAATAAAATGATGGTTTTAGAAAAAAAAAACATTTTCCAAGAACATTGACATGCATTTTCCATCCCAATCAAACAACCAAAAAACTAAACGAAAGAAAAAAAAAAAAAAAAAAAAAAAGTAATTATCAAAAAATTTGTACGAAAAACATTTTCCGAAAAAAACTTACAGCAATTTCAAGGCCAAATCATTGTTCAATAGCCATAAATTCACCAAAACTAAACTAAAACCCGTAAATTACCAAAAATTGTCATTTTATAAGGTTATCCTGAACAGAAATTATTGCAACAGACTTCATCATATCCACTAAAACTAACATCCAAATCCATAATTCACTTCAATTCAACTTAAAAAAAAAACATCATAAAACCCTAATCAAAATCAATCAGAAAAGGGGAAAAAACAAAATTCCAACAACATTTACATGCATTTTCCACTAAAATTATTGCTCAAACCCCATAAATTCACCAAAACTAAACTAAAAAAACCTGTAAATTATCAAAAATTGTGTATAAGGTTATCCTAAACAGAAATTATTGCAATGAACTTCATCATATCCACTAAAATTTACCTCAAAAAAATCCATAAATCATTTCAATTCAAAAAAAAAAACATCATAAAACCCTAATCAAATTCATAATCAATCAATCATAAAGAAATTGAAGATTAAAGGGTTAAAGTGAAACAAACCCTAATTAAACGAGTAATACGAACACCACATTCATAACACTTATTACCATTTTCTTCTCACAACCCATAGATTGAAAAAAAAAATCCAAGAACATTTACATGCGTGTTATTGCTCAAAACCCATAAATTCGCCAAAACTAAACTAAAACCCGTAAATTATCAAAAATTGTGTATAAGGTTATCCTAAACAGAAATTATTGCAATAAACTTCATCATATCCACTAAAATTTACCTCAAAAAAATCCATAAATCACTTCAATTCAACTAAAAAAAAAAACATCATAAAACCCTAATCAAAATCAATCAATCATAAAGAAAGAAATTGAAGATTAAAGGGTTAAAGTGAAACAAACCCTAATTAAACAAGTAATACGAACACCACATTCATAACACTTATTACCATTTTCTTCCCACAACCCATCCATAGATTGTACGCAAAAAAAAAAAAAATCCATTGCTCAAAACCCATAAATTTGCCAAAACTAAACTAAAACCAGTAAATTATCAAGAATTGTGAATAAGGTTATCCTAAACAGAAATTATTGTAATAGACTTCATCATATCCACTAAAACTAACATCCAAATCCATAATTCACTTCAATTCAACTAAAAAAAAACATCCTAAAACCCTAATCAAAATCATAATCAATCAATCATAAAGAAAGAAATTGAAGATTAAAGGGTTAAAGTGAAACAAACCCTAATTAAACGAGTGATAGGAACACCACATTCATAACATTTATTACGATTTTCCGCCATTTTCTTCCCACAATTCATACATAATGTTAAATGTTTACAATTACTTCCATATAAATCTGTACTTGTTCCACATCCTCCACATGATCCTTTCATATGTAAATCAATTGACATCTTTTCTAAAAACCCTAGAAATTTGGGGATTTTTTCTTCTCTCTCTTTCTCTTTCTCTTCTTTCTTCTTGTAGGGTGAATGTAGCGGTTTGTTTTTTTATTAATATCGGCCCGATATGTTAAATGTTATAACAGTAAAATGTTAGTTGGTCTGATGGGGATTATTTTGGTTTCCTTAAATACCCAGGTGTGTAGGATTTATTTACTTTAGAATACAAAGCCCATATTGTTAGTATTGATCTAAGCCCAAGGCCCATCTATTGATCTTCTTCTTTTCTTCTTTTTTTTGTTGTTGTTGTACACAACTACACATATAGGCTGCGTTTGGTTAGCGGGATTTTGAAGGATTGTTTGATTCGAGTGGTAAATCAGTTTACCTGTAAATCTGAAGGACACAGGATGGCATTAATGATTTACAGCACTGGTCAGAATGTACCAGCAGTACATCGCCAGGTTCGGCCCTTTGGCAAAGGTAAATACATGATTAAAACCCTTATAAACATAACCCTAAGCAACAACCAGTAAACAGAGTACCAGCAGATTGCGACGCGCGCATACCACTGTCTTCAGCGCAAGCAACAGCCAAAAGGAGCAGCAAACAGGACCCTTCAACTGGCAGTGAAACCCACAGCAACAGCAATAGACAACACTCCAGCCATTAATTGCAAATGTGCTTGCACTGAACCATCCCAAGCTTGATGTTAAGATTGACTTTTGTGCTCATAATCAATTATAGAGGTTGTGGCACTGTGTACTTTCATACTCAATTACAATGGCCTTTTTATCATACATTGTGTTCTCACCTGCTTCAGTTGTATAGTATCTATTGAAGTCACTACAGGGTTTCAGACAATGGTCAGAGGTATATCATATGGCAGTTTGAGTAAACACTGTTAAAAGCTACATGAAAAGTGGAAGGAGAGTTTAGCTAAGTCTTGGGTTCAGCACTTGCTGATCTCTGTATGGGCACAAAACTCGCTAGCAGAACCCAGAAAGTCTTGCTCATGTGCACTCTTGCTTCAAGCATTATTTCACTAATAATGGTGGATGTACTTTTTCTTTGCAACAAGGAGGTGACGGAGATGCTTAGGTGGAACGTAGAGAAACCGAGAGTTACAATTTTAAGTTAAATGCAATGTACATACAATGCATAACCACTATGGATAGGCTAAGACCCTGGGGAATCACAATATCCATCATTAACTCGAAAGTTAGAAACGAGCAGATTGAAAGAGTCTGGGCGAAAAATTAATACTTATGATTGACTTTCAGGTATAATTAAGAACTATTGGAACAGAAAAGTTTGAGAAATCAAAAATGACATGTGCTGCTGATAAAGCTAGAAGATTACAAAATGACAGAAAAATTACAATGGGGGAGATGGATATAAACTATGCTAAAGCTAGCTACATATTGTACAAGCCATGACCAATGACATGCCTTTATCACCATTTCAAGCTCCCCTTCTAATATATATTATATTACCTGAAATCAAACAACGTATTCGAACGTAAAAATCACAACAAAATTGTATCTTACCAGAAACAACAAGTGAAAACTCAAACACTAATATTTTATTGCCTCATCCAAGTAGATTAAAAATAACACTAAAGTAGAAACATAAACTTAGGTAGACCATCAGTCATCGGTGCACTATGAAATTCTAGATGACCAGAAATAACAGTAGAAAGCAATAGGGATTAAAAGAGGCTCGAGAGATGTACCTGATACTATGCACTTCAGAATCACCAAAGCAGGCCTAAACAAGATAAATTATGCTTTAAATGTGAAACTTGATCAATCAGTAACAGGTCTGAAAAGTCCTTTTGATTCATCATAGAACCATCTGCAGCAAATCAAAATTTGAGTCAGATGCACAGACCAAAGAATTTCACAATCACAGCACATGGCAATGCATTCATAACAGCACATGGCTATGCAAATGACCAGTGTATCGAGGATCCCATTAGAGCGATCAAACTGTATTTACTACAGATTTTGTTAATGTAACTGGTGCTTACTATATTATTTTTTTGGTCAATACAGATTACCCTTTAGCCAAAAAAACTTTTACCAGTGTATGTGTATCTAATTGTATAGAGCATGGTATGTCTACCATACAGACAAAATTATGAACCAAACATGCATGGTTTGTGTTTTCTCATAACTGTGTATGTGTGTGTGTGCTTTCTTTTCGTTTTGCATTACTAAGTGAAGCGTAAGAAACCATGGTACGAGAATCAAAGTTTGCGTCACCCAATAACCTGTCACAGTCTACCTTTACGGCTTTACCTAGGACTGGACCTCGAAATCTAGTATAATAAAACAATACACGTGCTTGGACCAGCCAAGTACGATATCCTTTATAGGGGAATCAACTTAATAGCACACTAAGACCAAACAATTCCATGCCTAGACTTGTGAATTTTCACGTAGTTTCTTTCTATTGTCATTTTCCCATGCTACTTTCACACTGGGCCAAATTTCCCATGGATGCCACAATAGTACAATTTTGAAATTCTATCCCTGGCTCTCCAAAAAGAAAGAAGATTCAATTCCGGATTCCCCAGAGACGAGATCTGGACCGCTTTCTTACCCTTCTACACCTCCGCAGTCCGATTCCAAGCAACCTTAGTCAACGCCAGAATTCCTCCTCCCGAAAATGAAAAGAAAAGGTATGCACTTATCATTATGCTGGTTCTCATATAGCCCGGCTTGTTTTCTTTCAGCCTATCAGAATGCGATCTCCTAGGTATTGTATCCACGTTGTTATATAGTGAGGGATGTGCCCCCCAAGTTGGTTCGAATTTCTACGTATGCCTATTTGGGCCTAACCTTAAGTGCCCCACCAAATTTCTAAAATTTGGCGTGCAAACAAACCCAATGAAACCATGTTTACTCGTTTCTCACGCACCAACACAGCATTACATGGTTGAAGTTAAAAATGTGAACAAATTTCTGTTCTCCCTTTGTTTCTAAACACGAAGGCCTCGATGAGAGATAAGGTCTCCTCCATAAATATCTCCTCGGTAAATAGTGATATTTGCCTATCAATTCCTCCTTGTTTAGTTGGTATCAACTACTTTAAATACCTCATACGCCACATAACAGTATTCTTGACAAATCATGATTTTCGTTCTCCATGCCAAAAAGATATATATAGCAATAAAAAAAATTAACATATATGATACAATGTAATATGAAAATTATGAGCTTGTTTAAGAATATAAAAGACATTTTTGTATATCAAAATCGAAATTTGCTAAATTATTCTTTACTTATTACTTCCAACAAACAAACAAAAAAAGTAAGTTAAACACATCTTAAGATTCCATAATCAGAAGATGATGTCAGTCATTTGAGTGCTCCACCCATACAAAATTCCTGGCTCCATCCCACACAAGGTATAGTGTCACAAATCGCTTAATAGTGGCCCTCACAAGATCCAAATACAGAAACAGTCTAACAGTCATCTACATAATGAAGCTTGAAGCACTATAAATAGTTAAATACTAAGCTGGGGGCAATCTATTAAAAGGTCAGGGAGAGAAAGGAAAAATGGTTCGAAAAATCAACTTTGGGTGGGATTGTGACCAACTTCTCCTCTTTGAATACTATTGCATTACAGGAAGTATAAAGCATGCGAAAAGGAGGAGAAGAAGATAACATGAGGTTAAAAGTGTTGAAATATACATATGTTATTAAATGAAGAGACTTACTTGCACAAGAAAAGTGCTTGGCTTCCATTATCTGAATGAATTCGTCTTTCACTTTCTTCCTTAAACTTGTTCGGAGGAAGAACTTCACATGTACCCTGAACTAGACCAGCCCTTACGGTACTACCATGATTAGACTCGTACACCTGTATCAGTGTAACGTAGACTAAATTGTTATTCTTATGCACTGGATATCTTTGGCAAAGCGTTGCCATAGAAAGAGCCGCAGTACCACAATGCAAACATAGGCACTAAAAAACATTTGACACAGTACATTAGAAAGAGATGAATATATGTCAACTTCAATTTTTCTTTACCTCATTACTTTCAGGAGAGCACGGTCTACCAACAACCTCTGGAAGGTCAGCTGGGAAGTAACAGCTATTAACAATAGCCCATTTTGACCCAGTCTTAGTATCCTCCCACAGAGCCTGCACAATACCCCTTTTTAATTTAAAACCATGTACATGCAGAATTTACAGCTAGTGAACATGATGCATGAAAATAAATGTGATGTCGAACTGAAAAGAAACTTATTCAACTTTGTGCATGATAATGACATAAGTGACTGTTATTGAGAGATTAGGAGTACGTTTATTTTTAAAATGAGAAAGACACAGTGCAAAAGGGACTATAGTGGGCTAACCTGAAGTTTTGAAGGTCTCAAACTACCATTGTTAGAACGAAAGAGTGCATGATCCTGCAGCTTGTACACCATTCCATTAATGTGGCAAGACTTATAATATGCCTTCTCGTCCACAACTTGAAGTATATCACCAACCCACTCAACACTATGCAAGCCATCAAGAGAAGATTTCACGCAGTCTCTAGCTCCATTCCCAACTCCTATATTTCCAACTGAAACAGTTTGAGCAGCATCTTGTCCATCCTTCCTGACATCTGATCCAGGCTTACACTTAGAAGTGTCTATTAAATCAGGTCTCTTAGTGTTATTAGAACGATCTGAAGAAGCTTCAGCAGATTTTGGCCGCACAACATCTTGGGAGCTATTACCTCTATCAATACCTGTTTCAGATGACTTGTCAGTACACGACTCAGCAGGTTCACACTTTGGCAGAGACTTATAGTCCGAAAAAGCCTCCTCTGCTTTACACACACGTGATTGGAATTGTTGATTAGCACTTTCATTTGGCTTTCCAGACGATAGAGCACAAACTGACCCACTATTCTTCAGCAGTGCTTTATTTTCAGAAATATTGCCGTCACCCATCTTCACTTTGTCTGCTGGGGATTTAGCAGCTACGACTTCTCTTGAATTCAACATTTTTGGGTCAGATGCTGCCACAATACGGAAACTAACAGCAGGACCAGCTTGAGAAGGATGCAGAGAGCCAGGGTTTCCATTAGCCGTTGGCTTCTGAATATTATTCTTTTGATCCAAACATTCTGCCTTCTTTTCCCCCGGAGCCTGAACTGCAGCTGCATTTGGAGGCACATTTGATGCAGGGTTATTTCTCGTCACACGGCCATACTTTGGAGGCAGAGGCTTCCCATTGCTTTGTATCAAGCAATTAGGGCAGTGCCATTCACCTTTGGGAATCCCCTTCTGATTGAAGGACTTGAGGCAATTTATGTGGGCTCCTCTCTCACAAGCATCACAAACAAGTACACTTTCTACATCAGTTATGGAAAGCTTGCATATCTGGCAAGTTAAAGACTTGTTCATGTAATCAGTTGATGGAGGAGTCCAGTTAGGGTGCTGAGGAATCCTTGGATGCAAAAACTTCTGAACGCTTTTAGCTATTTCATTGTGGGTGGTATTAATTGCAGAAGCCTGCACAAAGTTCAATCCTTGCAAAGGGTGCTGTACAGCTTGCAGGTTTCCATAAACAGTTTGACTGACTGGATGATTAGATTTCCGGTCTCTTGAATCAAGAGCAGCTGTTTGAGATACACCAATTACAGGTGCTCCCTCAACCTTCTGATCTGGCACTTTATTTGGAAGCCCAACTCTAGCAACAGCTCCCGACTGAAGTTGTGCTGAAGTAGCTGGTGGTTTTCCAGGCAAATGATCACCAGAAGAATTTGCTGCAAACAAGAAATGTATAAATACAATTAGAATCGCTGAAACAAAGGCCCACACAAAAAAAGTGGACACGAAAATAAACAAAGGAGATAATGGTTAGACTTTTTCTTGAAATTAGAGAGAAAAGTAGAATGGAAATTACAATTACAATCATATATGCATAATTGTGACACTGAACAACCACAGCAAAATCCAACGAAGTAGAATATAAAATATTGGACTATAGAAAGCATTCCAGCTTTGCAGCCAGGTTACAGGATTCAAAAGAAGGGCCACAGAGCACCATTGGCTTTCCAGTACTGCACTTATCCATTCATCACTTTTCAATTTTTGTCTTTGCACATCTTAACCATTCTCTTCAGCAGAAAATCATGGTGAGCCTGTGATTGTAGTATTGTACCCATGGCTTAAGAGATGAACCAAAACAATTTTAAGGGCTAATTGTCTGTGAAGACCCGAGCATGGAGATCCTTTCATAAGAACGTATCTCAATTGACTACAATATTGTCGATACACAATAATCAAAAGTAACGAGCCATTTTTTTTTCTTTTATTTCATATGTTTGTAAGGAAAATACAATGGAGATCAAGCCTTCATTCATAACCATACACAAATCAAAATCACTTGGTAGTTGTCACAAATAATACTTATCAATTTTCCCGTGAGAATCACATTCTGCAACAAAATAATATAAGAACAACTCCTATATGATATCACTGCACTTAAGTGTAGTTATCATGAATGTCTATCAAAATAACATTGGCTAAACCAACCCCATCATCTCTTTACAAAACCCCCAATCCCACACACACACCCCACCCCACCCCCCCACACACTAGAGAATAGAGATGTAACTCGTGCTTGGTTTATTTCCCCTAGCTTTGTTTCTTGAATAGTAAAAAATCCAGGTTTCTCCTTCTCCACCAACTTCCTCGCCCCAGTGTTGTAGAATCGTAAATCGGAAAAGTTAAGAATCAAAATCATATCGGAAATCGTAAGTTTTTTATTATATTTAAAATATATAAATAAATTAAAAATTAAAATATACTTGTACATTTTTATTTTCTAGACTTTGTTGTTAAGTTAAAAAGCTTTCTAGAAGTGTTTGTAGGGCGGTGGAGTACCAAATAAGAGAAAAAAAGTGCTTGAAAGTGAATTTAATAGAGACTACTAAAAAATATGAATTTAATAGATGATGTGTTGGAATGTTTAGTTCCATAATTTCTCCGGGCTTCTTCTTATGTTTTGTTTTGCTTTTCTTTAGCTTTAGGTTCAGGGGGTTAGTGTTTACAGCCAATAATAATAAAACAAGACCTGGATGTCATATAGAATATGAACAGCTGTGAAGCACAGAATCATAATACCCTTTAAAATCTAAAACAGATCTAGCCCGTCGTCAACCTTGGAACAGATCTGGCCATTCAACGTGCGATTAAGGATATATGTTCAAAATCAGTGCCTCGACTAAGGATATATCGCGATTTGCGATATTTATCCAAAATCGTATACAATTTGTTGTGATTTCTGCAAGATGCAATTGTTCCTTCGATTTGACTCAATATATGTACGATCCATTTAAGATTGCAATTTTTATTGCACGTAAACTCCCATAGAAACTTTCAAACTCCCTAAATCTGACATTCTACTTAAAACATTTAATCTTCATTAGGAAACTGAATCTCCACTGCCTGATTAGAGGATTTTTTTTTTTTTTTATACTACCTCGTTTTGAACCTTGCTAAGAGCAATTTGTAAGGTCTTGAATTGAAACAATAATAATAATAATGAAAAAAAAAATTATCGTTAGGGCACGTGAACATCGCTTTTCAAACTCTCGCTCTTTTAGGGTAGAAGTTCTTTCCATTACTAAATAATCATAAAGAGGGAAAGCAAATAGAACCTTAAGCTCTCCATCTACTATATAAGACGGTAACAGATTTAATCCATTTTTTTTAATTATAATAGAAACTGGAAGATTCCAAAACTAACTATACAACTATTAAACTCTTGTTGCTGACTCAAAGTTGAAAGTAAACATTAAATAGCTGAATCATCTATTGTCACACTGCACCTTGGCAATAAAAATGATTCAATAAGGCATAGAATCAAGTCCTACTTTCTAGCAATTTGTTAAACAAACAAACAGGATAAAGATGGTTTATGATTCAACTCACACATGATAACACAGTTTATTTCAAACACACAGACTCTTGCATTCAAGGTACAGTTAATTAAGAGGTTTTGAAATTTAAAGGGAAATTATAAAGAGAAAATAACTAAGTTATGTTTGGCATATAATTGCAGAATATGAATGGTATGCGGTAACATCATTGTCTTATTGATCATCTTAGCCACTTAGATGCAATTCTATATCTGGTTATGTTCTCTAATAAGACAAACTAATCAAAATAACTAACCAATAATATGACAAAGTAGCAGCTGTAACTAAATAATCCTCTCTTTTCTTTAGAGAGAGAGAGAGAGAAAGGTAATTTGATGGTATAGGAGTGAAAACGTTGGATTTCTATTTAATTTCTTAAGCATTCCTATGTCACCCTTTTTATACTTGAAAATTAATGGAGAAAAGATTGAACCTCGAACTTGGGAAGCCTGAGCTGACACATTTGATCTTCCATCCAATCTAAAATGTTGTGCTTCAGTGCGAGGAACTGATAAGGAAGATGCATCTTTTTCCAACGGATTACTCAACTGTCCCCTAGTAGTGGATTGCACTTCCTTGCCATGAACCATTGATGTAGTTGTTTGGAAGGCTCCAGTGGACACTGCAATATGACTAGGTCTATCTGGTGGAAACCTTTGAGTAGAATGTGCAAATGCACCATGACTTTCGGTCTTTGCTCCTAAGCCTGCTTGCACCGTCGGTGAGGTATATATTCCTGACTTCAGAGCAAATTTCTTTGCTTCTTCCATCTAAAGAAAGAACGGGAGTAAAATTAATGAACACGTGAGCCCCATAAAATGCAAACTTGCAAAGCAAGCAACAATTAAAACACAAACAGAGGACAAAACTTTTTGACTTCTAGCCGGAGAAATTTAGAATTAATGAACACGTGAATCCCGTGTTTACTTATTGCTAATTTTTTGAATTATAGCATCTCCTTATTTAGAAGTCTAGCTGACAAATTAAGAAGCACACAAATTACTTTTTGAAGAAACAATGACTGGATGGTGCATACCTGCATATAGTGGAGTAAAATAAAAGGAATGATGCAAGCTAAACACGGGACCACAGAGGTCACTCTGCGTCCCACTTTGTACTTCATCAAACAAAAAGCTCTTTTACATGATTATTCAATTCATCTGCCTGTCTTTCCTTTTCTTCTTAATAATTATTTTCCCAAGTTATAGAGTACAGAACACGATCTAAGTTATAACTAGTTAGCAATAAGTAATAAAAGGAAGTATTTTAAAATGGCATAACTGTTGGTAAGAAACGATACTAACTGACCACGTGTCAGTTAGGACAAATAGTCATGGGAAAACAGATTCTTTCAGTCCATCAAACTAATTTGCCGTTAATACCTAGTTTAGTTTAGTAAACGCACAAGTAACCCTAATATCAATGATGCAGAGGGAACCATGTCCAATGTCAGGCCGAGGGGGGGGGGGGATGACCCAATTTCCTCCTAGAGCAATTGTGTTGGCCACAGCACCCCATCCAATAGTAGGCTTGCAACGAAAATACGTACATGCTCTTTGAATATGATTTTACGGAGGACAATGGTAGGCATTGTATGATTTCATGCCACGTCACATATTTAGGCAATAATCAGTCTGAAATCCTTCAAATTATTTATCTACTTAAAAATTGGAAATAAAGAATATGAGTATCAGAGTATAACATCAGAAATAAGTACAGACAATTAAATGAAAAAAAGGAGTCGTACTCTTGTTTCTATAGATGTAAAAAGAGGAATATACTACAAGCCTAGATCAACAAGAAAAAAACAAAGCAATCGAAATGAAAGGATCATGAGTTTGAAACTCAAATTCTACCTTCCTCTGGCTGAGCTGCCACTTCTCTTTAATCGACATCATTGGAGGCCGGAAACCTAACCTCTGGTCTTTGGGCCTATTAATCCCAAGATCCTCTATAACAACCCTAACAGCATCCCTTGGTACAATATCCTTTGGAGCTATTCCTTCACACAACCCAACCAATTTCTCCCTAGCTTCAGCCATACATTCAATCTCAGCATCTGTTGGACTTCTTCCACCTCTCATATTCCCCATCGCTGACAAAACCAAAATAATCTCAGCTACCCTTTTCATATCCTCAACATTATTAACAACTCTTGGCTTCTTCGTCTTATTCCCAACACTTACATCATTACCAACATTATTCTCCCCCAATCTTTTCTCACCTCTTTTTTCTTCCTCAACAACAACTACATCATTCACTTCCAATTTTTTCTCTCCAACTAAATTCATCAACTTCTCTGATTCTAAACCAACAGAATCTACATCCATATCATTACCAACACTAAATTTCTCCACAACTTTATTCTCACTTACCAATGTCTTTATCTCATCTCCTCCTCCTCCTACTCCTTTTTTCACCTTGTCAACAAAATTCACAGCTACGTCATTCTCTCCCATTCTTTTCTCGCCTTTTTTCACCTCATCAACTGAATTCACAACTACATCATTTTCTCCCAATCTTTTCTCACTTATCTTCACCTCATCAACTGAATTCACAACTACATCATTTTCTCCTAATCCTTTTTCGCCTATTTTCACCTCATCAACTGAATTCACAACTACATCATTCTCCTCTATTCTTTTCTTCGATAAATCATTGTTAACAACACTATTAATCACCTCCTCCTCTACTTTTTCCTCACCAACACCTAAACTCTTCAACTTCTCTCCAACTTCCACATCATTCTCGCTCTTCAAATTCTTTTTATTTAAGCAAACAGAATCTATATCCATATTATTATTATTATTCATCTCATCAATTGAATTCATTCTTCTTCACAACTTGAAGAAGAAGAAGAACAAATCTTCTCATCTAACAAACAAACAAAGTCTTTGTTCTTCTCTTTCTCTTAAATCTACAAGATTTAGTTGAAATCAAGCATTGAAGAGAAAAGATCGAAAGAGAAACCTGCAAAGAAAGCAAATTATTAGTCATAGAAACCCTAGAAAGAGAACGAACGAGAGAATGAGAGAATGAGAGCGAGAGAGAAAGAGCGAGAGAGAGTGTTGTTTTGAAATAGATCTGTGTTGTTGTTTATAAATTTTACCTTTTGGGCGCGCGCGAGCGAACGAGTTGTAAGTTGTTGTTATGGTCTTATTGATGGACTTTCTTTGTAACAAGGTTAGAAGAGATGAAGAGAGAGAGAGGCACACAGAGAGAGAACGAGAGAGAGTTTTTCGATTCGATTGATTGATTGATTGATTTAGGGCTGAGTTTTAATTTGGGGAAAAAAATAGAAACTGAGTCAGGCCTCAGGCGATTTATAAACGCTGGATGGATTGTAAACATGTGGCAAATCTTGGATAATGGATTAATTAGAATTGGGCCAATTGGAAGTCCAAGTCTTTAGAATTGATATACAATACATACAGATTGCCCATCTTCTTCAACTTTTAGGTGGTCAAACCACCCTCATCCAAATTAAGTTGTGGTTTTTTACTTAAGTACTTTTATATTTTTTTTAATTAGATGTAATATGGTATTATTTGACATGAATGCAAGTAACTAACTTTAGATCTGATTGTTTCAAGATCAAATATGTTAAAATCGAGGATCAACGTGTTAATCCAATGGGGCTCATGAAGGGTATTTCAGGAATATTAAGTAAACAACTATAATTTGACCAAGTCAATAGTGGGTTGACCTCTTAAAAAGTATAAAAGGATTGTCAATTTCAATTTGTGTTGAAAGTAGTGGGTTATCGCAAATTAGTTTTTTAAACCAGTGGGCAATCGTCAATTCACCCTTTTTTTTTATTAACAAGCATGTTTTTAACGAGATTAGTAACTCAAAGATGCATTAACTGGGATTGAACCCCAAACTTTTGGTATTATCGCCTAAAGGTATTATCAATTGAGTTTCAGCTGGCATTTGTTTAGGTTGTCATTTTGTTGTCCTTAGTGGTTTGAGGGTTTTTTTAATGTTTTTCTATGATTAATTAACTGATAAATGCATGAGTTAAGTTTGGTTCTAAAATAGAGTTATAAATCTTAGTCTATTTTTTATTGAATTAATTAATAAAATAAGCAATGTACTTTGAAAAGTTAACCAATTTAGGCAACCAACTTTAAATCCTTCCAATTTAGGCAACATACTTTCAATTTCTTATCAATTTTGGCATCCCAACTTTTTCCGTCAAATGTTTATAACTGTACCGTTAACCTATGCTGACGTGGATTTTCAATAAATTTAACAAGCAAGCAACGGTCAATGCAGTCAGCTCACGGAAGATGCCCATACTCTAAATACCAATTAAAAGCGTCTCATTTCCTAAATAGGCATTATTTAGGCATAACAAAGTCTAAAAAGCTTTTTTTATTTTTTTTCTTTTATAAAAATAACTAATTGATATTACTTAGACGAGGCAGAAACATTAAGGCTAGGTTTGGTTTTATGGAATTTGAATTTCCGAAAAAATAGCACAAAGTAGACTAGATTGTGGGAAGGCAAGCATGCCTAATTTGGTGGCATATGGTTTTATCTCTCGAAAAATAAACTATTTTCCATAATGGTTTGGACTTTGGACACATTTGTCTAATTTTTTTCTTTCCTTAAAATCTCATTCCATATCAATCTTTATTACGCCCTCTTTTAGTTGTTTTTTTTCCTCCTTTCGTATATTCATTTTTCCAAAATCTGAATTTCGTGAACCAAAACATAGAAGGTAAGAAATGGGGGGTTGTATTCACCAAATAGAAGCATAACATAGTTCAATGTTGTAAAGATCGTCCAGTACATGATCCACGTTGGAATGTAAGAATCTATCACCATTCCAAGTCCATTCAATGTTGATCATGTACTCGTAAAACAAATTTCTCAAATCTCATTGAACTGCCACTACAACCACTCCCTCGGTGATGTAGGACTAACCCGGACTAATCCCAGCTTTTGGGTCTTACATCTAAGACTTTTTTTCCTTTAATGGTCCATTTTTTTTTTCTAAATCGAAAAGTTCTCGCTAAAATTCGTAATTTAAATAATTTCTTTGCGAATATTAGAAAAGTTAGATCAAAATGGTGGGTTTTAAGTGTCGGTTCAAATCCGATATCCACTACACTTCGATTCTCTGAAAACCGGATAATCTCGCTAAATATCTACTATTTGGAACAAGTTTTTCACCTATGTTTCATTTTTAAAACATGCTCTTAAACATAGTTGAAAATATCGATTTTATAATATCTATTCTACTATTATAAAGTTGAATAAAATTCAGTGGTATTTCTCAATCAATGAGAATTGAGCTTTAGAATTTTATAATACAAATTTGACTAAAATACCCTTTTAAGTCATGGTTTTTTTCATAATTTTTGGCAAAGCTTCAAGTACTGGTTTTTTGTAATTTAATATATGATTAGTTATGGGTTGGATTTATTTATGGGCAAGAGGTGTAATAATTTAAAATATAATAAACAAAACTATTATGAGAATTAATAATTCGTAACCGTGTTTCCTATAAGAAAAAAGGGAAAGGTTCTAACGACTCAATTTTAACTCAATCCTATTTAAGGTGCTTATACATGTTGGATTGGCATGATTTTTGGTAGATATAGTCTCCTTACTATATAAATCTACTACATACAAAATCAGCTCATTTGAAAAGATTTAGATCTATCAAATGTAATATTAAATTCAACAGTAAAACTGAACATTCTAAAATACATAACTTGTAATATGATTTTTATAAGGTTAGAAAATTTAGATTAGAGGGATTTAGAGATAACCCCTAGAAAAGTTTGCACTCTTTGAGATACCCTCCAGATTTGAAAATCATTTGAGATACCCCTATTTTCTCATTTGAAGCCGGTCAACCAAGTCATTGATCATGGTCTTGAGAGAAGTTAAGCTATGGTTTTATTGAATGTAGAAGATATAAATGTATGTACATTTAGTTTATTTATATTATTTTATTTTGTGACCAATACCTCATGCATATTCGATCCTGGACATATTTGATTTATCTAAGTCTATTTAGTTCTTTCATTTAAGTATAATTTCATTTCTTTCAGGTCTAACCAATCTTTAAAGCTTTAGGACTCATTAATACCCCTCCACCTAGATTTAACCTCATTAATTAATAATTATTAAACATCCATCATCTCTAAATCCAAACCCCACAATCCCTAACACACAACCCACCCCCACCACCACCACTACTCATTCACCTCCACCATTAGCATACTAAAACCACCACCATTTTGTGTAATTGGTGAACTTTGTCTTTGAAAACAATTAAAATATGTTGAAAATGTGATGGAGAAAAATAGTGGAGATTGGATTTGGGTTTGAAAGAAAAGTTGATGGGGTGTAAAGATTAAGGTAATGATGATGGAATGTGAAGAATGTGAGATGATGTTAATGATATGGATTGAAAATAATAGTGATGGGGTGTGATTGTGTGAAGATGGTGGTGGTGACATTTTAGAGATGGTGATAATAGAGGTATATATGGTTGGTGGTAGTGGTGGTGTTAGTAATGGAATGTTAAGGATTTATATAGTCACGGTGGTTGGGTTGTGGAAGTGGTGGAGTTAAGGTAATTGGAGGTGGTGATTATTTAAAGAAGGAATATGGAAAGAAGTTATGATCTAGACCATCGATTTTGGATGACTAAAGATAGATCTAGCTTTTGGGTGGTGGACTGGTGGAGATTAATTCAATTAATAATGGGTGACATGTTATTTTTATGATGAAGGATATTTTTGTCAATGTGAAAGAAAAACTGGTCAATGACTTGGTTGACAGGTTTCAAATAAGAAAATGGGAGGTACCTCTAATTATTTTCAAATTTGGGGGGTATCTCAAAGAGTGCAAACTTTTCCAAGGGATATCTCTAAATCTCCCTTTAGATTATGATAAATTTTGGTGAAGATGTCATACATAATGAGAACATTCATCCTATAAAAAATCATGGCAATCCAACATGTACAAGTATACCAGAGAGAATTGAGTCAAAATCGAGTCAAACATATAATGACTCCCTAGAACCCTTCAAAAAAAAAATTAAAAAAAAAATACCCAAATTTGTTTTAGAATTAAATATTTCATAATTTTAATAAATCAATTTAATTTATAATATTTTACTAATTTATAAGTATAATTAATAATTTAAAATCGAATAATAAATGAGAGCCGGTATCTAAGTCCCACAGTTTGGTAACTAAGCCCCAAACAGTAAATCTACCCCACCTAGATTTTATTTGGTACACATGCCCCAATGGTAAATATACTCCAATATAAATTAAAATAAAATTATAACTAAAGATCTCTTCCTCTCATTTTGCATTGCTAAAATTTATGATTGGAATCGGGGGATTTAGAGATACCCCCCAAAATAATAGGAACTCTTTGAGATACCCCCCAGATTTAGAAACTCTTAGAGATACCCCCCATTTTTTCATTTGAAGCCGGTCAACCAAGCCGTTGACCATGGTCTGACCAGTCTTCATAATTTTTAGACAATTTTACCCTCCCACCATTTAAACCCACATCCTAGTCATTTTGCCCAGTCATTAATTTAGTATCTCTAATTTGTCTGTTCAAAACAAACAAAACTTTCATTAGAGATACCCCCCAAAATACAAGTTTCATTTGAGATACCCCCCAAATTGCAGAGAAAGGTAATTTGGGGAAGATGATGAAAGATGATGAACCAAATCTCAAAAAATACTAAAATACACAGTACAAAACCACTAAATACTATAATTTACCTTCATATCAACGTTTCAACAAGGTAGATCTAGTAAAACTACTAAAAATTGAAGTATTTATTGGTTCTTCTAGATCGAGTAATGGAGTGTCATCCTTTCACCAGATCTAGTAATGGAGTAATAAATGAGAGATGATAATGGCTAGATCTGTTAATGAAGAAGGAAGAAAAATGAAGGTGAAAGAAGAATGGTTTGATGAAGAAGAAGCAAGATAGATAGGTAGATAGGATGGAGAAGAAGGAAGAAAGAAAAGAAATGATGGTGAAGAAGAAAAAGTGAAAGATGGAGTTTGATGATGGTGAAGAAGAAAAGAGGAGGAAGAAGAAGGAGGAGGAAGAAGAAGGTGGAGTTTGATGATGTAACGGTCACATAACGGTTACTTAATTCTACCCATAGGATTAGATATAGATCTAGATCTATTTTGAACGGCTAGGATAAGAAGTGGTAGTTGTAAGTGGGTTTGCTGACATGGCATTATTGATGACTGGGCAAAATGACTAGGATGTGGGTTTAAATGGTGGGAGGGTAAAATTGTCTAAAAATTATGAAGACTGGTCAAACCATGGTCAACGGCTTGGTTGACCGGCTTCAAATGGAAAAATGGGGGGTATCTCTAAGAGTTTCTAAATCTCGGGGGTATCTCAAAGAGTTCCTATTATTTTGGGGGGTATCTCTAAATCCCCCTTTATACATTGAATCAATACATTAAGAAAATCATAAAACATATTGTACTTACAAGTTATATCGTATGTATAATGAAACATAATTTCAAGTTTTTTGTAAGAACATTTAGAATCGTTTATACGTTTGATTTTAGTTGTTTGGTAAGTAATTAATAAAATAAATAAATAAATTTGAATTGTCATACATCATTTGATTTTAATTAAGATTAATGTGTATTGCAAGTTTTCAAAAATTGAAGTGTGTTTTCTATGGTTTTTAGCAAAAAATATTCTTCAAAATCTCGTCCAAGGAAACCAATTCGTTTTAATCTTCTACTAAAAATTGAATATGGTTGATGAATAAATGAAGTTGAAAGAACATGGAAAGAAAGATATAAGATGTGATAGAAATGGAGATGAAGAAGAAGAAGAAGAAGAAAAAAAACTATTTTATATGAGGTATATTTAATAATATTATTTAGAATATATTGGGTATTATTAGATTTATTTAGTGGGGCATAATTACTAATTTATAGGGCTTGGATACTGGCTCTCTAACTCTAATTATATACATACGAATAAATAAAAATTAACTGATACGTAGCTGTCAGCTAACACATTAGTTCACAAATATTCTGGCACTAACTATGCTGCCTATACATGGCAACATGAGGCAGCTGGGATAAGCTAAACCATAGTTTAAAATTCTATCTTAATTATTTCATGGAATTTCGACCGTATATGCCGGTATTTAAGAATTCGATATTACAAAATCTCGTAAAATTTTACGAATCTTAGCTTACACTGTAATTTTGAGTGTCGAATCTCGGTATATGCCGTTATTTTCGGAAATGAAATTTTGCCCAAATCGAAAATTTTAAACTATGAGCTAAACTATTAAGACTGTGTTTGATAACGAATTCCCGCTTTGGTAGGTTTTGTGGCAAATCGGGCAAACGTGCGGCAAATGTCAGATTTGCCGGTTCCTGGCAAATGGTTTATCTGTTAAAATTACTTTGTCATCGTTTGATAACAATTTTGCAAAAAGCAGACAAACCGCAATTTGACGGTTAGAACGCATTTGAAAACACTTTGGCAAACCTGGTAACTCATATTTGTCGGTTACATTGGTTTTGATAAAACTTTCGATTTTGACAAAACCTAGTAGGGTTAAGTAGCAAGGTTGAAGGTCCACTGGGCTGGATCCAAAAAAACAAGTTTGGACTTATTTGGGCTATGTACAAACCATGATCCAAAAAACATAATCCATCAAATTGTTGTATTTTTTTATTTTATTTTATTTTTTATTTTAACAACATATTTTTTCTATAAACATTTGTACAATGACTGCATATCACCCTAAACCCGAGCTTGAACATACCAAAGCTCGGCTCGTTCTGCTAAAATATTATTTTTATGTGTAATTTAATTGAGTAGCTCGAGTTGGGCTTGTATTCGACTCGTTTATCAGCTCGAGAACTCGTTCGTATAATTAAATAAGCCGAACTTGAACATAGCGTATAAAATTTTGGTTCGACTCAAACTCGGCTCGTTTAACACCCCTATTTCTAAACATATAAAAAAATAATTCTCGTGGAAAAAAAAAGAAATAATTCTTAAAAAAACAGTACTTAAGAGTTTGGTGTGCATTTTGCCGGTTCCTTTTGTTATTGAGCTTTGGTCGGGTTCAGACTCGGGTATAAACCTTATTATCCCCTGACTCAGGTTCAATATCAAACTCAACGAGTAACTCACTACGAGTCAGTTTCATCTCATTACCGATCCGAGTCAAGTTAATCTAACCAGTTTCATTTCACTATTTCAAATCAATTTCTAGGGTTTCGAAAACCATCAAATCATGGCTATTCACCTCTTCTTCTTCTCTCGATTCCTTCGTTCAAACCGATTCCAATCAAACCGATTCATATCAACTCATCAACAACCATTCTCTCCACCACCACACATTCAACAAAGAAGAGTTGTAATCACTGGTTTAGGATTATTAACACCACTTGGATGTGGAGTTGAAACAACATGGAAAAAACTTGTTAATGGAAATTGTGGAGTTAAAGAGATTTCTATTAATGATTTAAAAATGAATTCATTTGATAAAGAAACACAGTTGTATACTTTTGATCAATTGTCTTCTAAAGTTGCTGCAATTGTTCCTGTTGGTAGTAATTTTGGTGAATTTAATGAAGATATTTGGCTCAATTCTAAGGTATAATAATTTTCTTTCTTTTTTACTTTATTTTTATTCAATTAATCATGTTTTAATTTACGAAAACAATGGTCGAAAGCAATTTATAGTTTAAGTGTACATAATTTGAGAAGATGATTGAGCTGGAGAGTTAGAACAAAATCATTGAGAAAGATCAAAATAAGTAATGTTGGTGAATTTGATGAAGATATTTGGCTTAATTGTAAGGTATAATTTATTTTTGAAATTTTTGGACATACCCCCATTTGAAAGTCGAAATTTGAGATACCCCCCATTTGAAATTTTTTTTGAGATACCCCCCATTTCAAGACAGAAGAGCTTTACAGCCGTAGGTGAGTTTTATGATGGACGGCTAAGATAACACCACATCTTGAAATGTGGGGTATCTCAATTTTTTTTTCAAATCGGGGGTATCTCAAATTTCGACTTTCAAATGGGGGGGGGTATGTCCAAAAATCTCTTTATTTTTTTTCTTATTTCATTTTGATACAATTAATCGTGTTTTAATTTACGAAAACAATGGTCGAAAGCAATTTATAGTTTAAGTGTACATAATTTGAGAAGATGAATGAGCTGGAGAGTTTAGAACAAAATCATAAAGAACGATCAAAATAAGTAATGTTGGTGAATTTGATGAAGATATTTGGCTTAATTGTAAGGTATAAGTTTTTTTTTTCTTACTTCATTTTGATTCAATTAATCGTGTTTTAATTTACGAAAACAATGGTCGAAAGCATTTTTATAGTTTAAGCGTACCTAGTTTGAGAAGATGAATGAGCTGGAGAGTTAGAACAAATCATAAAAACAGATCAAAATAAGTAATGTTGGTGAATTTGATGAAGATATTTGGCTTAATTGTAAGGTATAATTATTATTTTTTTCTTACTTCATTTTGATACAATTAATCGTGTTTTAATTTACGAAAACAATGGTCGAAAGCGTTTTTATAGTTTAAGTTCACATAATTTGAGAAGATGAATGATGTTCAGAATAAAAAACGAAGCTTGAGAAAGAACAAAACCAATAGGTTGGAATGATAAATTTGAATTATTGGAAATTACATATAGATTTGACTGTTGGTTTGGCAAGAGAGATTTGAATTTGTAATTTCACACGCTGATATAATATGTTTGGGAAAGGTGTGTTATCTTTTTAATGACACTTCATGTTACAGAATTCTTATTTTAGCAATTAAAATTTAAAAAAACAAAGGTGGGACTGTTAGGATAATTTCACTAGCAAAATTTTAATATTACCCACTGGAAAATACCAGTTCTCTTGAAATTGTAGAACCATACTCAACCAATAATTGATGAAATGGATTTTTTTTTTTTTTTTTTTTGTAAAGAAAGGGTTTAAAAACCAACTAACAGAAAAGAAGTGTTTAGTTTGTGAAATGTATGATTGAGAACATATTAAAGTGCGGTGTTCTTCAAAATGATTTGGTGGATTGTTTTTGTCCATCTTGATTTTTGATCATGTTTAGGGGCTTTGATGTTAGATGATGTCAATTTTATTTGCCAAGCATATTGAGAGGTATTTTTATTCAGGAGCATAGATCCATTGCCAGGTTTATAGCATATGCTTTGTGTTGTACTGATGAAGCTCTTAGAGATGCAAACTGGTTTCCGACTGAGCTGGATAAGAAGGAAAGAACAGTATGTAATTCTTTTATCAAGTAAGCAAGTATGAATTTAAATTAGTTTTGGTGTTATTAATAATGTTACCGATTTGTATTTGTCAAATTAGGGTGTTTCCATTGGCGGTGGCATTGGAAGCATCAGCGACGTAGTTGATGCTGCACAAATGATATGTGAGAAGGTTGTCCTTTTTGCAATCTTGCCAAGAAATCTGACTGATTTGTTCGTCACTGTAGCCATTTCTTGAAATGATGCATCCTTTTTTCTTATTGTCTTAATTACAGGCATGCATATGATCTACATGGCTCTGGCTTGTAATGTGATTGCTCTCTGCTTTTTGCAAACAGCGTTTACGCAGGCTTAGCCCGTTTTTCATCCCACGGATATTGATCAACATGGCAGCAGGTCATGTGAGCATGAAATATGGATTCAAGGTGCTTGGTACATCTGTAGCTATATTGTACTGTATACTCGTTGATTATTACTGCATCTACTTTATACACATGGTCATCAACCTTTTTACTGGGGATGTTTGGCAAATGTTCCATCTTTCATTCTGATGCATGTTTAGTTCTACAAACAATACAGTAATGGAGGTTATTCACTTGTATAATAGTATAGAGTTTAAAATTTTGGTGTCCAGTAATTATCAGGTAGAGTTTCATGTAGTACATGTTCAGATGCAGTCGATGGTTTTAATTTGCACTACTATGTTAAATCTGGTGCCCCCATTGATTAGATGGTCGGTATGATAAGTTGGTAACGTTGTGTAAGACTTTGGCTGCAGGGTCAGTATCCTAAAAATGTGTATTATATATTATCGTTTCTATTCTTTGTTCACTGCCTTTTGATTTGTTTTATTATTTTATGACTTGAGGGTGATATGTGCAGTTGAGATTTTTTTTTTTATCCTTTATGCTTTTCCCTTTGTATGAAGTTTCATGAAGCATGTCTTACAATTAACAGGGACCAAATCATGCTGCAGTAACAGCTTGTGCTACTGGGGCACATTCCATTGGGGATGCTGCAAGGATGATTCAATTTGGAGATTCAGATGTTATGGTTGCTGGGGGAACAGAGTCCAGTATTGATGCTTTATCATTAGCTGGATTTTGTAGGTAATGATCACCAGCTCAATAAGTTCCAATATCATCGACTTTCATCTTGTGCACATGTATCAAATTTTGGCAATATTAGTTCTTACATGTACTTTTCTTCATGATGTGGCATTGTTTCTGAGTGCAATTTTCTTTTTTCATATCAATTACTTGCAGATCTTGTTGTTCCCTCTGACATGAATTTTCATAGTCTACACCAAGGATGTCAGTCTCAAACACATACTATATTGAGCCAGTTGAGATACTTAGTTTCATGACTTATATCTTCCTATTGAGATAACCGTGTGTACCTTCTTTTGTGGATGGAGTTTAGGATTAGTCCCTAGCTAGTTCATGTTCCTTTTCTTCTTTATATCAATGATTACTTTTTATTGATAAAAAATAAAAATAAAAGCGTGTACCTATTACCTCAACACTCGGCCTCAAGTTTCAACTGATAGATTTTGTATGTCTAGCGTGGAATCCAATGAGGAAAATCTGAAAATGAATGAGCAGTTTCCCACTCATGAGGTGGGAAAGTTTAATTCTGCATCTCTGTTACCCTTTTCTACATGAGCTTGTAGTTACAAACAAGGATTGGGCAATTTTTGGTAATCAGATTTGTAAATTTATTGTAGTGAGAATCTTTTGGGAGTAAACTTTATTTCAGATTATGGCTCTGTTTGAAATTCTATTTTTATTATATTCATTGATGCTCCTAATTTAGAGCTTCCACCAACTCGTTTACATCACTTCTCGTGTGGTGTTTGTCGTCAGCCCATCATAGTTTTTATGTTAATTATATATTTCTTTTAATTTGTAGGTCAAGGGCTCTGTCTACAAAGTATAACTCTACCCCCCTAGAAGCTTCTCGACCTTTTGATTGTGGGCGTGATGGATTTGTGTAATTACATTTTGTTTACTTTGCATCCCTTTTTGTGCATTCATTCCTTGATTTCTTTCCTTCCAGTGTAACATGTTCCAAATTACAGGATGGGTGAAGGTTGTGGCGTCATGGTCTTGGAGGTCAGATTCTTGATATGCATTTTTTAGGTCACCTTGGTATTTGTGAATTGAATTTAATTGTAATCATATTTATTTATTTAGCTCATAATTATGGGTGTTTTTTTCACTCTATTATGAGTTGCACTTGATATAATTGTTCCTCTTTTTGTCTGTGTGCAACGCAGGAGCTTGAACATGCACAAGAGCGAGGAGCCAAAATATATGCCGAGATTCGTGGCTATGGAATGTCAGGTTTGCTTCATCATTTTCTTTTTTGAGGACTACCAAAATATTCTTGTTGGGCATGGATTATAATTTATTAGCCTATTTTCTGGATTGCTCTGTTCACAAGATGTTCACATTTTGTAGGTGATGCACATCACATAACTCAGCCACACACTGATGGTAGAGGTGCTATCTTGGCCATGTCACGTGCAATAAAACAGGTAAGCTGACTTATGTGTCGATCAAATGGTCAGGATCAGTGGATAGCTTTGATTTGCTTTTGTTATGGTGTAGTATACACTCTCGGTTGCCCTGGGTCACTAGTGTATCCTACACCCTAATTTTGCAATATTTATAGCTCGTATACCATGTAGATTCAATCCTTCAACTAACAATTGTGATATTCTGTTCCATCTTTCGTGCTTCACTGACCTTTGACAGTTTCATTCTCAGCCCCACTGTTTCTTAAGTGTCTACCCTTTTTTCTATATCTTGCAGTCAGGCCTTCATCTTGATCAAGTGAATTATGTGAATGCTCATGCAACTTCAACCCCTCTGGGTAAATATTCTGGCGTTTGCATATTTTATCAATAGGAATATAGTTGTCGAATTGTGAAATTGGATTTGTCTTTTCTTCTGCTGGTTTCCAATTAATATATTAGAACCTTTAATTTTCTACAGGGGATGCGGTAGAAGCCAACGCCATTAAATCTGTTTTTTCTGAACATGCAACTTCAGGTGCTTTGGCCCTGTCATCGACAAAGGTATAAATATTTCTTATCGGATGAAGAGTAGAGTCCGTCGAATGGGATACAGCTCCCTTTGGTTTGGAAGAAAAAGAGCAGACAAAGAGAACCATTAGGAGTAAGTAATAATATCACTTACTCCTAATGGTTCACATCGACAATAATAAGTCAACCGAACCTCCGGTAAAGAAGGATACTGATGCCTGGACTATCTTCACTGACGGTTCCAGCAATTGTACAGGGTCCGGTATCGGTTGTCTCCTCATCAGCCCGGAGGAAGGAATTGGTTGACCCATGATGATAATTTTGAGATCTATAGCTCTAATGACTCAGATTCGGATATTTGAGTAAGAAATAGACCCAGAAGATGCTTAAAGTGTGTCCTCGGTTTTGTTGGAGAACCAAAGGGCAAGCTTTTAGTGTCTCCTAAACTCCAAGCTTAAGTAATGGAGCAAATAAGAGTTTCTTTTTATATTTCTAGACATCTGTGTAGATGCATCTAATATAGTTGGTATTATTTAATAAAAATATCCTGCTCAAGGATTATACCCAAATGAAGAATGGATGCAACACATGCGCACAACACCAGTACTTATATCATTATTCATTGAACATGTGTTTTCAATTGCTAAGTGATTAGTGAGTGCTATTTCAGGGTGCTACTGGTCATCTCCTCGGAGCAGCTGGGGCAGTTGAAGCAATATTTACAATCCTAGCCTTGTATCATGTACGTATATTTAGTTCTTTAGTAGGCGCTTATAACAAATTTAAATTCGAGGGACAAACAAAATAATATTTACTTTGCTAGAGAAATCTTGCCGGACTGTGTTTGTGCTGGTTGATGCAAAACCTCCTCTAAATTGAATTAAGAGAGAAACAACTGATTTTGAAATTCTGCTGAACAAATAATATGGCTGGATTGATATATACTTTAGTTCATGATAGGATGATGACATATACAAATCATATATAATATATATAGTAAAACACCATGTATATTACAAGCTTGCGGTTTTTATTTTTTTTGTATTATGTGTTGGGATTGACATTATATAACTCCCTTGTTGTGATCTTGTAGGGGATTGCACCGTTAACACTGAATCTCAACAGACCGGATCCCGTTTTCCATAATGATTTCATGCCATTGACTACTTCCAAGGAGATGAATATTAGAGCAGCAATGTCAAATTCTTTTGGTTTTGGTGGCACAAATGCATCCTTGCTGTTTGCTTCTGCTCCGTAAGCAAGATGTGCTTTAATTTTGTAGAAATAGAAATCCTGAGTGTTGAAGAACCCTTAGAAGCTGGGCGTATTGACCTTTTTGTATACCAATAGATAGAGTTCTTACATGATGTTAATTTGGGGAATAGGGTAGCAGGTGCAAATCATGTCTTGGTGCTGTAAGATTTTAATTGGTGTTGGTAGTCTTTTTTTTTTTTTTTTTGCTCGGTAAAATTTTTATTGATTCAAGTCACAAAAACCATTACAATTCATTATTCATACTTTCCCCTCTCTCATACAGACACAAGACAAGTCCCTTTTGAATTGGTGTTAGTAGTCTTAAACAGTCATTGCTAGAAATGTCTAATCTGTTGATTTATTAAAATGTTCTTTCTAATAGTTGGGCAGTTTTTATTTAATGTAATTTGGTGTTAATTATTTTATAGTGGATCCTGTGTACATTATTCATTTATTCTCAGAAAATGTTTCATATTTGAGTCTGATCATTTTATTTTTTATAGAGAGAGATATAGGGCTTGGTGAAGGTTTGTTGGATGGGTTGGCGGGCTACTGATGCATTCATACAAGGGATTCTATTTTAACAAAATTTTGATTTATGTTCCCTTAAGCATTGTTTTTATTTTACTTTTGCCTATTTTCACCTATTCAAAATGACCTATTAGCTGAAAAAGAAAAAACCTGTAATAGTTTACCGAGTTTGGCAGAAAATGAAGAGGTTTATAAATTCCCAACTCGGAATTGATATTGACTCCCTGTTTTTTAAGTAAAAACCTCCCAGTCTTATGTACGAGTCATTAATTTGTGCAGAGATGTGGTCTTGGAAGTAAAATGTCAGACTGAATCTCCAAACACTAAATGCACCAGCGATCGTGGCGCAGGTTAATTGATAATTGTGGTTCCATTCATGTAACATACTTGGAAAGTAGTTTGCATCTAGTTCATGGGAAAACGACACTAGTTTTGTGAGGTGAACAGAAACCAAACTAAACGAAAACTGAGTAGAGTTTTGCTTCATGGTGTAGCTCCTCCCTCTTTGCTCTACAACGAAAACTTAGCAGAGATTTGTTGTTGGAAGTGTAATTTGAGACAAATGAAGCATTGAAAGCATGTTTCATTCCAGGTTGTTGACTCAGTCCTGGATCTGTGAGTGTGACTGATTCTTTTGTTTGATTATGGTTAGGCCAGCTTATAACAAGCTCTGTTTGTAACTTCTTACTTTACATTCAAAACGGGGAGACGGGGAAGGAAATACATTGACATTTGCTTGCAGTTGTTCGCGACAAAGATAAGGAGAATTGAACATAATATACATGACTAATAGTACACTCATTTGAACCCTTCTGTCAAGGCAACCACCTTTCCAGAAACTTTTGCTTGAAGCTTTAATACAGCTTCATCAATGTCCTGTAAGCAAGAGAAGAACTTCTTAGTAAGTCTGCAAAGACACAGTGAAGGTTTTAAAGGTGTTTTCTATACCTCTTTCTTGTAGCGGGATGAGAAATGAGTAAGCAAAATCGCTTTGTTCCTTAACCATTCTGCATGCTCCATGAGCTGCATGGGTCAAACAATTCCATGATTTAGAAAACAATGGAAACATATTGTTAGAAACTTAGAATACTGAGAACAGAAAACAATGGAAACATATTGTTAGAAACTTAGAATACTGATCACAATAGGAATGGTCCTCGACTCCTAGTGACTATTGGCCATTGCACACTAACATGTGGGATGTATATAGACACTGGGAACTACTTGTCACTGTTAAATTACTTGCCATAAGATGTATGACAAGATTTATCCTCTGTATATCAATGAGTCACAGACACCCTCAACACATGCCACGTGCCAGCACATTTGATAGGGCAACTTCTCACCACACCTAATCATCATATAAGTTGCAAGACAAAGGAGACAAGGAAAGTTCTGCATCAATCTAAAATTGGTAATGCAAGGTTGTTAAGAGTTAAGACTCTAGGCTAACCTCAAACAAATGGGTATGTCCATGCTGCCGAGCATGCTCAATGCTGATCCCTCCATCCAGAAAAGTTGCCTGCAAAACAAAATGACATTTGTTAAAAATATTGGAAATCAAAACAAGTACATGAAGTTAATTGCATAACAGGATTAATGTAGAGGGTTAAACTTAACAAAAAGACAGGAGTATACCTCGGTAACAAGAACTTTCGCTCTTAAAGCATCGGCATTACGTGGATCAAGCAAGAAGTCAGATGTTGTATCTCCTGTGAATGCCATCTCTGGAGATAATATAGTGTCTGTAATCTAAAAGGGTATTTTGAAGTCAAAGAAATGTTGGACAAGCCTCAAGTCAGACTGCATCATTATTTTAAGATGCCTATAAGAAAATAAACTACATGTTTATTTATTTCAGACAACATGTTCATTTATTTACAAACCTCAACACCTGATTTCTTCAATTTTTCGATTTGCTTTCCTTTCATTATCAAATGAGCGTACTGCTTTTTCAGCTTCTTCCTTATTGAGTAAACGACATATCCCTATAAGCCAAGAAAGCATGAGAAAGAACTAAAACCAGTATTTATTGCTAAATTGTAATAACAAATGCTTTTGATAGTTCAAAAACTTAAATCAATTAAGCATACCTGACTGGGTATTACATGGTGTGTTTTAAACGATCTTACAACAAGATCATTCCTTAGTTCATAGGTGTCCCCTGCAAACAAGAATTATAAGAAAACTTCAGAGTGAAGATATTCAAATCAACGAAGTCTATTAATTGGAAAAAAAAAAAGACAAAGAAAGAGAAAAACACATACCCACATCCAGTGGAACTAAATCAAATTCCAAGTCCACCTGACTCATGTTTCTATGAACTTCAAATAGCTTCTCTACATCTTCTTTAATGCACGGAGGCACAAATATTGTTGGAGGCTTTAAGCTGTAAAGCCCACGAGTTGCAACATACATCGGAAGACCACCCTGTCATAAGCATTACTAATTAAAGTTAATAACACCAGCACAAACCAATCAGACTTGAATATCAAAAGAAGATTGATGATTCCAGTAAAATATCATACCTCATTTAGTAGATATTGCTCTTACGTTTTGCAAAAAACAAAGATATAATAGTTTGTGACCAAATAGATTATGCGAAGTGACTTATAATCTTACGACTTTACATCCCTTCTTGAAATGACAGTCACAGATCCAAAGACATGCAACCTGAGGTGTGACCAAATAGATTATGTGAAGTGACATATTCCAACCATTCACAAGGTTTTAAGCTATAACCTTTTATGGGTTTCAGCTCACATTAAACTAGAGAAAAACTAGTATTGACAGAAACTGATGGAAAGAGAAAAGATACCTCCTTAAAATATCAACAACTATAAACAGGTTGATACTGTTCTCCAATACAACATTAAGAACTTATAGACTAACATCAAATATGATTTCACTCAGAAACACATATAACTCAGAATTATAAGAGCTCTTTAGTCCTAACTAAACACACTGTTTGTTTCATCAAAATATAAATATTTTGCACGAAAAGGCATACTTTTGCTAATACGAATTTGAAATAGTAAAATAAGGTTCGATGATTGGGGAAAAAGTATTCAAACACCACCTTACAAGCTAAATGGTTTTGATTGAACAACTCTTAATCACGAATTGATCTGTAAGATTCATGGACCGCAAAAACTTAATCAAACTTCAACTTTCGTATGAGATATGACATTTAACATTGAAGAATGTAGAATCGGATTCCCAAGTATAAGAACGACAACACCAAAATAACTAACTCAGGCTGGCACCACCTTTCAAGTAACATACAGTATTTTGTTGCAACAAATCCTACTTCGGGTTTCAAACAATAATAACTTTCAAATAAATATAAAACAAATAATATCACTAAAAATCTTACAATGTGATCAAGATGAGCATGAGTAATGAATAAGAAATCTTGTTGAATAGCTCTTGAAGGACATCTTCCAATATCAAAAGCAGCATTCAATCTAGGAACAATAACACAAGTCTCATGTCCACCAATTGAAATACCCTCAATTAAATACCCTTCTAAATCGACACCTTTACGATTAATTTGAGCTCTAGCTTTTCTATATTCTTCTTCTTCAATTACTCTATCCACAGCAGATAAAAACCCAGAAGACCCCTTTAAAGCAAATAGGGTATGTTGATGTTGATGTTTGTTTCTTTGGTTTGAAGGTATACAAACTCTATTATATGGGATTTGGAGTGTGGGTTTTGAAAATGGAAGTAAAACAGGTGAGGTAGATATACCTAAAGATATCTTCATTTAAGGGGTTTTAGTAGGGTTTATAATGAAAATTGAGATAAGGGGTTTGTTTAAAATGAAAAATAAAACAAACCCAAGTTTCAAAATCTCATATCTTTCAAGTTTTCTTACTAAACCAGCTTCATTCTTCAGTTTTCACTCACTGGTTCAGTAATGATATTCTGCCAAAAATGAAAAAAAAAAAAAAATTCTCAGTTTCTCTATTTTCAAAGAACAAGTAGAAAGCTAAAGAGTGTGAGAATTGAATAAAGAAAAACCCAAGTTTGTGGAGAATTTTTGGAGAAATGTTTTGAATTTTAATGGTTTTGAAATGAAAGCTTAAAGACCTGTAAAAATGTGAATTACAAAGATAATGAAGAAGAAGAGGAAGAAAGAGTTTGGGCTTAATTGAAAAGAGAGAGTATGGTGGGCCCCCAACCCAAAATAAGATAAACCCAAAAGTTTAGTTTGGGCTTTGAGTAGATAGTAAATAAATCTACAATTTTTTTTTTTCGATAAAAAAACCATTTTATTGATAAACTCAAGAAATTATATAGATTTTTTTTTATTGACAAGCCTGTTTTAATGAGATCAGTAACTCAAAGATGCACTGAATGGGATCCAACCTCATACTTCTGGTATCATTGCTCGAAGGTATTACCAACTCGGCTCAACTGGCATCTGTAAAAAAATAAATAAAATAATAATAATAATAAATAAATAAATCCATATTTTTACACAGGACAAAGTACAAACGCAGTACAAAATCCTGTATAAAATTAAATCCCGAGTGTAACTCAAAGAATTACACAAAAATAAAGGACAAACGTTCTGCACTGTAAAAAAATTCTGAAACCTTCTACATTTTTTAAGAATATGTATTAATACGTCAAAAACAAAAAGGGATAAAATTATGCTGGTTAACACTTTACCATCCATAATGTTTCTCCACTTTTATGACTGGTATTACCCCCAAAAATCCCAATACCTAACCCGACCAATGCAGATACCCTTGCGAGTTGCGACATTTGCTTGCCTCACTTTTATTGTGTTGTTTCATATGATATCATCCAAATAAACTACATTGCCTCATCCAAATCCATAACATGTAATAAAACTTAATTTTACCAAAAAAAAAAAAAAAAAATCCATAACATATTTAACATGTCATCAATTATTTGATGATGACCATATAATAAACCCAAATCATCACATCACATTATCACACACACACAAAATATCTGTCCAAACAATTTTGTTGGCAACAAAAAAAACAGCACAAGCACAACTGCCACAACCACAAGCACTCTCCACAGTCCACACACACCACGGCAAAACAACTACTACAATTCCGCCCATCCAAAGCTTGTTGCCTTGTTGTTATGTTTATTCACGTCTTTGTTTTTCATAATGTTTTCTCATCACATCATCACAAGTATACTACCTAACTCCAAAGTCTACAAGTCAACCTTATAAACAAGCAAGCAAGCAAGCTAGTTCACTCTCACACTACTCTCTTTCTTCTTCTTGTTGTTTTACTTTGAAGTAAACCATGGTTTTAAAATCTTTTGTTGAAGTTGATATAGATTCTCATTTTCCATTAGAAAACCTTCCTTATGGTATATTTATTATTAAATCTTCTGAACAACAACAACAACTTCCTCATCCTTGTGTTGCAATTGGAGAATTTGTTTTTGATCTTTCTGTGATTTCTTCTGTTGGTTTATTTAATGGACCTTTTCTTAAAGATTCTGATTGTTTCCATCAGGTATTCAAACTTTTTTTCTTCAAGTTTGCAAAAATTTTAGTTTCTTTGTTTTTATATATATATATGTATGAAGTTGGTTTCTTTTTTTTTTGGATTGATTATGTTTGGTTATATGAGATTTGAAGACATGGGTTTTGTTGATTATGCGAAAATTTAAGTGGGTTTTGGTGATTTCATAGAATAATGTAGAAAACCGAGAAAAATTAGTAGAGTTGATTTGAATTTCATTCTGCTAAATTTAGTTAATTAGAGTGAATTAATGATTGTTATGGACTTATTGTTACTTACTTGGAATTGGATTACATATTCTTTATTAATGTTGATTATAGACTGTTTATAGTGATTTAATTGAGTTAGTTAGTTGATTTAGAGTTTAAATTGTCGAACATGGTCTTAGTGTTTGACACATAACTGTCGGACCATTGTTTGTATTAGCATTGATCTAGTTAGTGATTGATCTAGTTAGTGATTGTCGGGGAGGATATAATCTTGATGTCATGGTCTCAATGTTGAAAGTTTCGACAATTTAATGCAAAATTTACAGACACAAAATTTAACTCGTGGCAGAATTTTGTAAACTGAGAAACTTCCAACCAGTCTGGTATCTAAATATATCTTGACAGTGTAAATATTATCCTCTAAAAAAATACAATGTTAATAGCTCAATGCCGGTTGTCAAATGTTCTTATGCAACTAATGTTTGGATGCTGTTGTATCGAACGTGATGGAACCTAGAACAACTCTTTCACAATAAAATTTTATGTAATTACTAGTTTGACAAGTTTATGTGAAGATGAACAACTGACTTTAGTTTAGGCATTTAGTACTTTGTTTTATTAAGTTGAGTATTTTGAAGATCATTTTTGAGTTTAATAAAGTTTGGTTGTATGCGATGGACTGAATCAATAATGTGTTTGATTGCCAAAAAATCGACAAATTTACATTTTCATGGCACTTAAAGACTGATCGAAGATGACCTTGTCTTTATGTTTTAAATGAAATACAGAACTCATTTCTTGCATTTTGTTGTAGTCTTCTCTCAACAAGTTTGTCGGTATGGGACGACCCGCATGGAAGGAGGCTCGCACCACTATTCAAAAGCTTCTGTCAGGTATGGTTAAGCAAACAGAATTAAGGTAAAAATAGTTTCTGAGATACTGGTGTCAGAAAATCAACGTTCAAGGAGGCTAGTCATCTTTCCTGTTTGATGAGATCATATGTGTTGGAGACACATGTTCTCAATCACACAAGTGTACAGTTCAAAAGTACATTGGTTATATGACACAAGTGAACAAGTCAAGCTTTGAACTGTTCGAAGATTTGATAATCCTTAGTCAATTGTCAGAAGCATGGTAATGTGCCCACTTTTCTGTCCACGTTTCAGGGTGTTCAGCTGTCCAATTAATAGAACGAAGCTAAGAATGAACTCTTTTGTAAAAGAAAAAAAAACTTGTTTTTAGTCATTACGATCAAACCCATCTTACATATTAAAATAAGAAGAATACCTCTGATAAGAAATGTTACATATCTTCATTCCTTGATGGCTCATTCTTCCTTAAGTGATATGTACGTGTGGAATCCTATAATGGGTTATCTTTAGAAGCACTCCAACTGGGGTGCACAAACACATATATGTGGCTTGGGTGTCTGGTCAATTTGAAGCTTCATTAAATAATTTGTTGTGCTATCCTAGACTCTTGGATTTATCAGGATCAGGATGGCTTTACATCGACCTCAGCTTCTTTTCTCTCTCATACTCCTCTAATCCTGTTTTCACACTCTTCTTACCACTTGTGATGGCAGTTCGAAATCTTCCTACCCAACCCCTCTATACTCCAATGAAGTATTGATAGTTCGATCTTGTATTCTCGTAGTCAATGTCAATGAAAAAATAATATGTAATTCTGATGTGGATTGCTTGATGCAGTGGATGAGCCAACGTTACGTGACAATGCAATTTTGAGGGAAAAATCACTTTTGCCAATGGTAAGGCATGATTGATGGCCTTAATCTACTATCTTTCCGTTTTTCCTTTTATCAAGTTATAAATGTTGATATTGTACTTCGTGAGCAGAGTAAGGTACAAATGCTTCTCCCCACCATCATAGGGGATTACACAGATTTCTTTTCTTCTATGTACCATGCGAGGAATTGCGGAATCATGTTCCGTGGACCAGAGAATGCAATTAACCCGAACTGGTATGCTGTTTCTATAGTTTATTTATTGTTAAATAAAATTGATGAGTTGCCATAGTAACCTATCTTTTACTGTTAAATCTAGTATTCTGCTAATGCCACTATGTCACTGTGGCTTCAAGCTTTTCAACTGATGTAGTAGTGGCTATTGAGTTATATTTCTCTATGAATATCTTATAACAGTGCTTGTTGATGTCATATACGTACTTACTGTCAGAGGATGCCACAAAACATCTACTTTTACTGAAGTGGAGTAGTCATTGAAAACAAAGTCATTAATGGAGCATATTAGTGAGTAATTAATTCGCTTCTGTTTTTTTCTTTATTTTTCTGAAATGTATTTTGTGACTTTTCAGGTTCCACCTTCCTATTGCATATCATGGACGGGCATCATCAATTGTAGTCTCTGGAACTGACATTATTCGACCAAGGTTAGCAACTTCCTTGTACTTCCTATCCACTATGGCAGAACATAGATCATTCTCAGAAAATGATGAACTAATCTGTAATTTTTTCTTTCTTTTCCAGAGGGCAAAGTCATCCAGCTGGAAATTCTCCACCATATTTTGGACCATCACGGAAGCTCGATTTTGAGCTAGAAATGGTTTGTTCTTCCGTGTTAATATTCTGCCAGTACTTTAATTAAGTGCACAATAATTATCGTTGCAACTTGATCAGAAACTAGGAGCAGGGCCATCTTCCATAAATCTCATATGGCTTATTTTGCTCTCAGGCTGCCGTGGTAGGTCCAGGAAATGAATTGGGAAAGCCAGTGGATGTGAATGAGGCAGCAGATCACATTTTTGGGCTTGTGCTGATGAACGACTGGAGTGGTACATAAGATTTATCATATATGTGTTGTAAATTTTGCCTCCAGGTTTAGTTATAGATGCTAGATTGAGTGAATGCTCTTGTGGTTTTGACAGCTAGGGATATCCAAGCATGGGAATATGTGCCTCTTGGGCCTTTCCTTGGAAAGAGTTTCGGTGAGCCATATACTTCCGTAGCTTGTTGACTTATATAAACATTTTGAGTTTACTTGTAAAAGTAATTACTGCACTTGTATTTCACGTCTTTTTTGTTATAAGAATTACATCAACTTTTGTGCTCATGGATATTTATAGGCACAACGATATCCCCTTGGATTGTGACGCTAGATGCCCTGGAACCCTTTTCCTGTGATGCTCCTAAACAGGTAGCTAATATTCCGCTCACACCAACCCCACTGAGCCATTCTTAAGAACATTATTTTTTGCATGAAGCTCATTTTATTATGACATGGACTACCAATTGCAGGAGCCTCAACCCTTGCCATATCTTGCTGAAAAGAATTCTAAGAACTATGACATTTCTTTAGAGGTAACATATAGATGCTTTGCTTTTTCATAGTACTTTCATAATTGCAATTTCATCAAGTATTTGGCTGTTAGTCTTTATGTTTTGATTGAAATCAAGACCTAAAGAGGTTGAGTAACAGAAAATGATAACCTGTTATTATGCTAATTCTATCTGTTTATGCTCAAATCAATTACCCTGTCTTTGTGGCTGCAAGGTTCGGATCAAATCAGCTGGACAGGAGCAGGAATCAGTTCTCACAAAGAGCAATTTCAAGCATCTGTAAGGAGTTGTTGTCTGTTTTGGTTTCCACCCTATCTACGATGGGAGAATTATAATTGTGACAATTGACTTGTTTTTTTCCTAGGATCAAATCATCCCATTGTAAATTTAAATGTATTTTCCATGATATTGTCCTATACTTTTAATGACCTTTGATCCTTGAGTTCTTGTCCTGTGGATTAGATATTGGACTATAACACAACAAGTTGCGCATCATACAATCAACGGATGCAACTTAAGGCCAGGAGATCTTCTTGGAACTGGGACCATCAGCGGACCTGTAAGATGATATAATTTTTTTTTATACTGCAATAATGATATTTTTTATCCTTCCGAACCTAAGAAAAGGGAGATAGAATTTATTAGACATTTTGAACTAAATACTTCTTGTTATCCTTCCAGGAGCCAGATTCTTTGGGATGCTTGCTAGAGCTAACATGGAATGGAAAAAATTCATTAAATTTGAATGGTTTGCCTCGTACGTTTTTAGAAGATGGAGATGAAGTTGTATTGACTGGAGTTTGCAAGGTTATATCTATGTTCTCATATGATTTTTTTTTCTTGTTGTTGCCTTTATTTTCTTCCATATGATGGTTACCATGAATTCGAATGCGCCGTAGATTAGCTGAGTTTGGTATGTTTCCTGGTGATGAAAATCTGCATGTCGGATTTTTCTTTGAGGATAAAAATCAGAATGTGAAAATGAATGAATCTAAGTAAAACTACCCCAAGCAGTAGCACTTTTATTTTTCCTAAGCTGTCAGTGTCCAATATTGTCAAATGAAAACTAGTCAATGACCACTCAAATTTTTTCTTCTTCCTGTATATTCTTGAATAATATCTCATGAGTATTGCAGATATTAAATTGCGATCTTGGATCATTATGCAGGGTGATGGATACAAAGTTGGATTTGGGACCTGCTCCGGGAAGATTCTTCCAGCACACAATTGAGGAACCACTTGTTCTTTTTCACAGTCTGCTCTCTAGTTCCACATTGTTCTTTTTCAGAGCATATTGTAGTTTGATCTCTAATTCATCTATGTACACTTCCTCCCATTTGTCAAACTAATCACTGCTGCCAGTCTTTGGTTTAACTAGACAGCATTTAATTAAATTAGTCAATCAATTTGAGGAAATTTACAATAGTATAAATAGTATCATACATCCACTAGAAAAAGGTGGGTTGCGAATGAGCTTGTGGCTCAATGGTACCACCCCTCTCACAAAGTGGAGAGGTTGTGGGTTTGAAACACGTCAACAGCGGATTGTTGATATAAGTTTCCACACGTAATTTAAAAGGGTAGGGTTCCCTTAACCCCGCTTGCCAATTAAAAAAAAGGTGGGTTAAATCAAACCGGCCCTAATAAGAACACTGAAATCAAAACATGACAACATGATTTGTAACAAAAAAATTTATCGATCTCCTCTCTTGTACGTGGTTCATGTGGTCCCAATCATAACATGCCATGTGTCTGTAAGTTAGTTAGGTAACTAACCCAAGCCCACTAGAGTTAATTACACCGATACATAGGTTATATTTTTATTAACATGTCGCGTGTTAAGATTGGGACCACACGGACGACTTATAAGAGGAGACACAGATAAAATTTATTAATAATGTCACCAAGTTCACCATATTCAACACTAATATCATATTAATTATCATATTAACTAACCTGGTGGTGGTTAGGGTGGAGCTTTAACTTATAATGTTACACCAACCAATAATGTTAGATCCATAATTTTATACTTGCAAGTGGGATAATTTTATCTAACTATTCTCTAACATTGTGATGAAGGTATTTCAGTCTATATAATTTTGTTTTAAGGTTCCATAACTTCAAGGAGATCTGTTATCTGTAAAACTGATCCCAGTTAACCTCAGTTCAACTTGAAAAGAAAGTTGAACATGGCAGAAGCACTTGTTTCAATTGTTGTAGAAAAGCTGGGTGACTTGCTTCTTGAAAAAATCACTTTCTTGAGAGGCGTTCGTGGAAAATTCGAGGGTCTACAAAATGAACTTAAGAACATCATAGGGTTCTTGAAAACTGCTGATTCCATGCACAATCAAGATCCTCATATCCGTGTTTGGGTAGCTGATGTTCGAGACATTGCTTATGATGTGGAAGACATCATTGATGCCTTTCTACTTAAAGAAGGAGAAGGTTCCACTTCCAACAATGTATTGAAGAGGTATGCTCACATGCCGAAAAAATTATTGAATTTTGACAACTTCGGAAAGGAGATTGATGATATTTTTGCAAAGATAAAAGATATATCTGATAGGAGAAAAAGATATAAAATCACAAGTGATGTCCAGAAAGAAGGAACAATTTCTTCTCCTGCAACCACGATGCTGCTGAGACGAATCTACCCGCACACTAAAGATGATGATGCTGTGGGTTTGGTGGATCAGACAAACACTTTGGTGGCTGAGTTGCTGAAAGAAGATGATCGTCTTTGTGTCGTCTCCATATACGGAATGGGAGGTTTAGGCAAGAGTATTCTTGCCAAAAAAGTTTACAATCATCCTGATGTCAAAAGTCATTTTGATTGCTATGCTTGGACTTCTATTTCTCAAAAACTGAACACTGTAGACGTTTTACAGGAAATCCTAAGGAAAGTTGGCAGTCTAACTAGCAAAGACATGGCAGAAATGAAGGAAGTTGAATTGCTTGAAAAGCTTTATGGAATCTTACAAAGAAATCGTTATTTGGTGGTTCTTGATGATATATGGACCAAGGAGGCTTGGGATACTTTAAAACCAACCTTTCCGAATAACGAAGGAAGCAAAATCATGCTCACCACGCGTCACATGGAAGTTGCTAAACATCCAGATCAATGGAGTTTCCACTTGGAACCACGATCTTTAACATATGAAGAAGCTTGGGAATTGCTTTGTAGGAAGGCATTTCCTCAAGATGTTAACGGCTCAAGTTCATCTTTACCATGTGATTTCGAGGAATGTGGAAGAGACATTGTCAAAAAATGTGGTGGTTTTCCTCTACAAGTCATCGTCCTCGGAGGGATACTAGCATCCAAAGGAACACTAGATGAGTGGGAGGCTGTGTCTAAACAAATCGGAACACACACAAGCCATGGCCAAGATGGAGTTTTTTCAATCCTATCTTTGAGTTACAAGGAACTGCCCTATAACTTAAAACCTTTGTTTCTATACTTGGGAATTTTTCCAGAAGACTCTCATATTTCGGTGAAGAAGTTGGTACGTATGTGGATGGCTGAAAGTTTGATAAGGGAAGAAAAAGAGGGAGAAACTATAGAAGAAGTTGGAACTCGATATTTGGATGAATTGATCCACAGGTGCATGGTTCAAATTGGCGAGAGAAAAATGGGAGGAAAAAAAATCAAAACATGTCGACTTCATGATAAAATGCGAGAACTTTGCATTACTATAGGAAGGGAGGAAAATTTCTTTGAGGTGATAAATGAAAATTTGGATTCATCTTCATCAAAGTTGGCAAGAAGTAGTAAGAAACTACGGAGATGTGCAATCTCCATTGGAGAAGATAGACAGTGCATTTTTCCAAAACACCTTACTCCATGTTTACGTACTGTTATATTTAACATAGATAGACTTTTAACAGTTGGTCCGATTATTAGGTATAAGGATTTCAAATTTCTGAAGGTCCTAGAATTGATAGGGTCTTCACCTGTTCAAGAGGAGCTAGAGGGAGTATTAAGGAAGTTGAGTAGTTTGAGGTATTTAAGTATACTAGGAGTACATGGGTTTAGTAACTTTAGTTGTACTTTTTATTGGTCTTTTCACACTTTTGAAAATCTGGTTTGCCTACAAACTTTAGATGTTAGATCTTCTTATTTTAGTCCTAGGATGTGTGACCTGATGTCTAATGTGATGCTCCAATTAAGACACTGGTATGGACATGAAATCCGACTGTCAGAAATAAACAATATGACGAAACTCCAAACTTTATGTGGTGTACTGGCAGGGCCTTGGATTACAGATCTTGTCAAGTTGACAGAACTCGAGAAATTGAGTATTTTTAGATTGGATGAGGAATTATTGATATTGTTAAAAATCGCGATTGGTGGCAGTGGATTGGATAAGCTTCGGTCCTTGTATCTTCAAGGTGGTGGTAATGGAGAGGAATTTTCTTTTTCTTCAGATTTGTTGGAAGCTTTATGTAGAAAGCGTTATCTACAAAAATTAAAGTTGCATGGTAAGATATATAAACTCCCTTCCCAGTTGCCATCAAACCTCATCCAATTGAATCTTATATGTACTCATCTTTCTGAAGATCCAATGCCGACTCTGGAGAAGCTACAACACTTGTTGTTTCTTGAGTTAAGGGTTTCACACGAAGGTAAAGAAATGGTATGCTCTGCCCAAGGTTTTCCCCAACTTCAACATTTGCAAATCAAGTATTTAGATCAATTGGAGGAGTGGACAATGGAGGAAGGAGCCTTGCCAGGTCTTACGACATGTGTAATCGAATATCGTACAAATTTGAGGATGGTTCCAGGGGGATTTAAGTTTCTCACTATGCTCCAAGATTTGAAGATCTCGACAATTATGAAAGAATCATTTGAACAAAGGGTCAAGGAAGGAGGAGAAGATTGGCCAACTATCCAACATATCCCTTCAATCACTGTGAAGGTAAATTACAATCGATGACTTGAAATTGAGTCTGGTTAGATGATTAATTTCTTCCTTATTCTTCATTTCTAAGTTATTGTTTCATTTATCACTAAATGATATTATTCTGTAATCTCAATATCCATTATATATTGTTGTAATGTAATCACACAGGTGTTTGATTACAAAAAGTTGTAATGTAATGTGTTGGATACAACATCTATCTGATCTGAATGAGGTTTACAAAAAGTTGTTTTCACAATGTTCTTTAATACACAGGTGTTATTAAATAATGTAAATTACATGTATTTTTTAATGTATGTCATTGCTTTAATTCTCATTTTTTACGGTCATTATTACACCAACAATTCATTTTTTGAAAAGTAACTTTTGAGAAGGACACCAATCATGTTTTTCTTGGTGAGAAGGACAATCTCTTTTGAGTCAACCTTCCATAAGGACAATCTTATTGAAAGTCATGGTTGAAAAGGATATGCAGTTTTTGTTGTCTTGTTGAAAATAACAAATACTTATGATTTTAGGTAGAATCATAGTGTTAAAATTTTGTGCAATTCCGACTTTGCCCTTTCCCACTAGGGTTAATCACTCCCTACCTAGGTTATAGTATTTTGTTAAAAAATAAATAAATTTATATATGATTTGACCTATGATCATACTATGATTAGGGTGGGTATTTTAGTCCAGAATTTGTTGACTTCAAAGTCCTTTTCAATAAGAAACCATATGTTTCTGTCCTTTTGAAAAAGTCTCCTATTTTTTAAATAGTTTATTGTCAAATGCTTGTTTTATGAATGTTTAAAAATGGAAATGGTTCTCATTGTTTTATGAAGCTCCCGTAAGCTTTCTTATAGAACCTAAGAAGGAACATCGACACTACATATTGTTGATATTCTAGTCTACAACTGGTTTGAGGGCAAACATGCGTGTGCTGATGTCACGGGCTGGGGAATCTCCGATGGTCGGGTTGGGTAGTGGGACTTTTAAGGTGAGGTTTGCAGCTAGTAGTACCATAACAACAAAAGTGGAAAAATATGATGGAGCCAGTATGGCCAACCAACATAATTTATCCCTTTTGCCTTTTACCTATTTGGTTTGCTATCTTAAAAAGCAGTTGAGCTCTTTAGGAAAGTATAGAAAGTAATAGATAGTAACGTGATGATTGTTGGTTTGAATGAATTTATATTTTTTGAAGAGTCGGTTTTGCTAATAAAATAGGGTTTGTAGCTCAGTTTGTAGTGCGTGTGTCTTCTGCCTTTTGCAATTCCTCAATTTATCAATAAAATTTTCATTTACTCAAAAAAAAAAACCCCGATAAAGTTACTGTATTATAGCCCCCACATAATGCCTTTTGCAAGAAAAAAAAACCCACTTCATTGTCAAGTTATTGGGTTGTGCTTTGGTTATGTGTGGACTGTGGTTTATGAAAACATAATTGAGTTTATATGTTCGATTAACCTTTGGTTGAAGACCAACTTTTCATATACCCATGTTTTAGTACAATTAATAAATAATAAATTAAACAAATCATGAAATCATGTTATGATAACACAACATAATCACACTATAATTATGGTCATAACTCATAAGGCCCAATTAATTTTATTTCTCACTTGTACTCTAACGAAAGTTGGGCTTGCTCTTAGTGAAAATTTCTTTTTCAAAATTTTATTTCTCACCTGTTATGGAGTTCCAAAATCAGAAATACAATATAACCTCTATAAATTAATAGCCTTGGGACCATCAAAATCTATTAATTTAGCACGATATTAATTAATCGATAAATTAATAATCCATTAATTTAGCGAAATATATATATTTTTTAGTTTTATAACACCTACAATAAATGATGGAGATAATTAACCTAACTTAACATAATTATCAACTTTACATATTTTACCCATTGTATGTACAATGATTTCTACCCATTGTATGTACAATGAGGTAAACATATTTAACAAGAAACTTAATTAGATTTTACTTTCAATAAAAAATTGAGTCAAAAGTAGGGGTGTTAAACGAGCCGAACGAGCCGAGCTTTGTATGTTCAAGCTCGGTTCGTTTATAAACGAGCTGAGCTCGAGCTCGAGCCCAAATTTTACACGAGCTTTATTTTATGTTCAAGCTCGGCTCGTTTAGCTATACGAACGAGCTCGAGCCGAGCTTTTAACGAGTCGAGCCCGAGTCGAGCTCGAGCTACTCGATTAAATTACACATAAAAGTAGGATTTTATCGAAACGAGCCGAGCTTTGGTATGTTCGAGCTCGGTTCGTTTATAAACGAGCCGAGCTCGAGCCGAGCCCAAATTTTATACGAGCTTTACTTTATGTTCAAGCTCGGCTCGTTTAGCTATACGAACGAGCTCGAGCCGAGCTTTTAACGAGCCGAGCCCGAGCCGAGCTCGAGCTGTTCGGTTCGTTTAACAGCCCTAGTCAAAAGAAGACACCTTAGAAAATAAAAAAAAAAACATGTATTTTTTAATAGATTATTAAATTACATAATAGATGGGACCTATAGAAATGTATAAAGGTCTCATCAAAATCTATTAACTTATAAATTTAGCGAATTGATTAATTTAGTACATTGGCCCAATCGGAACTGACAAATTCTATTAATTAAACGAGATTATTAATTAATCGCGTATCAAATTACCAGAGTTATATTGTACATAACATTTGAAATTGCGTAATCGGTAGACCTATGTGATTGAGAATTTCTTCATCTTACTGCTAATAACTATCAAAGGAATGCCTAAAATCATCAGAACATATTACAAAACCATTTATATTTTCACAAAAATGGTTATTACTTGGCTTTTGGCCAGAGAAACCATGGATAAGTGGATAACTCTTTTAAGGGCCAGCTAAATCATATAACACCAATTGTAGATCGAGGTTATTTTCGAGCTTTATTTGTCACAAAATATTCATAAAACCAAGCAGGGATACCAGCTTGTTATTGAATAAAAATTGTCATTTGGCCAACAGGTTATTGTAACACATGATCAGGTTGTCACAGATTCATTTCACTTCATTTTCTCACCAAGCAACCATCCCCTTCCACCACTACTACTTGCTTAAACAAAACGTTGATATGTTACACCACTACTATCACTAGCTGAAGGAAGATAACTCCGTGTCCTTTACATTCACATTCATCAGATATATATACATGTACATTGGAAATATCCTATGCTATAATTAAGGAAATGAAATATACTCCTACTACATAATAAAGATTTGCATATATTCTATCACACCCCCGCAGTCGAAGCTGGAGGTCGTCCTACGCTGAGACTGTCCCGAAAATCCTCAAATAGAACCAAAGGAAGACCTTTTGTAAAAATATCTGCAATCTGAAAGCGCGATGGGACATGGAAGACGCGAACCTGCCCACGGGCTACCTTCTCGCGAACAAAATGAATATCCATCTCGATATGCTTAGTACGCTGATGTTGAACTGGATTTCCAGATAGATATATTGCACTCACATTATCACAATAGACCAAGGTCGCTTTTTGAATAGGACAATGAAGCTCCAGAAAAAGGTTGCGTAACCAACAAGACTCAGAGACCACATTGGCGACCCCTCGGTACTCGGCTTCTGCACTAGAACGAGACACAGTACTTTGTCGTTTAGAGGACCAAGAGATCAAATTATCACCAAGAAAAACACAATAACCAGATGTAGAGCGTCTGGTATCCGGACATCCACCCCAATCTGCATCGGTATAAGACATGAGAGTGGCTGTCGAAGAGGGATATAGATGCAAGCCATGATCTAGAGTGCCCTTAATGTAGCGCACAATGCGCTTGAGAGCATGCATGTGTTCCTCCATCGGGTTATGCATGAATAAACAGATCTGTTGCACAGCATAAGATATATCGGGTCTTGTGAAAGTGAGATATTGTAGGGCTCCTGCAAGGCTGCGGTAATGTGATGGATCAGCATATGGTGTGCTAGAAGTAGCACTTAGCTTCGGTTTAGTATCGACCGGTGTGGGAGATGGGTGACAAGATGACATGCCAGCACGTTCTACAATTCAGCGGCATACTTCTTCTGTGATAAAAATAGACCACCTGCATGACGAGTTACAACTATACCCAAGAAATAACTCAATGGCCCCAAGTCCTTCATAGCGAATTCTGAGCCAAGAAGGGTCATGATAGACTTGCGCAGAACATCAGAGGAAGCAGTTAAGATAATGTCATCCACATATAAAAGAATGTAAGCCATATCAGTACCTTTCCGGTAGATGAAGAGGGAATGATCAGATGTGCTATGAGAGAACCCAATAGTAGAAACATAATCTGCAAACCGCTTGTACCAGGCCCGAGGAGCTTGCTTAAGCCCATACAAAGACTTCTTCAATAAACAGACATAATCTGGATAGGTCGGGTCTCGAAAACCCATGGGTTGATGCATGTATACAGTTTCTGCAAGTTCTCCATGTAAGAAAGCATTTTTCACGTCAAGCTGGTGAATGGGCCATGCCTTAGAGAGAGCTAGACTTAGCACAATACGAATAGTGGCCGGTTTGACTACCGGACTAAACGTCTCACCACAATCCACGCCAACCTGTTGAGTTTTGCCATCACCTACAAGACGGGCTTTATGCCTCTCAAAAGAACCATCAGATTTTTCTTTATGAGTAAAAATCCACATAGATCGAATAACATTAACATCAGGTGGACGGGGCACCAACTCCCACGTCTTATTTTTAATAAGAGCAGAATATTCATCATCCATAGCCATTTTCCAATTCAGGTCATGAAGGGCTGACACAGGGTTACGAGGTAGAGGAGATCGATTTACTTGGGTATGAAGGCCATATTTTGTGTTGGGCTTAAATATCCCATGTTGACTGCGAGTAACCGGTCTACGGGCGGGAGTGGGAGTGGGCTCAACCGGAGGTGCAGAAACAGAGGCTGGTTGGGTCGGTACTGGGCTTGGTGACGCCGGTTGTAGTGGCGAACCGGGCGGAAGAGGCGTTTGGGCCTGATGGACTGGTGAGGTTGGGTGAGGAGAGGACGAGATGGGTTGGACCTGTGTTGAGCCTGTTAGGGAGGTTAGATGATGGACCACATAAGGAGACAACCCCTCATCCACGAAATCATACATATGAGACCTAGGAGTATGCAGCCGAGCAAAAACGAGCAAAAGGAAAATTGGTTTCATCAAATATGACATGGCGACTCAGGATGATTCGATTAGACGATAAATCATAACATTTGTAACCACAATGACTTGATGGGTAACCCAAGAAAACACAAGGAGTGGACCGGGCTTGTAGCTTGTTCATAGTGGTAGAGGGAAGGAGAGGGTAGCACAAACAACCGAACACTCGGAGATGGGAATAAGACGGGTTTTTCTTATAAAGAATTTGGAGAGGGGACTGATAGGATAATTGTTTACTTGGAAGAATGTTTAAGAGATATGTTGCCATTTGCAATGCATGATGCCAAAACGAAGGTGGTAAGGAAGCATGGGCAAGTAGGGTACGAACCATGTTGTTAATAGTTCTAATCTTTCGTTCAGCTTTCCCATTCTGTGAAGAAGTATATGGGCAAGAAAGACGAAAAGACAAACCATTCACTCTACAAAATTCCCAAAACGGCTTATTGTCAAATTCCCTACCATTATCACATTGGACATTTTTAATTTCCCGTTCAAACTGGGTACGAATGAAGGCTCGAAAAGCAAGAAATGTGGAGTAAACCTGAGATTTTTTGGATAGCGGAAATGTCCACAAAAAATTAGAGTAATCATCCAACAACAGCATATAATAACGATGACCTGAAGAGCTCAAAACAGGAGATGTCCACAGATCACTATGTATAATATCAAAAGGCATAAAAGTGCATGAATTTGAAGCAACAAAAGGCAATTTAACATGTTTTCCAAGAGTGCAAGAATGACAGACATGAAAACGACTAGTTTTATTACACTCAATAATTTTATTTAGCCGAAGAGAGTCAAAAACAGGTGCTCCCGGATGACCCAACCGTTCATGCCATAAAGACGGTGCTAAAGCTGCAAAATTTGATGGTGAGGTAGGTTGATTAGTGGTGATGGAGGTGGTGATGGGATAAAGCTCGCCCCGACTATCGCATCTCATTAGACGCATTCCCGTCCGAAAATCCTTCACAGAAAATCCAAAAGGATCAAAGTCAACAGAAACCCAGTTATCAGTAGTAAATTTCCTAACAGATACTAAGTTTTTAATAAGTTGAGGCGCATGAAGGACATTTTTTAAGGATAATGGTGGGTTTGAGGAAGACAAGTTTGTGTGACCATAACCAAGAATTGGAATAGAATGACCATTACCAACAGTTATACCACGATTTTTGCTCAAATTAAAATAAGACGAGAGAGTACCTTGCTCAGATGTCATATGAGAGGTGGCGGCACTATCCATGTACCAATTTGTATCCGGAGGATTTAGCCCAAGAGTGTGCATCGCAGCCTCGATGTCGGTTGGAGTGGGCTGTGCTACTGCAGAATAGGCCTGCTGTGGGCGTGGTCCAAGAACCCCGGCCTGTCGCTGCTGTGTGTTAGGACGCACCCAAGGAGTAGTGGGATAGGGGCATGGAGGAACTGCCCATGGCATGAAAGGCCATGGCCACTGCTGCTGCTGTCCAGTGGCCCATGGCTGCCACTGCTGCTGGTGGCCACTGCCACGACCACTACTGTTGCTGCTGCCACGACCACTGCTGTTGTTGCTGCCACCCCTGCCACGGCCACCACCACGATGTTTACCACCATTATTGCGGTGTGGAGATGGAGTATGTCCCTTCTTTCCACTAGTATTGCGGTGTGGAGAGACATTGTCTGAGTAAGAGGGATTTTCTTCTGATTCCCTGGCCGTGGCAGCTATCATAGCAACACGAGAACCAGTGGCTGCTGTCTTTGCAAAGCCCGCTTCTTCAAGAGTGAGCATTGATCGGGCTTGGTAGAAAGGGGGGAGAGGGTTGCTTTGGCGAATAAGTGTGCCAACACTACTATAAGCATCGGTGAGCCCCGCCACCATCTGAAGAACAAGCCGGCTATTCGAGACCGGCGCTCCTACATTCTTGAGTTGATCTGATAATACCTTGAGCTTTTGACAGTAGGCCGAGACATTGGGAAAATCCTCCATGCTTGTATGGGAGAATTCTTGCTCAAGTGTGACGGCACGAGAATTCTGGTTGTCTTGGAAAATATCACGCAATCGATTCCAAGCCTCCATTGCCGTGGAGTCGGGTTCAAGAATGGTGTGCAGTAGATCTGTAGAAATTGTTGCATAGATCCACTGAAGAACTGTAGCATCTAGGGTCGACCATAACTCCTTCTCTCCATCAGTAGCCAACACTTTTTCTTTGCCTTTTTCTGGTGGAATGATATGATCGAGAACCCTATGAGAACGAGCATGAATTTTGAAGAGTTCCGCCCACGTCGCATATTGGACATTTTCCATCTCAAGAGTAATTGAGATGTGGTTCTTGATGTTTGAGACAGCAAGAGCAGGGTGAAAAGAAGATTGAGGGGGGGGGGGGGGGGGGGGGGTAGACATAATGGCTGAAGGTAAGGGGGGAGTTAACGGAGGAGAGCCGGGCGTAGAACCACTAGGGGACAGCGGAAGAGAGTGACTTGAAGAAGAAGTCGCCCTGGTCTTTGATACCATGAAGGAAGATAACTCCGTGTCCTTTACATTCACATTCATCAGATATATATACATGTACATTGGAAATATCCTATGCTATAATTAAGGAAATGAAATATACTCCTACTACATAATAAAGATTTGCATATATTCTATCACTAGCAAGCAGAAATTTACAAAGAAAACTTGGTGGCCAGTTACCAACAACAAGTTAATCACTCTGATGAAACTGAAACCATTTAATGAAGCAAAATTTGCAAGAGCATAGGCACATTTGTTTGCTTCATGATAGTTCTATCGAATCAAGAAGTCATCTAGCTGATTAATTTCTTCCTTTATCTTTACCACCATATCGCGAAGGGTCCAGTACAGGTTCATGTTATTGTTCATAACTGCATTGTATAATAGCTGCAAATTGGTCTCAACTAAAAGAAGTTTGATATGGATCTCACCACACACATTCACTCAAATGCAAGGCTAGAAACTCTGCAAAATAATTTTTAGTCTTGTTGTGTGTAACATTAAAGAAAGATAGGAAGACAAACCTTCTATTATTCTAAAAAATATTCTATATTTAGAATAAGTTTTAAAATGATAGAAATTAGTCCCACACCTTTTAGAATGTTAGAAACGCGTTAAGGACTTAAGGATGATTTTTCTTCTAAAATTGCAAATTTGTGGATAAAAGAGCATTTTGCACACCCACCCAGTAAAGATGCTCTAATCATAGTTCAAAATGTGACATATTTTGCGAAATTTTGGCAGAATAGGCCAGTTTTTAGAGAATCAACATTGTAAATTTTGGGAATATATACGAGAATATTTTTGACTTTCAGGTGACATCTATACTCTCTATTAAAGTTGGACTTACCCTTAAGGAAAATTTCTCTTTCCAAATTAGAGAAAATTTGGTGCTCCAATTGAAGAGAATTTAACAAAAATTAAAATTGAAAGGGTTATTATTGTAAATTTAAATCTAATATGGCTTAAATAGCTAGATGGCTACATTTAATAGCACTATGGCCATATCTGTCTTTTTGCACAAATATATTTTTGATTACCCAATGAATTTAATGGAAATATGGTTATATATATATAAATATATTTGTGCAAAAAGACAGATATGGCCATAGTGCTATTAAATGTAGCCATCTAGCTATTTAAGCCATATTAGATTTAAATTTACAATAATAACCCTTTCAATTTAGGGTTTATATATATATATATATACTTATTAGCAATACAAAAAAAAATTAAATTTAAAAATACAAAAATTATAATTTCGTACTTTACCATCTTCCTTCCACTCACGTTCCTCATACATCAAATTTAATCTATCATCTCTTGCTTCTCCAAAATAGTGGTTGGAAAAAAGCACTCACAACCTTCATTACAATAGAGTAATAGACTATGTGAATATATGCTCGAAATAGTAAAATATTGTGCCTTTTCATTTTCCTTTGAGTACAGGTGAGAAATAAAATTATATTGGCTTTATAACCATATAACATAGTTATGTTGCGTAATTATACCATGATTTTCGGGATTACTTTAATCTTATTTATCAATTATACTCAAAAATGAGTATTTGAAAAACTGGTCTTCGGCCAACAGTTAGCCCAGGTCCCAGGATATAAATTCAATAGTGTTTTCCGAAATAATGTATATTCTAGACATAACAAAAGCGCAACCCAATAACTTGACAATGATGTGGTTTTTTTTTTTTCAATGCAAATTTTATTTAATAAAAAATCCAAGAATTATAAAAAGTTAGAGGATAAACACGCTACATACTGCGCTGCAAGCCCTTTTATTATTATTATTTTGCAAAAGGCATTATTTAGGGGTTACAAAACGGTATGGGGTACACCTAAATATAAATTTTGACGTTTTTTTCCTAATTTTGTCGTGATAGTAGGGACTGGGAGAAACAGAAGATATAATTAGAAATAGGTCCCACCATTTTTTTTACTAAAACTAAAAACCGAAGTCCAACAAATTTTTGTATTAGCCAGCATGTGGGCTTTCATTGTAGCTTACTACATGCCTCTTTATACTAAGTATAGATTTGTTTAAATGAAATATTTATTATAGCAAATATATACTTAGTATAAATTTGTCGATTTGCATGTGACTCAAAGGTAGCCTCCCACAAAGTCGAGATATGATGTTGTGGGTTCGAAACACGTCAGCAACTGATTGTTTGATTAAAAGTTTTTCTTTATCACTTACCAATAATAATAATAATAATAATAACTATGTTACTTAATATATATATATATAATAAGCTTCAATAAGCACTATATAGTTTGCAATCCAACATTTTATCATATGCTTCAACTTCATATTTTCAGTAAATTTTTTGGGTGCATTAGTTGTGAAAGGTTACTTTACTACTGCAAGTTACTATATTTCTTTCTTGCTAAATTTATTTTATATTCAAAACTTAAGCCTATACCAAACAAAAAATGAATCAAATCATATGATTAGTCTAATTCATGGTTTGAATATTCATAAGATTAATCATACCATGGTTTATTGTCACATTGAAGTAAAAATATAATAAAAAATTTAAAAATTCAAAATCTCAGTCAAACATTAAAAAAAAAAAATTAACGATAAACCATTTCAAAAATTGTAATCAACCATATTTACGAAAAAATAAAATAAAATTGGTGGTGTAATAAAATCATAAAAATAACAATTAAGCCAATGACATACATTAAGTCATTAACAAAATATTTCCAATAGACCACACCTAAGTTACATTATTTAGTAATATCTGTGTATCGCACGGGTTTTATAACTAGTATTTGGTTTAAAGTTTAAAAAATCGAAATATACCATTTTTTCTGAATCCAAAATTTCGCCCGGATTCAGAATTTTAAACTAGTGCTCTAATCATAGTTAAAAATATGGACATATTTCGCAAAATTTCGGTAGAATATACCGATTTTTAGAGAATCAGCATTTTTTCTAGGAATAATCAAGAATATTTTCAATGACTTTTTTGTTTCGAGTGTCGTCGGAATATACCGTTTTTTTTTAAATTCGAAATTTCGCCCGGATTCTGAATTTTTGTCTTGTGCTCTAATCACTTTTACAACCCAACCCAACCCAACCCAACCCAACCCAACCCAACCCAACCCAACCCATTACCATTCTTTTGTTTTATTAGTCACCGACACACAATTGATACATGCATAATTGGTTCGCCAACAGATGTGTACATTGTATTGGGTCAGGTGTTTATTCAAATATACATTGAATAGACATGTGCCTTTTCAAAAAGGTGTCTTCCTACTATATAAGTGTATCTTGTGTTTGTCTTCAAATCACTTTTAAAAATCAAATTGTTTTTCCATCTTCTAGTGTTTTTGTAGAGAGTATAACAAAGAATTGGTTCGCCGTCTTCTATGCGTTTGAAGTGCTGTTACGCTAAGAAGGATAGATCGTTGTATCCTGGGAGACAGTCCGCCATTGATAAACCGTTCGGCACATATACGGGGCGAATAATGTCTTAAGGAGAGAGATTTTATCTCGACTCGATCTAAATCTTGTCCTTCATCCATTTATTCTGGTTTGCATCATCTATTCCTTTTTATTTATTTTAGAACAATAATATATCGGTGTACATATTCCTACAACTGCTATCCAAGCAAAGCCCGATTCTGTTTACTTTGTAATAAGCAGGTCCTTCGATCTTCCTCTCTTCTCGTATTAAAGTTAGTGACATGGCTTAAGAATAAGAATGCAGCATTAGGTTAAGTATAATCCTAACCAGAGATTTTCTTCTAAACTAGAAACAAGAAATAGCGGCCACTTCAACCAGAAAACAAAATGGACATAGAGAAGCTTTGTTTTCGCTGACTTTGTTTAATCTTACAATGCAGAGGTGCTGAGGTTGATGTAAAACGTTTACCTAAGCGTCCAGCTCCTCCTCGCTTTGGTCGAAAGTTGACTGACTCACAAAAGGCAGGCTATGATCTATACTGTCTCTTTTGTTCTGTATGCGCTCTTGTATAGAGATTATATATTTGTAATGTGATGCACCATATTGCAGGCAAGAGCTACTCACATATGCATTGATTGTGGATTCATTTACACCTTATCCAAACCTTTTGAAGAACAGGCAAGCCAAACCCTCTTTTAATTCCCTCTTGTGGGGGTGTTAATGCAGCAGTTACCTTCTAAAACGTTTTCGTATTTTGCAGCCTGATTCTTACACATGCCCACAATGTAACGCGCCAAAGAAGCGGTTTACAGGATATGATGTGAACACTGGAAAGCCAATAGGTGGGGGATTGCCTCCTTTTGGAGTAATTATTGGACTGGTTGCAGGAATAGCAGGAGTTGGAGCTTTGCTCGTCTATGGCCTTCAATAAAATCATTGATAAATTTCCCAAAATATTCAGAGACCATCAGTTTTATCAATTTTATTCACATCATACTCAAATCTTCTTTGATACAAAAATAGTAATTGTTCAAAGTTGTCAGAGTTGTTCATGTTATTGACAAATATACCCTGCAGCAGCTCAAACCCTCAAACACACCCCCAACACGGTGGAAAATAATCTGCAATAATCCAAGCATATTTATTGAAATCGAATTTTGAATTCCTGGATAAATTAGTCCCAGCTGTGATTTCAGCTTACTTGTTTTCATTGTTATAAACCTTTACTCCACAAGACAAAAACACAGCAAATTGTACAGCACTAACAGTAGCTACAGCAAAAATTGAGCAAAGGATTACATGGGATTTGTTAACAGAAGTATAGGTTAGACAATTATCTATGGGAAAGGATTCCCAGTTGAGGCCTTCTTTCTTTTTTTCTCTTCTCACGCCAAGAATAACAAAAAATTGTATAATCTAAGTAACCGATGATGTTCCACACTCGAATATCTAAAAATCATACTTTGTTCTCCCACTCATTAAGATAAGGCACAACATATTGGAAATGCCAGCTGAGGCAGATGAGTTATAGAAGTTCCAAGACTCCAGCATCAATCGTTTCCTCGATCCCTTGAAATGGACAACCTGTATCACACAAGATATACTGAAGTCAGAACAACCATTATTACGAGGACTTAACCAGAAGAGCTCTAAAACAAAGTGAAGTCTAATCTGATGACTTAACCAGAAGAGCTCTAAAACAAAGTGAAGTCTAATCTGATGACTCAAATGTTGTATATCTATTGTGAATAGCTATTACCTTGGCAACCTTCCATGAGTAAAATCATGGAATCCACCTACCAAGGATTTATAGAAAAGAAGAAACAAAGATTTCTTCCCAACTGTTTGGATAAACTCAATAGCATAAAGTCATAAAGACTTACCTTAACATCTAAAGGCATGCCGTGAAATTGCCCTGCACCCTCAGGCGGTGTCCAATTGTAAACTGCGCATGGTAGAAACAGCACTGATGTTCCCCCAATGTCATATAAAAAACTATTTGGTCTGGCAAATCTTTTAGCATCAAATGAAAGATGGGATTTCACCAGCCATGCCAGTGCCAACTGGTCTCCTAACATTCGGGAAGCTTTCATGTACTTGGAACTATATACTTTTAACACTTCTTGTAGAAAAACTTTTGCCCTGCAATCAAAATTTCAGTCTGGGATGTGCTGTTTAAAGAAAGATGAAGCAACTTATACAATGAGCCCACCTCAGAATTCCATCAGGGGTCCCTCGCACAGCAATAAATCCTGAATTCAGAGGCTGATCTTTGTTGTTCCTGAAAGTGACAGCAAGATGAAATTTCGGATAGTTGTAGAATATCTGTCCTAGATCAGCAACTACAGCAATATCTGAATCTGTAAAGATATAGTGATGAATCTGTTCATGCCTCCGAGAAAGCTCTATAAGCCTTGCGTCTAGGAATGCCTGCATAAAGAAAATCAACAGTAGGGATACAGACTTGAAACATGGATTTCTCCAACGATATCTTTCATCTCTTGCTCAACATTAATTTTTTTTTTCATTGCCATTGTGATAAGATACAGTATCCCTATAGACAAGTTCTAGAATTTTTCTATAGAATTTAATAGCAATATAATAAATCCAATAAATAGACTTAGTTGATTAATATATTTTAAAACTGAAATTCATCAAGCATGTATATTTTTAAACAAAAGTGGATCATTCTTCACATGGTAAACGCAACACAAAGCACATGATAACAAATTGAATCTGTAAATACAAGCATGATTGATTACCTCAAGAAAATAGACACTTTTAAAAAACAGGTAAACTTCCCGAAGATCGACAAAATAAGTCATAACATAATTTCATTATTCATGCATCCTCTCCAAATAAAAATTTTCCAAGTATTTACAAAAGAGTGAAAAGCAGACATTGTACATCAGAAAGCAGAAAGTAATCAAACTAACGAGAAAATCAGTAGACTTAACGAGAAAATCAGTAGACTTGAAGCATGTAGCAGGATAGCTAATAATCTCAGTTGCAATATTACTATTACTTAATGATTGATGCGGTGAAAACTCTTACAATGTAAGACTTGATTCTTTGAAGCATCAACTTGTCTCGTGAATATTCACCTTTAATTGGGACGACAGTCACCCTATTTTTGTTTATTTTAAATTCAGAAGCTGGATCTGTGAGAATTATAATATTGCTCAGGGGCATTGATACCTGCATAAATTACAAAGTCAACATAGAAATTCCAAGTTAGATGTGGCAGGGAAAGTTTAGTATTTTGATCTATTTTTATTTACTGAAAAAATTATACTTAAGAGAAAATTTGTGTTTCGTCACCACTTTTTTGGGGTAAATTTGCTCAGCGTCACCACTTCATTTTTTACTTGCATTTCGTCACCATTCCGTGTCAGCTTCGTCAATTCTAACGGTCAACTCAACTTTCACCTGGTCAAACTGTTATCACACAACAAAAACTTAGGTATTTTTTTCTCTCTTTTCTCTTCATTGTTGTTGTTCTTCGATTTCTTAATTTATTGAAGCTCGATCTTAGTCAACGTATATTTGAATCAGTCAACTAAAGGTTGACTTGGTCAACTAACGAGGCTGAGACGGAATGGTGACTAAACACAAATAAAAAATAAAGTGAGGACGTTGTGCAAATATACCCCCAAAAAGTGGTGACGTACTTAATCTATACAAATTATAGCTACTTTCACAATTAGCCTAAAAGGATTACTTCATGAAGATGTTGAATAAAGAACAAGAGTCTAAGCTGCAGTACATGCATACTCTTAGACACAAACCATTCTATTCCCTTCTAGTATATGACCAAAATTTGCAGTGATGATCAATGCAAAATACGCCAAAATTATTTGCTGATTTTTCAGAATTACGATATATCCAGGCATCTGCGCAGCAATTTATGTCATATCATAAACCTAAACGTTACAAAAAATCAATTGCACAACATGTTGTGTCTCATGACAAATTCTTTTGTTGTCAAGTTAACACAAACCTTCATAATTGTAACATAGGGTAGTGCTTAAAATACAAGAACCTGATACCTTTCGGGGAATTATTAATCGATACCTTTCATATTTCACTATGTTCTTTCTGATGAAAGACAATGGAGTAAGAATAGAGCATTACACAGCAAATAAGATTGACATAGAACTACACTGAGCAGATTCTTTTGCATCACAAAGGACACCTTTTACTTTTCTTCCAATAGTTGAAAATACAAATTAGAGGTAATGTAATCCTTGGCTTGGATACAAATTTTAGTATCTTGCCAGAACAGGAATATATACCACAACCCTTGTTGATGTTATAAGGATGCTACTAAATGAAATTGCTTTTCTTTTAAAAGATGATCATTAGAATCGACATGGATTTGATTGAGGGGGATGTTAGTTTCTCTATAGTTCAACGAAGTATGTAGGAGAGCATAACAATAACTAAGCGTAATGTTCAATTTAATTTTTTTATTTTTACTTTTCCAAAACAATAACTAAGCATAATATCATCTCATTAAGTTGCAGTTACAGTTTTAACTTTACACTTTCTTAATAAAATATATGGAACCTTTTAGTTAAATTACCTGGATGAAGTTAATAAAGGCATTCAATACAGCCATTGACCTTTCTGTCTTGCTATATGAGGTGTTTCCAACAGTCACCATCTCAGTTGATCGATCATTCGCACGTGCAGAGACAGAAGTATTGTAGACGGTAAAGACAGTTACCATAGAAACGGTGTCCTTATAATCAGGGGTGTGAGACATATTTGGAAGATGGGTCTTATTTAGGGCTTTCAGACCTGCATCAATGCAAATAACACAACAGATGTTAAATATTTAATCTTATGGCATTAATTATTAATAAGTGGGAATCATGGAGGAGCTAGCAAAAATCAACAAATGAAAAATAGGGTGGAGTTAGCAAACAGGGAATTTACATAACCGTGAAAATAGAACAACAAATAAAGAACACTGTAGAACAAAACGTATTTCTTGCTTTTCTTATCCCTTCATGTTTGATATACAGTAAATGGACATAAGGGGGCTCATTATTCATAGATATCGCAGTAAGGAGAGAGAATATAAATATGAACTACATGAGATGATAAAATATCCCCAGCAATAAGCACAAACCTGAACATGTTACATGAGTTGTTTTCTAAAACAATAAGACGAGATAATAAAGCTAGGCTAAAAGAGTTGTAAGTTCCAACCCAAAAAAAAAGAGTTGTAAGTTGCAACCAAAAAAAAAAAGAGTTGTAAGTTGCAACCAGTGTCATTCTGGCTATCCCCAATAATTTCCCAACCAAAATTTGAAATCAGCTTGGACTATTGTCGGAAAGACCAAACCAGACAGAGTTCAATGCAATTACAAGGAGAATTCAGCATATACGTGGGATATTCCTGTCCCCACAAATGGCCAGATATGTCTATCCCTACCCTTTCTCCTGAAATGTCTTCTCTACCTATATTTCCATTCACTATATCCAATTAACCCAAAAGCATAAGACCACTGAAAAGTTTATCCTATCAATCGAAAGTCAACTTTGTATTTGGACTAAGTTGTGGGAACTGGGAGGAGTTGAGGAGAAACTATTTTGAACATTTTGTATTTCAGGGACACCCTGTTTTGTATTAATTTGGGGATGGCGTGATGCATGTATTTTAACTTGTGGTAATTTGTTGGATTCCTTAATAATAGGTCACAAATCTTAACATGTTACATGAGTTTTTACCTAAAACAATAAGACAAGAAGAAAACGTTAACAATCAGAAAAAAATTAAAAAAAAAATCCCATGTGTTCGTAAGGTTACAAAGATTTATTTTTAGGTCTTCTTTTTAGAGAAGCTCATGAGCTGTGAAGCAGCAAGTTATTTTCGCCTTTTCCGTCTTTCTAGCTTACTTCTTTATATTTCTTGCCAGTTTTAGTCATTTATTTATTGTGACCTAGTGCATTATTGTTAATCCCAAAATTGTTGTGAAGAGGAAAGGAGAAAGACAGAGAAAATACCTTGACATTGCAATCGGTCATGCAGACCTTGACCAGCAGCAGGCCCAAGAACTAGATGATCGAATTTGTTGCTATGTTTTTTGGGCAACTTCTCAATATTTGATATTTGGTGTAAATCCAAAACTGAAGAATGCAAGAGAGGGATTTAAATGGGATCTAGTTAAGAACATCAAAAGATAACATATTAACAACATTTCAGCATTTTTTTTTCTTTACCTGAGAACAAGTACGGAAGGAAGAAAATGATGGGGAGACAAATGACAAGTCGGCGCCAACCATTGCAGCTTTTCATGATTCTTTTTGAAAATCTCTGCCTTACGTATCATCGCCAAGACAGAAGTTTAAAAGCTTGACAGTTGAAGCAAGACTTGATCAAGCTATGAATTATCTGATTTTGTCTTATGCTTCACCTTGGCTGCATAAAACATTTATTCCCACACTTTCTATAAATGTATGATTGAAAAAATAACCAAGTAGAGCATTACTCACAATCAAAAGCATGCATCCACTAGAAACATAATAAAGCATATTTTATCCCCCAAAACAATTTCCCCAGTTAAAAAACATAACTTTCTGTGCTCTTAAAAGTAGAACCTTGGTACAAACTCCTATAACAGTAAATTTAGCAATTCTATGAGGAAACGATTTCACCACAAGCATGACAACAGAACCCCCCTCAAAGCCATGTAACTAACCAATTCTTGATCTGCACTCCATTGCTTTACACCAAGAACAAATTTGCACACTGGATGTAGTCCTTCCACTTCTTGTGCTGAGGATTTCCCAGTCACATTTCATTAATAAATTCAAACCGACAGTATTGCTTGGAACTTTGGAAGACAAGGATCCCAAACTTGAAGGACACATGAAGGGCCACAATCTTACAACGTGCTCGCAAATATTACGTTTCAGGAAGGGTCCTAAGGAATTGAAATAAACCCCACTATTAACAAGGCCACCCTATTTTTTAAAGAAATCGTCATAAAAAACACTGCGAATAAGAAATACAGTGAAAATTGTGTTTGTATATCAGGTGTCATAAACATGACAATGTGTTTCTTACTTTGCATAGAACTAATCATCTATAGGTACTGCTTCCTTTTGTTTAATAAATAAGATAATACACAAAACACAATCAGAAACATAGACTAACTAAACTTCTAACCCAATAATGTAATAACAAAACATTAGACATACAAACTTCTCAAGAAAATAGGCTATAAGTACCATTCGTATGAAGATGAAATCAGGAAGAGTGGGTGCAATAAGGGAGAAAGCAAAAGTGCAAAACAAGTCACAACACGTCCCATACTTAACCTTGTTCACATAAAGAGTATAGAACGAATTCAGAGTACAAATTTAAATACTGAGTAACTTAGCTCAAAAGAAAAGGCAATCATGATTTAGTGGGTGTGTCATTGTCATCAGAATGTAGCTCCCACCAAGGCCTTGCATCTTTCAAAAGATCATGACCTTCATCAAACATGATATCATCGATGTCACCATCCTCAATTTCAAATTCAGAATCGTCCAAATTCTGCTTGGCTTTCTCCAACTCTGGTCTGTATGTCCACTCAAGTCTTTTCAAAACATCACGATCCTTCCAACGTCCCAACACAGAGACTGCCTCCTTTTTAGCTTTCCCCAACATAATTTCCTTCCATGAAAATGAAGCATCAGCGCATCTCTTGAGAGCTCCATCATTGTTATCCCCCACAACAACTGTTTTGAGACACCTAAGTCTAGCTTCCTTGAGAACATTGGTGAAATCAGAATTGTTGGTTACGAGTACCAAACACTCAGCCTGTTTCTTATCCATCAATTCAATCATCCGATTTCTCAAAGCAGTGTCTGCCGCTTGAGGCTTGTCTGACACAAGATTGACCCAAAATCCTGCTCTTTTAAGCTCATCCGCTAGCCCATAACCTACCTTCGGAAGCAATACATTTCTGGCAGCATTTTTATACTTCTCCATCTTCATTGAGAACTTCGCCACCAGTTGGACCCTTCGCTTCCCTCTCGATGACTCCAGCTGATTAAAACGTTTCATCTGTTCATGCTCGTGTAACTTAAAATGATTCATAAGCTTCTCATTTGTCCAAAATTTCCTCCCACAAACTCGACAAACATTGGGATTAGCTGATTTAATTACCCCTTTATTCTCAAACTGAATCACTTTCTTCCTCTCTTTCCTTTGGTCTCTAACTACAGGTTGAACATGTCGAAAAGCATGGTGATTTGCATATGCAAGCATATATCGAACAAAGCCAAAAGAAAATGCTGCCTTCTTCAATCTAATAGCAGCATTAAACGGTGGAATTGATTTAGGTGGTTTGTTATCTAAATCCCAGAATAGAGCTACATTTCCAGCAGTTTTGGGCAAGGAATTTGAGAGCAAGTTGGAACCCGAATGACAAAATCTAACCAAAGCAAGAAATGGGTATTGAGAAACTGATCTCCTAAATGGTTTTGCAGAAAATCCAGTCATGGCCAGCAGCAAGATTAATACTAAGAAACTCGAACGAAAATACTACAATAAGAAAAACAGCAGTGTTGGAACCTTAATAGTATAAACTGCCGATTGATTGGTACCAAAATAGTGTTTCAATTCATTCAATGCAAAGATAAAACCATGGCCTTATTTATGATTGATCTATTAAATTATCCAGAAAAAAAAAATCAACAAAAGTAGTTGGAATTAGGTCATAAAATTGAAAGAATAAACATATAAAAGCAAGTCCAATTTAAAGTTGAAATAGAATGAACTTACGTGGGCTGTCAAGTCATTTGATCTCTGCTGTAAATCCAATCTGAGGGAACATACAACATACAAACAAAGGACCTGATGTCAGATTGGATTAGATTAGTTCATCAAGGTGACATACAAGATCAAAGAAGCAATGAGCAACAGAGTAGAGAAGAAGAAGAAGAAGCAGCAGCAGCAGAGAGAGAAGAGTATACTAGTATCGATCTTGGTCTTGGACCCTAGTTATTATTAAAAGAGATTTTTGGACATACCCTCCCCCCTGGAAATTTGAGATACCCCATTTGAAAAGAAAAAAAAACTGGAGATACCCCATTTCAAGATGTGGTGTTATCTTAGCCGTCCATCATAAAACTCACCACCTACTGCTGTAAAGCTCTTCTGTCTTGAAATTTTGAAACGGGGTATCTCAAATTTCGACTTTCAAATAGGGGTATGTCCAAAAATCTCTTATTAGAAAGTTAATTGTGCCTACTAGAAAGCAGGCCCATTTCAAATCTATACCCCAAACACAGTCTGTCTGGATAAGACAAAGAATGGTCTGGATCGTCTAGAGATTTGTTGATGAGGGGAGATCTGTGGGTGAGATTAAATTGAAGGTTGGGTCCAAATTTAAGTTGTGTTAAATGGTCTAGATCGTCTTAAGATCTGTAAGATCTGTGGGTAGATCTGTGGGTGAGAATAAATCGATAGTTGGGTTCAAACTTAAGTTGTGTTCAATGGTCTGGATCGTCTTGAGATCTGTAAGATCTGAGGCAGAGATTAAATCAAAGGTTGGGTCCAAACTTAAGTTTTCGAGATTTTGGCACTTACCCCCCAAATGAAAGTCGAAATTTGCGTTACCCCCCCAATTTAAAAAATATAGCAGTTTCCCCCCCAAATGGACGGAAAAAAGAAACAGAGTTACGAAAATCAATTTTTGATTTTTTTTATATAAAATATTTTTATAATACCAAAACTACCCCTATTTTCTGATAAGGATGACACGTGTCCGAATAACCTAAAAAGACCAAAATACCCTTTTCCCTCCTAAACCATTTTTCCCACCAAATATCCCACCTACTTAATACGTGGCTTAATCCTAGCCCCACATCTTAAAATTAATCTAACGATCTATAATGGTTACATCTGCATGGATGACCAGAGTAATCATCTGGGACATAAGCATAAAGACCTGCTTTTTCATACTAGAGTGTGTTTGTCCTTTATATGATCTTCAAATGAGTGTGTGCGTGTGTACACTGTACACAGAAAAATAGAGAGTCTGTACCTCTTAAATTCTAAATATAAGCCCTATGGAGGATTATAATTTGCTTCAGCTGCGTCTGTCTTTTACCTTTCAAGCGTATGTGGAGCTTACTAGATACTGTAGTTTTCTCTCAAAACAAAGTTTCCTTTAAATGATTTATTCAGCATATATAACTACTACAAAATAGAAAGAACCCAAAAACTCAAATTGTGGTCCATACTGCAACCAACCAAACCATGGATTCAAACACAATATGATTTATACAACAAGATTAATATCGAAATTCAAACACAATCAAACACGGCGTGATTTAATTGTAAAGAGTATGTTAAATTAGGTAAAAATATTGTTGATTTATGATTAAATATTAAAAGCCCCAAATTACAAACCCTAACCATTTTTTTTTTTTCAAAAAATCGATAAATTAAACAAGATTTAAAATAATGGGTATGTTTGATTTACCATTATTGAACTCCAATTAAGTAGAATCCAACCAAAGCTTCAAGTTTTGTGGTTCAAACAACGACGATCGACGCTTCAAGCCTTCAACTATCAACCTTCTTCAACTCTCTACATCATCAATTTCACATCATTGTGTTTGTTTTCAACTCAAACTCTCTAACAAAGTTCTCTTCTTCTTCCTTCTCTCTTTGTTTGATTTGAGAGAAAACTAAACTCTATTTGTCTTGGGCTCTAATCACTTTTATAATCCAACCCAACCCATTACCATTCTTTTGTTTTATTAGTCACCGACACACAATTGATACATTGCAGACACCTAGAGACCCACATGACTCATATTCAAGAAACCTCTACATCTGTGAAAATCATTTCACTTGCACTTTCTCAGCCAAACAACCATGAGCAGCAACAGCAGAAGAAGAACATCTAGTTTCTTCTTCTTCTCTTCTTCTTCTTCTACTACATTCACACAAAATGACCAAACTACCCTTCCACCATCCAAAACTATCCAAATCCCAATCACTACCATCCATCAACTCCCACTTACAGAATCATTAGCAGCAACCAAAATCCAATCCAACTACCGAACCCATCTAATCAAAACCCTATACAAAACAATCTCAACCATTAATATCCAAACAACCTATTTACAAAACATGATCCAACGGCAAGAAACAGTTGATTTAATAAGAAGTAATGAAAGAGAAAAAATTAGATTGAATGAAGCATTAATGATTTTATTATTAAAGCTTGATTCAGTCAAAGGTATAGATCCAACGGTTAGAGATGCAAGAAGAAAAGTTAGCCGTAGGATTGTTGAATTACAAGAAATATTAGATGGTATTAGTGATGAAAGAGTTATGGGGATAGATGAGTTGATGAGAAAATGGGAAGAAATGGTTATTGATATGGAAAAACAAGTATGGGAAGAAGATGAAGATAGATTAACAAAGAGTGAGAAAAGAGAAATGGAAAGGTTTTGTTTTCAGAAGTTGGGGTTTAGGTGTATGGAAAGATTTCTTCATAGTTAGATGGATAATCATAATATAAGTTGTTGTAATAATATACTTAATTAAATAAATAATATGATTTTATATATTATTTTAATAATTTTTATATTTTTAGTATTTAATTTTAAAATTATTAGAGATTTTTGGACATACCCCCAATTTGAAAGTCAAAATTTTAGATACCCATTTTAAGATGAGGTGTTATCTTAGCCATCCATCGTAAAACTAACCTACGATTGTAAATCTTTTTTATCTTGAAATAGGGATATTTTAATTTTTTTTTTCTTTTCAAATAGGGGTATCTCAAATTTCGACTTTTTAAATGAGGGTATGTCCAATTTTTTTTTTAAATTATTAGAAAATTTGTTTAAATCCTACTGGGGTTTACAATAAATTAAATTAAATTTTTGAATAAACAAACTACATATTGTGCTGCAAGTAGAAAAATTTATATGTTGTGATTTTTTGGCGTGGGAGTGGGAGTGGGATGGGATAACATAATTAGATTTCGGTTCAGTTCTATTGCGTTGGCCTTTGGGATTGGAACAATAATTAACAAGGATAGTGGAGGCATTTGTATTTCTAGTCAAAGATGAAATTCTTGGATTTGTGAAAGACAAATTACTGTGAAAGCATTTGTGTGGGTAAATAAAATATTGCCACGACGTATGAGTGTTGTTAATTTTTCACACGGAAAAATCACAAAAAATAAAAAAAATTGTGGTGCAAATATTTTTTAAATAATATAATCGATCATTCTAAATACATATTTATTTATTTTTTATTCGAACCACCTATCATTATATTACTATCCATTATTTTTTGTAAATATACAACCTCCATAAATATAAATATAGATTTCATTGCTAGACAAGAATATTATTTTTTTTATTTGTAAGTTTGTTTTTAACGAAATCAATAACTCAAAGATGCACGGTCTAAAATCAAACCCCATATACCTCTGAATTATTACCAACTGAGCTCAACTGACATCGACTAAGAACACCACATTAATTTCCGAATTCATCCACAACTAGGTCAATTCAATATTTCAATAGCTCTCTATCTACCAAAAATTTCTTGCTAAATGCCAATGTTGCCACACTATTAAGCCTAATCACTTTTGGATTTTGGTTTAAACCTAATCAGTTTGTACTAATTAACAAAAAAAAAATCAGTGACACTGTGACACTATGCAAATGATATACATCATGTACATGTGTCAAACAATTGAAAAAAGTTGGTGAAATAATAAGTAGTTGTGGTGGCATGTTCACAAAGAAGTAGAGTAGTAAACTACAAGTGTGCCTAATAAATGCAAAAAAAAAAAAGGTCACCTATGGAGTATGGTGTGTAATGTACACTCACATATAACAGTGAAGTCCATGGTTTTCTAACATGCGCCAACAAGTTCATTTTAGTTGAGTTTCTTTCATTCATGGAACCTTTTTGGAGAGATAAAGTATTTTATCCAATTTTAAGTTTAATTTCAATAGGTATAATTCTTTATATAAATTTTGGTGATAAGTTTAAATTTCCATTATTATGGCAACCAAAAATGGATTTTATAAGTATAAATTCTACTCATTTTGTGATTAAAGATGATGGGGGGAAAGAATCAATGGTATATGTTAATGGGTGGAATTCATATTGGTTAATGGAAGAAAGTGTTTGGGAAAAAGATAGAAAAAAGGTATCTAAAATGTTTAAAAAAGGTTCTGAAATGGGTATGACTGTTTGTAGAACTTGGGCTTTTAGTGATGGAAATGGTCCTAATTCTCTTCAGATCTCACCTGGGGTTTTTGATAAAAGGGTTTTTCAGGTTTGTTTTTCTTTTTATTACATTGTATTCAATTCAATTTATTTTCAGGTTTTTTGATTCTTTATGAATTTTTTTTTAATTTTTTTTGGTGGTGGATTTTCATTGTGTGTAATGAAGTAGAAGACGGCAAAATTAGAATTTGTATCTTGAAATTATGATAATTTGTAAGATAGAAATACATGAATTTAGCTTTGATTAAGTTATGCTGGATTGCTGCCCCAATATGCGAAGGTTTTGGTAATTTGTTGATAATGATTATACAAAATTATAATTGCAAGTTGAAAGAATGGCAAGATGAAAGAAACTATTGCAAATATAGTTTGGAATGTATATCGCAGCTAGTTACTTTCATTGGTACAGATTGATAGTTGTAGATGATGCCCAGCTTGTGTTGAATAACAGATTTCAAGTCATTTTTATTAGCGCTATTATAGTTGTCTTTTCTGAAAAAGAAAAAGAAGTTAAGTTTACTTATAATCAAAAGATCTTGTGGAAAAGGTGTACAACTGTGTCAGACTTAGACACAAATTCCCATGTCAAGTTTAGTTAGGCTTCAGTTGAGTTAGTGACTCAGGTACGTAGTTTTGATGCGTACAGACCAATTTTAATTTATCTTGGACTGTCGTTGTTGATTGTAGAGTACTAGAGTTGAGTCCTTGAAATTGGTATGAAAGCACCTTTGCACTTTTCACTTTCTGATTTGCCCTTTGATTATCTATTTATTGAACCATTGTCACCATGTCTTTCCAGGGTTTGGATTATGTGATAGTTGAAGCAAGGAGGCGACGTATAAGATTGATTTTCAGTCTAGTAAATAATCTCGATGCTTTTGGTGGGAAGGCGCAGTATGTACGATGGGCACAAGAGGCAGGGTTTAATGTGACGTCATCAAATGATTCATTTTTCTCGCATCCCACAATAAAAGACTATTATAAGAATTACATAAAGGTACGTCTGCAAACTGGGAATGTGGTTTATTGATTCTTGTATCGCCAAAACTTACAACCATTTATGATGTTCTTCTGCAATAATCTGTTGGATAATCTCTATGCATATCATGAGCCAAAACACATCAAGTAAGACCCAACCCTTAATAAAACTCGATACTCCTGGCTATAGAATGAGGACTGTTTTTTTTTCTTCGTCGATTGCTCTTATTTTAATTATATATAATGTTCATTTGATGTACCTAAAACCATTATATGAGAGAAATTAGCCGAATAGGTATACTGTTTAGTCATAGCTAAGTGTGCCAATGTATTGGATGTTACCATTTTATGGGTCACATATGAACTTTCTTACACTTGAAATTGCAAATCTAGACTCTAGCTGACTGTTGCCTTTCTTTGGGGCCTTTATTCTTTCGACCATCCTTAAATGATGCGGTACAATGAAATGATAAAATTTTTAGATATTCGATCATGCATTTCTTTTGACTTCATTCTGTAGTGTATGATCAACTTGTTGAAGTTTCAACCACTACCGCATCCCCATGTATGGTCAGAATGAAAAACAAATGTGCCGCTCTCATCATCAATGTGTTCCTTCTTAAAAAGAGAAATAAATATTGATGTGAAACCTGTGTTATGTAATCCAAATCATTAGGATACTCCATGTTTCAACCCAGTCAGATTATTTACACTTCCTGTTGTATTATTTCACTGATTCACTCCGAACTTGGATTGAGCCTTTCATGAGACTGTTAAACATTATAAGGAAGTATATAAATGCTATTTCTTTTTTATTTCCCGTAAGGTGTTTCTTTTATTTACTTTACAATCTTGGTATTATTAATGCCTTACACTAATGCTTGTTTTCTCTTACATTTTCAAGGCTATTGTGACCAGAACAAATTCTATAAGTGGAGTCAAATACTCTGAGGAGCCAGCCATTTTTGCTTGGGAACTCATGAACGAGCCGCGCTGCATATCCAGTTCATCTGCCCCTTTCCTCCAGGTTAAATCTAAATTGAGTAGCACCAAAATTTTTCAACATATATATCTTTTATGAGGATTATTACTGTAGTAACATCAAATCTGTAGCGATTCCCAAGATTGTTAACATATAACTTCAGGCCTCAGAGGTAAAAAATAAAAAATAAATGATTTTTAAAACTCAATATTACGAGGGAGTTAGGGTTACGTAGTCAAGATGTCTTAGTATCTATGCAGATGCCTGTGTGTGGCCGCGCACATTTTATTCTTAAAAAAAAAAAAAAACTTCCTATAGCACTCGTCAGACTTGAACCTGACTTTATTTCATGATTTTATCTCAACAAGAAACTCCATCTTGGTGAAATTACCGGTCAAGACAGAATGTGGATTTGGATACGAAACTCGCATAACATTTTAGTCCTGTTATGTGTTTTATAACTGGGGGTTTACACTGACAGGGATGGGCTGAGAGATGAGAGAGAATACAATTGTAAGGCTTAACTTATACTAAAGGGTGTAACACTCTATGCAGTGAAGTGCAATATTTGTAAGGGTTACTGCAGATGTATTTTCTCATTACATCACTCAATAAAATTCTTTTATCACCCCCCCCCCCCCCCCAAAAAAAAAGAAAAAAAATGTCTTGATCACGTATTTGACATGCCCGCCAATGGAATTTGTAGAAATTGATCAAGAGAATAAATCTGACTCCCCTCTTAGTCCTGCTATGTCTTGGTCACGAATCAGGATGGGCATCATGAATCCTACCTCTTCTCCTGGTAGCTGCAGGGCAATCACAGACCCAAAGGTTTGATGCCTGCTGTTGGGTAGCAGATATCTTACATGTGAAATCTAGGTTTGCATCCCAACCAAACTGATCCCTTTGATGATTGCAGTGGTATAGTCTAAATGTCTAACCCAAGAATTCTGCCATTTTGATTTATTGATCTTGAAGGTTTCCATTGATCTGTTACCATTCACATTTCAAATTCCCTGCATTGTAGTAAATTAATTTCTCCGTGATGATGAGAAGTTTTTACTTCTAAATCACTGAGTTGGGAGGCACAATTGAGTAGGACTCATTACTAACTAGAACTCCAGGTTCAACTTCTCGTTACACACAAAGGTTAAAAAATATAAAAAGAAGTCAGTTTTTAATTTAATAGTAAAACTTAAATTGGGAGTGGTCTAACAAAATTAAATTTTGTCGAAATACTTAAGTTCCCTCTTAACTATTTATTTTCTTTTAAAAGTTTGTATCATTTACTGTATATACAGAACAAATATATATAGGCTTAGATTCATTTTGTACTTGAATCTGATATAATGTGTCCTTAATGCTTTTATTTTGGAAAACAGACATGGATTATAGAGATGGCTGCATTCCTCAAGGGCTTGGATCAGAAGCACCTTGTGACTGTTGGGCTTGAAGGGTTCTATGGGTTGGACTCAGCTAGCAAATTGTCAGTGAATCCTGGGGAGTGGGCTGCTTCGCTTGGATCAGACTTTATACAAAATTCAGCAGTTGCAAACATTGATTTTGCTTCAGTTCACGCATATCCAGATAGCTGGTTAGTGAACACATTTTTTTTCTTGAGTAACATTTTACTGTTAGGTCCATAGTCCATAATCAACGAAATCAGTAGGATGGCCCATCAAAGAAATTGATCCACATCTTCCAGTTCTGTCGATCAGCCTTTAGATGAATCTATGTATGCGAGTATTTCTCCTGTAATGTATACAGTCTTGATTTGTCAAAAAGTATCACATAGGGGCAAGACTTTGCCATCTCTTCTTATCTGAAGTCTGTCTTGCATTGATTGCAGGATACCAGATGCAGATTTGGATGAAAAAGAAAGATATCTTTCACAGTGGGTGGAATCTCATGTGATGGATGCTGAGCTTGTTCTGAAAAAACCTGTTCTATTTACAGAGGTTGGATCTTTAGTGCATACGAAGAAAGAAGGGGTATATAACCGAGATCTCTTGTTAAAGACGGTATATGATAAATTATACGAGTCGGCAAGGAAGAGACAAGCTGGAGCAGGGACCTTAATATGGCAGTTACTTGTTGAAGGAATGAAAGGCTATGGTGATCAGTATTCCCTTGTAGCATGGGACCAGCCATCTACTTACAAGCTGATTACCGAACAATCATGTAGGCTACAAAAAATGTTTAGAAAAGACCAAACAAATAGGAAAACTCGTCCCGGAGATCCTTGTTTTGAATGAAATACAGTACTTGACAAAGATGTGGCTTAGTATATAGCGTTCCCAGTTCATTTGGTTACTCTTGAGGGTCCTATAGCAGTCAGCAGCCTACACGTAATGAGGAGGAGTTTATTTACCAGTCTGAGCTGTTCAAGGCATCGAGTCAGGAAGAGCTCAAGCCATCAAGTCATGAAGTTCATGCGTTCCAATACAATTATGTGAATACTACGATTCAATGGTTGCTGATTGGAGGTATGTTATATATGTAGAAAATTATGTGAGTTTGTGGATTCATTTTGGATAATCTACAGAGTTAGAGAATATATATGTTTTGTCAACATAAAGGTTGAGTGTATGTAATCTGTGCAAGTCTATAAACGCATATAAACATTATATACGACTTGTTTTGAGGATGTCAAAAAATTCATGTTTGTAAATGTAGAATGTGGGTGAGTCAGAGAATCGAACTGCTTGCAATTGCGAGCAAAGATTTAAATGAAATTATACCTCTGTAAGTCATTATAAGTTGTTGAAATATAACAACCTTTATTATTTCTAAAGTTAGGTTTCTTATTACTAGTGTTATTATTATTCTTGTTTCAGATTGATGAAATGCATTCAGCGATTAGCTTTGTTTTTCCCTAATGTTAAGTAACACTTCAGAATCCAGAATAAACAAACTAACAAAGAAACAACATAGTATAGAAAAATTATTTATAAAAATTCATGTCCAATTCCGGGTACCTATAGGGTAATAACATCATGGCCTTAATCTTCAGAATTTTTCTTTCTGAAACACAAGTTCCTCGATAAATCCTTTGTCATTTTGAATCTTAATGCATTTGAGATGGTGCAACGCGAACACGTTTCTCCAATAATCTGGGACATTGGTGCTCTGGAAATAACCAAAATAATGATAAATGACGAGTCACATAGTAACAAAATTTAAGTAAATAAAACGGGAGTCGTACGGAATTACCTTAAATTTAATGACAAGTGTTTCCATGAACCGAGACTTCTGGACAATATACTTGATTGCCTGTAGGTGACATTTGGTAATCTGAGTTACTTTCAAGTATCTTAGATTATCAAACTGAACATTTGACTTCTTCAATACTTTAATTGCCTTCGAGATTTCCTATAAAAATGCAGTTCAATTCAAATAACATACTCAGTTAACTATACTAAAGTACTAAACAATAACAAAAACGCGAAAGACAGGACAATGGTAATACTTATATTTTTGCAAAAACCATTGCTTAAGAATTTCGTTCGGATAAGATGTAAGAGAGAAGGAAGATATGCAATACCTCAAGAACATGAGAATGTAATGTTAAATATTTTACTCCATAAAGCCCTTCGAGAAATCTGACCACATCTTCAGTGCAGTTATCTGTAAAGAATGGATCAAACATACTCAACTTATGGTGTTATATATAGTCACATTGAGAAGTAACATAAAGAACCTCATGATCGATTATACCTTTGTCGTCTTGATCATAATAATCATCTATTCCATCCATGTCTAGTTCTGCGCTTTCTAACCAAGGAAGTTTGTCGAGATAATAATCATAAAAGGCCCAATCATTACATATGAATGAAGTAAGATTTGGACAAGATATAGTAATTTGAAATCTGTCAGTATACTTTCCAGGTAGACACCCGTAAAATCCCAAATGTTTGAGTTGAGTAGCAGAGATTACAATAGGATCTAGGTAATCATCAAACTCACAAAAGAAAATTTCGAGTTTCTTAAGAATGGGACAACCTAAGAAGATCTTGTCAAGAAACTTAGTACTTATCGAAGAAATTGACCTAAGTCTCAATGTCTTTAAAACCGGCATATCTATCGCTTTAGGCAATACAAGCAGAACATCAGATAGAGGATTCTTATCACTTAACAGCAAAGAGAGACTTGTTAAAGACTTGCATTTAAAAAGAGTCGGGGGCACGTATAAACGACCACCATTAAAATCAAATTGAAGAGTGAGTTGATGAACATTACACTGTACAGCAACACGAATCCATAATTTGATATACCTTGTGAAATACGTCTGACGAGATGAATAATCTATGACTTCCAGTGTATGGATAGGAGATTTTCGACGGCCATGCAAAACTTTGTTCACAAATTTATGAAACTCTCCATGGCCAAAACAATACTTATCTTCATAGATAAAACTTAGAGATGGAAAAGAAGTCCAGAAATACCTCCATGCTTTCGACAAGACGCAAGTTTGAATCGCTTGTTTTATGTGAATATTGCAGAAGATGTGATGAAGAATATCTTTAGGTAAGTTGCTAAATCTATCATCATCACTAGTCTTCTCTCCTATCTTAGAAGAAGAGGAAATTGTTTCCATAGCTTCCAAAGGTGAAAGTTCACAAGCAAAACCCTTGTCAGAAGAAGAAGATGAAATTGTTTCCATAGCTTCCAAAGGTGAAAGCTCACAAGCAAAACCCTTGTCAGAAGAAGAAGTTGTTTCCATAGCTTCCAAAGGTGAAAGCTCACAAGCAAAACCCTTGTCAGAAGAAGAAGAAGTTATTGTTTCCATAGCTTTTAAAGGTGAAAACTTACATGCAAAACCCTTATTATCAGAAGAACTTGTTTCCATAGCTTGTTTCATGCTTATGCAACGTGGGTTACTTGGGCAGGGAGAGATCCAAAGGTTAACAAACCCTAGTCACCTAGTGTGGGTTGGTCAAATACACATGACGCCTATGCAGAGCAAACAAATGGGCTGGGCTTTTCTCGGCAAAGTTTCAGGTTTGTTGTGTCAGACTGTCAGTGTATGTTTTTAGTAATTTCCAGAATTTTGTCAGTAGATTTGGAACAAACAAGTAAGCAAAAAATTCATCTGCTTTTTTTTTTTTTTTTTTTTTTGGAATAATCATGCAGACTATAAAGAATGCGTCGAAAAGACAATACGTATGAATTTTTTATTTTTTATTTTTCCAGATTTTTGTGAGTAGATTTGGAAAAAAAGGTAAGCAAATTTTTTTTTTTTTTTGGAACAATCATGCAGACTACAAACAACGCGTCGCGTCGAAAGCACACTTAAGATAGCTAGCTAGAGATCATTGTTTTGGCTAAATATCATGACAGAGAAATGGCGTATAGTAGACCATAGTTGGTACAATATTCCAATTCAATTATTTGAGTATGGAAGAACACTTCAGATAATATGCAACTATCCAACATTGTTTGTTGATTTATAGTGCCGATTTCTAGCTAGACACTCCCGTAAGCCTTTCGGTTTCAGATTGATGAAATGTATATATATCCTTTCATCAATGGAAGTTTGCTAGTGTACCAAAGACTAATTGTTTAATGCTTGCTTCATAGTCTGTAAAGGAAATTTCTGAAGATATATTAGTTTCAAAGTTTACATGCAAGAAAATTACTACGACATATCCTTTCGAAAACAAAGTCCTGATCATCTAGAGCTATTGTTGGTTACTGGAACAAACGAGTCAGGTGATGCAACTGTTTGTTTCAGTTCCCCTGTGCTCCACGACTGCTTCGCTTGTTGCTTGTGTTTTCTATCCTTTTCAGCATCCTTTAAACAGTCTGTCTTTGTCTCCTATCGAAAACCATAGATGGAGGGAACAAGAAAAGAAGACAAAATGAATACATCAGTCCAGAGTTAAGAAAGCCAAAAGTAGGAGTGTAAAGTCTTTGCTAAATCTGGCTAAAAACATTTAAAATATATAATCATGGCGTAAGTAGATTTTAATAGTGCCATTCGATAAAGACTTGTCGTGGTTTACTAGTCTATTCAATGGTCTTTTTTTTAATATAATGGAGTAGGAAAATATCATAAATGGTTAATAAGTTAAACCTTCATCCACTGTGATGCAATTTGATAGCTGGGGACAGTTTTTCGTCGTGACACAGTTCTTGCAGCTTTCAACCTGTTCTTCACAGATTTATGTTTATCTTTTTTAACCTCTGGTGCAGTAATGGTTAACCGATTGAAGGCAACAGATACCTCGTTTGATCCACAACTCTCTTCTTCTGCGGCTAAATCAACATTTTTCTTACCAAATACAAATTTTGTCTCTCTAGATATAGACTCATTTTGTTTACTCATTCTGTCTTCAACTGAACATGTTTCAAGTGGGCGAGCTGCCATCCATCGTTCTAGCCAATTCCAGCCCATGTTAGCTTCTGGGGTATCAGATTGTGTCGGTTTCTTCTTCGTACACACTCGCAGCTGTTAGATCATAGTATCATACAACTGGTTCAAGTTATTCCTGGTAAAATATACAGGACCATATATATATACTACCCTGCACTTGTTTTGTGCATAATCCATACCTGTTGTGAGAATGCATAAGCTAGAGCTCTCTCGCGCCTAGTTGTCGCTTCCAGTCTGCTCTGGATCCTTGATTTAGCTATGTTACTGCTCACTGTGCTATCATCCCAATCTTCCTGTAGAAGCAAAGTGTACGTGAGAGGAAGCCTGAAGGCATCATAATGTTAAGGACGTATACGATAGAAATGAATGTGACAACATCTCTTTCTACCTTATAAGATCATAACAATGCAGACTGCAAGTTTGACAGAAATCTGTCCAGTACCATAATCTGATTTCATCCCGGGATTTATCCGGTTGATAAAGGCTTCCTAAACACTTTGCTGCGAAAAAATTTCCTCTGTTTCTAAGCATTGAGCTATGATGTCGACAATATTTTAACTTGGTAGTTTATACCTGGTATTCTACGGCTAGTATCGTGAAGGTTATCAACTAGTAGGTAAATGGTAATGCCTTATTCTTCCGATAAGCCATTACAAATTTCTTGGGTTTTTCTTAAGCTGTAAGATGACATTTTACTAGAACTGAAAATAAGAGGATTTCGAGGTTTCATTCAAAAGTACCTTCAACTTGGCAGCATGAAATCGTGCTTTCTGCTGCGCTCGGTGCTGTGCAGCAATCCTTTCTTCTTGAAGTGAAAGTACTTCAAATGAACCTCCTGTTTGAACTTCAACTGATGTACCTACAGACTCAAGACTTGGACTCCCTAGTCTTTGGACAGTCTCCTTTTCACCCTTTTCTTTGATTTCATCATCTTTACGCCTTGCCTGAAAGTTACAAGAACTTGAATCAAGATATATGTAGAACACTTATATAAAAATTCTGACATGTAATAAGAGTATGAGCAAACCAGATATCGTCGAAAGGCGAACTGAATAACAATTGCTGCATTTTCTTCTGACAGTGTAACAGGAGAGTTATGTTTCTCCTCAATTATCTGTTCATCTTCGGCTTGATCACTTCCATAACTAATAAACTCTTCTACTGCAGGTTGTGTTACAGTAGCCTCAGAACTCCTAATAGAAGCTGAATCCGCATCGGCAAGTACAGAATTGAATTCATCTCCACATAAGTATGATCTTACTGTGCTCCATCTTCTCTTATCCACCCCATAATTCCTCACCTGTATACATATCTCTAACTCAATGATCATGCAGAAACTAAGTAAATTATATATGAAACAAATAGCAGAAAAAATAACTCATACATACATTACTATCTTGTGATCCGATCGATCTATTCTTCGAGAAAACGCTCTTCACTAGCCCTCCAGTGAGACCCATTTCTACTACCAGAGAGCAGAAGCCTTAGATGTTTTTTTTTTGTGTCCAACTATAACCAAAACCATCATCACATTGTGTACTAATAATATACTTCACTCCATTATATTTAAAAACTTAAAAACTGATTAATATATATCAAGTAGAAGAAATCCCACATGTTAAACATAAATTAAGTCAGAGAATTTGCATGACTGATATAGCTTTAGTGCTGTAATTGTGCTTGTTAAAAAAAGGTTAAGAATGGAGTAAAAGTGAGTGTGTTTGAGATTTGCAGTATGATATTTTGCTTTTTGTATGACTTTTTGCACATGGCTTGCAACAATGGGTACCCCTGTTAAAGTTTGCTTGCTGTTGGGGTCTATGTAAATTCTCCTTTTTTTCTTGATTCCTTCTTAGCCATTCTCCTTAATCATATTTTTGTTGTTATTGTGGTGGAGACATAAATGGATTCGGCTTCGGCTTACCCGTACCATCAATGTGGATAGACTCCGATAGTCGGCTGACCTGCCATTTTGCTTGGTTGAATCACTCACATTAGACCATAATGTGCAGAGTAGGCATGAGCCAGTATTGGGGGTCCTTGAACAGTCGAACGTCGTCGATCTAAGTGGATACTTGGCATACGGGTAACCGATTTGACCCGATTTAATTTGGATACTGTAGAATGCTAGTGGTGACACCATGTCATGTGAGTATGTGACTGACAGTCATATAAGAAGTCCAATACACATCATTAGTAGGTCAGGCATGGTGAGACCTAAACAATGAGTACCAATCCATTGGCCTAATAAAACCAGAATGGTACCTCTATATAGTCCAAGTCATTTGGCCTACAAAGCATATGAGATATATGTATATATAGAGGTAAAATAGCATGTCAATTCATTCCTTCATCCTTAATGTGTGGGTGCTTTTATGTTTGCTTTGTAGATATTATCAAACAGTTGGTACCATTTCAAGTGTGCTAGATTCCATTATCCAATGGAACTACTGCCATTTTTGAATATATATTAGAGTTACTTCATTTTAAGATGTGGCGTTATCTGAGCCATTCATCATAAAAGTAATTCTACAATAAGTTTGCGGGGAATTAACACGCAAAATTTTCTAATAATTTTAAGGAAAAATTTGTTGATTCCACTTGTAAAACCAACACGCAACCACCTGAATGCGATGTGTAAATCATTAATTTATAAACAATAATACATTTTTTTCAAAAAATAAAAAGAGTTTTCAATCAACATCTATAGAATGTGGGTAAGCAATCAAAATAATCCTATTGAATTGCAAATGGGCAATACAGATTAGAATCCACTTTTGCTAAAGCTTAATAGTTGGGTAGCATGTGCAAAGCATGCAGAATACAACATAATACAGTGCACTATTGCACTAGCTCACTGTCAGCTTTTGCTTCTTCAAAGTCATTCTTGGTGAGCATTAGGTACAATAATTTCAAGACTACAGATCCAAGAAACTGCCAGACTTTACTTTGGAAGATATATGCTTTAGTAGCTATATTGTTGGGATTAGGAAAGAACTTGCACATCAATTTTATCTTCCATGGATTCGCGCTATCTTGTGAATGAATCTGATCTTAAAGGCACCATAAACTCGAAGGGAATGGTGAAGGCATGTTTGTGTTGCAACTTCTCAAAAGTGCAACTTTAAGAGATCTCAGATGCCGAACTGCTGACAATCATAACTTCACTCAATTGGCATCTTACTACAAATTTTTATGCTAAATTCCAATACATTACTACAATTTCTGCGGGCGTCACTCATTCAGTGTTGTACCAACAAACAGACATGAAGGAATACAAAGTAAACTGCATTTACGAAGACATGGCTATATATTGCAAGAATTGCATCAGAGAATGTGATCAGAAATGGAAAGTAAAGCGGACCAAACAAAGCTCTTACATTAGCAAACCGACATACAGAAGCCTATCTGAGTGATTTTTAATAAGAATTTTTTTCTCAGGGATCCCCCCTTCATCCCTTCAATTCATTTTCTGGCACACTGGTGCCACTCTTCCTCCATTACAACCCCACTGGGCTTTTCTACTCTGGGGGTGAGAAAGAAAAAGAGCTACATATCAATGGAATAGCAAATTATCTTACAAGTGAAACACCATAAAGAGGGGAAAAAACATATAAACTGCAAAATGACAAATTCAAACTGAGCCAAAATGCACCATTCATGTAGGCCATTTGTGAGAGTAATCTTTTACCGTGCCAAGCCATTGGGTCCTTTGGTACTTACTTCACACGCTATTTGCTATTATCTAGTAGAACAGCACAAGCGTAGCGGAAGAACAAACAAAAAATATCTCTGATACAGTTTCAAAGAAAATAATCGGGTGCAGGTTTTTTGGAAGGAGCCCCTCTTGATTCCTGCATTAGAAACCAACACGTCATTAAAATACAAAAACAACTGAATAAATGTACAAACAACAATGTACATGTAACAGAGAAGCATAAAGTTTCTTGTAGGTGTTGTCACAAGGCTAGACCATTCAACAAGCGGACCACCACATGTAGTGCTGATCTGAATTGTGGTGGATCCCACATACTTAAGAATACAAAGCTTCATGATAGCAATATACAGAGAATTAAAAGTATACTAAATAAGTAGGTTTGTGCACAAACATGTGGGGCGGCTTCGAAAACACGGAATTGTTTGTTCAAATTCTCATCCAGCTCAAGAATTGCAGCCACATTACCACACCTGGGTGACATCCAAAATGAGCTATATAATAAGTTGCGCAAAAGAAAATAAATATATTACAACACAGATGAGGTACTTACCTGTAGCAGTAATTTGGGGCTGACCATACTGTTACAATTTGGTTGTTAAACATCCATTTATATCCTTCCATGACCAACTGATGTGCACGACAGATATAATCGATATTGTTTGTGTGATTAAAACCAGAGACCACGTTACCACCAAAAAGAAACCCAGCACCTCGAGGGCTTAAACCCCAACCGTCTACTATGTCCTCAGGGTCTGACCATAGGAGGTCACACATGGCACCGTCGTGAGGAACCTCCTGCTTCCGGTCAATTGTTCTGATCTGCAAGAGAGATTCCGTTGACATCCAAGAATAGGCTAGATCTCAAAAGATAAATCAAACAAGAAAGATCCTGCCAACCTGGTCTAGGGTGTTGATGGCAGGAGAAAGACCACCATGGACACTAAAAACTCGGTTTTCAATAAGTGCCGATAGACTGCAGGAAACATCCACATCAGTGTTTAAAAACATACAAACAGTCAATATGGAAAGAATAAATTCAAGGGGCGTGCTTACTTGGCTCACAGTCATGTGCAATTAATTTATGAATTGATAAATCCTGGACTCCTAGGCTATAAACCCAAGTGAATGATTCTACGTATCTAATCGCCAATTTATTTTACCTGAACCCATATCATCTGTAAGATTTCGGTTAGTCCTAAATGAAGCGGAATGCGAAAAGGATAGAAATGGAAACAAATCAGGTATGCCAACCACAAAACCCCATTAGTTCGAAGAGGAGACCAGAGAAGGAAGGGCTAAAGGAGAGAACATGACCAAGGAAGATGCGGATGAAGTATGTGAAGATGAGGCAGCTCATGCATGAAGACTCATATGCATCTGTCCAGGAACCTACTACATATATGCAAGCCAGGTAGCATGTACACAGACTCTTCCAAAGCAAGTCTTGAGTGTGGCCTGACACGATGAAACCTATATAGAATTAGATGGAATGATCCCTTGCAAAGACATGCTCTCTAACAAGCACACACAGATATACTCCTATGTCTTTGCCATTTTTTGAGAAATGCCTATAATCCTTGGACATAGAACAACTCGCATCTTGGTGCATAGCACATAGAGGGTTGTGTCACCTAGTGTTCCAGAAGGCATGTTGATGTCACGGGCAGTAGAATTCTTTGCCAGTATGGCCCTATTGATGTCAACTGGACATTATGATCATTAAACTATCCAAATGTTGAAAATTAACATGAGGACCCAACGTCTACATAAAGGCAGTACATCTGCAGCCTATGCACCAGCAATAGGCTCGCTTCTATATTCCACCAAATGAACTAATGCTTTTGGAGTTATTCCTTTTGCTTTTGAAATCTTTGAATGAACAAGAAAATAAATGGCAAACCTTAAGTAGTCGAATATATCTGTGCAACATCTCCAAACATTCACAGAGCCATATTTACGCAGGCATTCATCATAGAATCCATAGACCTGGCAATGAGACAGAAAAATGATCCTAAGCAAATGAGATTTTAGAAGACAATAGAAACTGTTCGAAGTGCTTCGTGAGACCCAACCTGTGTTATCTGCCGACTCTCATGATTCCCTCTGATTAGTGTAATTCGATCTGGATACCTTACCTGTGTTATGCAAGTCAGACCAACATAATAGTTAAGGGAGTCATGAAATCAAGAGTTGAATCTTAATTCAATCAAAATTCTTGAATAAAAAAGATAATAATGCACCACTGCAGTTGCAGGTATTCAGAATTTAATGTAAATGACACAGTGCATTCTAGCTATCATTAGATACAGACATAACTATCAAGAACCAATGCACACGTCATCCAATTTGCGGTAGAAAACATAACAGAAAATACCAAAGCCGTAACTGCCAGACTAAAAAGCATTGCATTGTAATGATCTTTTCATCTGTATTGTTAGAACAATGTTGCCTTGAGTAGAGCTCAACGAATGATGACTGTACTGGGGTTTTATTCCCTTATCTATAGAAATAAATATTATTTCAAAATCATGAATATTAACGTCCTTAATGTCGTAAGTGTTAACATCATTCTATTTGGCAGTTTTCATTATCAACACATCAGCCCATGAATCTGTTTTTCCAAAGATTTTTTAATAGACAACTCTACGCACATAATAAACTACTATGGAGTTAGGAATAGTAGGGCTGAACAAAGACTAAGAGGTCCAATGGAATCTTTTGCCAGGATTGAGATGGGAATTGAAGAGCTAGGGCTTAAATTTGTGGAACATGCATATATTTAGTTGGGGCTAGACTGAAGTATTCACCTATCCGAACATCACATAATAAAATCTCTCCTTTTATAAATATACATTAACGTACCGACACATCGTTCCATGTGTTCCTGGACTTGGACTACCTTAATGTGCTTACCAGTTTCTAAATGAGATGATTATTTTACAGTATGAAGGAAAGGGAGTGTTGTTGAGTGTGTGCTCGCCTCAATGTATGTGATCAGGTATATGCTAATGGTGTGCCCCAAGACACAGCTGAAGGAAAAAGCTGGCAATGTATGTCAGTCCCATGTTTGTGATTAGGCATGTGGCTAACGTGTGGCACCTTTGATATACAATGTTGGTGCAATCTAACCACAGAAATGCTTATAGAATGAACAGGCACACAAAAAACTACAGTAGTGACAATGAGTTTTACCTTCAAAGCTAATAGAAGCAGAAAAGTCTCGACAGAGTAAAACCCTCTGTCAACAAAATCTCCAAGGAACAAGTAGTTGGTCTTCGGACAGTCACCTCCTACTTTAAAAAGTTCTTTCATATCATAGAATTGTCCATGAATGTCACCACATATCTATAAAAAAGGAACATGTGACTGTAATTAAGAACTGACTACAGATATTATCAATAGTTGAAAAATCATATGTATACAATCAATCATTAATCAACAAGTGCACTAACAAGCAAAGACATATAAGATAACCTAGGGTTACTACAGGAGGCTAGGATTCCGTTTTCTCCATTCCTATGATGTAGATGAGAAGCAGAAGAGAACATCTTCTTCTAAACTTCTAAAAATTATTCACATGGATGACAGTCAACATCTGATGTATAGTTTGTTGATGCGTGTGTACTAGCTTCAAACCATGCTGCATAGGAATTTCTTCAAAATTTTACTTGAGCAAAGCATCAAAATTGACAGCTAAAATTTTAACCAAAGAGTAATAATCCTTGAGATACAATCACATGACTTTGAATTTCAAATTCATTATATGTATAATATAAAATGGAATAACTGCAATTTTAAAAGTAGATGGGATTTTTAATAGTTCACACCAAAAACAATGAGACTGGATTGTACTAACTCCTAAAACATGATCACAAGAATATGTGGTAGCCAACTGCCTTGTGCATACTTAGACTTCTGAAAATGAGAAAATATTTTGGAGAATATAGGAACATAAAAATGGAGGAATTAAATCATGCAGATCCATGTTGTGCTTATCACTGGTTGTATTTTGACCCCATAGCTTGCAAAGAGAAAAGCAATAATCCTTTCCATCGTTAAGATGCCTGTGGGATTTATAAGGATGTTTGCATTAATATTTTAAGACATTCCGATTAAATAAGTGCTTTTGATTGTAAGGTGAATGATAATAAAGACAACATAAGTATTGTTGCTAAGGTATATATGGGACCTACACCTGTTATCCAGAACCAGATCCTCTACTAATGGGAGGCACCCCCTACACGATATGTTGTTGTGAATAGTAATGGATTTATGATTGGCACGAATGCAGGATTTGCTGCTCAGGGACTAAATCATTGATGGCTTATTATAGATCTGCTAAGCACACATCATTAACAGCAGAGGAGGTAAGCAACATTGACTCGCTGAGGAAAGGATTTAAAGTGAGAAGAGATGTGTCTTGTACTAAAGTCATTTTCACCAGTGACTCAAAGCTAGCAGTGAATACTAGTGAACCATCACGAAGATGCAAGCCAATAGTTAAGAATCCAACTTATGCGATGCACTGTTCAAGCATGGATTGTAGAGAAATGAACAAAGCTGCTGATTGGATAGCTAAGCAAGGTCTACTATAGAGTGGGCTTGTTGACTACTAGTATTCATTAGGTTGTAATGTTTTTCTGGTATAATAAACTCATAGGAGTCACCCCTGAAATGCCATTTGGTCCTTTCCAGACAGATTCTTCAATGTCTAGCAAAAGTATAGTACTCCAGAGGTATCTCTTAGCCCGATTGGGATTCCCTAGCTTGCGCCATATCATCAGTAGATCACAAACAGACCTAGGACACACCCAAGCTAAAGAAAGGAACTGAGGAACTAATGCTGAACATATAACGCAAAAGGACACTGATTAAATCTTTGGGAATAAGATTCCTACTTTCAAGCCATCTAATTACCCAAAGACAGGTGAAGAACCATTTCTTAATTGTTCATAGGATGTGTAAGAGTACCAAGCTGCAAATTCATTATGCTCCTACAAACTCAGTGCTAATGCAACAAAGAAGGTGGAGCAATCTCTGCACAGATGAATTTCTCAGTTCTCACAAACCCAAACATAATCCCTCAAACCTTATTTTATCCCGATTGTCCACCATAAAATTCATATGCACCTCAACCTGCAACCTCGTAGAATTAGAACCTATCAAAATCTGATCATATTTTCCACGTTCTCAAGTCTTTGCAAACTACACATTTCTGAAGTCCCAACTGTTTCACCTAAATTTTTTTTCCCAAATTTTTATTTAATAACGATATAGAATAATGTCGAGCAATATACTAAGTACTATTTTTATAAGATAATATCCAAATACCACTAATCCACTGTAATAAATACCAAAACATAACTAAAAAAATCACTTCGCGTACTATATGGGTGTCTGGAGTGTGCGCTATTATACAATTTGGTATCATCAATATGAACTCCCTGATAAAGAAAATTGAAGCTACCCTAAATGGCATAGTGTAGTAAGGGTTTTCAGCCATTTTTACCGCAATTTCATATCAACAATAAAAACTTCAACAAATGAAATTATACATATTTTCCAACTAAATTCCAACAAAGGGTATTTGAAAAAACTAAGATTTCAACAAAAAATCCACCAAAAACATCAAAATCTAAAAAATACCCAAATCTCAAAAAACTCACTTAAAAAATCCATTAAATCCCAAACTAGATCAAACCCACATAATAAAATCAAAAATAAAGAAAAGGGTAATCAATAAAATTGATTAAAACTTACAGTAACAGGAGCATCAACCCTTTGAACATTACTTTCTTCAACAAGAATTTCCATAGCTTTAAGACAAAGTGCTTTTACTTCAGATTCTTTCAATGGTTCACATCTTTTTAGTTGTTCTATTTGTCTATCTAAGTCTGACATCTTTCTTCTTTCTCTCTCTTCTTCTTCTTCTTCTTCTTCTTCTTCAGTTTGGCTGCTGTATATATACTGTGGTTATTATGCACTTCTGGTTTTCTATTGATTTCACAGGACAAGACTCTCTGTGTTTCTTCCAATTTCTTTTCCCAATCCATTAATCCCATGTGGGTTTCACGTGGTTGGAAAATTTTATGTGGGCTTTTTATAGGCCCATTTGTTTTGGGTTGGATTTTTAATCCGATGGTCGAGCTGGGTACTGGGATTTTTGAGGTGGGGGCTAGCGGCTGGTAATGTAGTAGCAGCAGCAGCAAATTGGATAAACATGATGGAGCATATAGGGTTAACTAATGTAGTTACATCTTTTTTGCCTTTGAAATATTTGGATTTTTGCAGTTGAGCTATGCAAGAGAGTGTATAAGGTAATAATTAATAAATAGTAATGTGATGAGTGTTTGTTCAAATGAATATGTATTTAGAAGAATTAGATTTGCTATTTAGAAAGAACTTGTTGCGCAATTTATAGAGCGTTTTGTATAGATTCTTGAGTTGATCAATAAAATGATTTTTTTTTTAAAGAAGTGAAAAAAGAAACTCTAGTCAACTTCCTTACTGATCCTAGAGAAGGTAGGTCAACACTGCGTTCAATAGATATTTTAGTCTACGATTAGTCTGAAGACAGACATACTTGTGTTGACATTACAGGGTCATCGTCGATGGTCGGATTTGGTAATGAGATCTTTGAGGTTGGTCACGCAGCTAATAGTGCAACAACAACAAAAGAGGAGACACATAGTAAAGCGTGTAAGACAAACTAACATGATTTCATACCGTTTGCCTTCGACATGTTCGAGTTTTTAACATCAGAAACAGTTGACTTCTTCAGGAGGGTACACAAAATAATGGATAACAATGTCATGATTGTTGGGTCGAATGAATATGTTTTTAGAAGGATTGGTTTTGTTATTCATAAAGGACTTGCAGCGCAATTTGTAGCACGCCTCTACTTTTGTGTAAGTCTTTGAACTTATCAATAAAATGAAATATTTATATTAAACAAATAAAAAATCTTATTAAATTCCAAGACCCAAAGGGGTTACCTCTTAAACTACATCACAAAACTCCAAAGGGGTTACATCTTAAACTAGTCATCGCCACCAAAGCACTCTCACCGCCACCACATCACCAGAGTAATGTGCAAATGGGCATGTGGGCAATGGGCAGCTCAGTTTGTAGGGTCTTTGTAAATATAGAACCCTAAAGTTGTTCTTCTCATTTGTGTGATTCTATTTCATTTAGTGTGCAAATCAGTTAGTAATCTGATCTATATATTAGCTTAACTAATAGGGTTATAATCAAAACTTCTGCAGTTCAGCCTAACCTAGAAGAAAATTCTTGCCCATCCCATTGAAACTATGTACAACTATAAGGAAAATCATTTCATTATTTGAAATTTTGAATATTAGGATGCATTTGGCTTGAATTCATGGTTACAAAATTACATAGGTAACACAAAGTCAATAATGTACATATAACCATAGTACAAAAACTCGAAAATAGTCGTGAAAATGTTTAGATCCCCTCCAACAGAAACACTGAGTATTTCAGTGAAGGATGAGAAAAAACATTGAAATAAACACTTTTGAGCTCAAACTTTTGCAATGTCCTCCTTAAACATAGCACACTCATCTCCATGTTCCGAGCCTTGATAACATCTCCATTCCTGATAATCACCACGACAGCAGCACCCTTCGATATAACCTGTCAAATGTGCGATAAAAATTTAGTATAAAGCATTCATCAAGTAGAATAGTGGAGTAATAGCCCAGAAGCTCAAGAACCACTGTACCGTAAGTTGGTTCAGGCTGGACATCTACTAATATATGTATTGTGTCTATTGTTTTATCAATATGTATCGGTTAGTGATACTGTAATGTGGGTGGTCTGTGAATCATGACTTGAGTTCTAAGAGTAGCAATTGTTAAGACTAAACGAAAGATATGCCATTTTGTTCCTTTGACAATTAAGCTCTAGAGAGCTTATATCCTATCAAACAAACAAGAAATATTGGTTTTGCACTAACCTTGATGATGCAGTTCTTCATTCTCTTCTTATAAAGGAAAACCGTGTATCGGGAAAAACTTTTCTCCTGAACAGTTTCTCAGACGCAGGCTTTCTAACCTTAGCTCTAGTTGTAGAGCTGCTACTTTTTACAGCTTTCGGCATAGCAACTGGTTCAGCCTTTGGAGCATGTTGAGGTTTTTGAGAGAAGGTTCTTTTTCTGCCTTTCGGCTCAGCAACTGTTTCAGCCTTTGGAGTGTGTAGTTGAGTTTTGTGAGAGCTGGTTCTTTTTCGGCCTTTTAGCTTAGCTACTGGTTCAGCTTTGGGAGCATCTAGTTGAACTTTTCGTGAAGCTGTTTTTCTTATTGTCTTGGACTTAACAGTAGCAAAATTCTTTGGTTTAACAGTCCATTTGGCCTTTCGAACTGAGACGTCATCACTTGGACTTACTTTAATCAGTTTGACAGGCATTGTAGACTCCAATCCATCATTAGTATCTATATCACATTCATTCTCATCAGAACTATCTTCCTGTTTACCCTCATGAGCCTTAAAAATATATACCTGGAACCACAGATCATTCACATGAACATAATTTGATTTAGAAACTATCTTTACCATGAAAACTGACTAACAAGAATATTAGAAAAAGTAAAGATTGGATTCATCGTATGTGCTAAAATTTATGTTAACTGTCGAATGCCAGGGTACTCTGTTGAATGCCACCAACTAACACAATGTATTCAAAACGCTATATTTTTCTTTCTCTTTTCATAGTTTCTTGGCAGGATATTTGCTAGTCTGCAGAGGGGAATAAGTTATTGTTTCGGCGATAGAATATGAAAAATGTCACCAGAAAAAAGTTCGGAGTTGAGAGGTTCAGGTATTATACCAAGCATGTTGCAAACACCAACAATTAATTGGGAACTGTCAAGCACCATATGTGAATGGAGTGCAAGAATGAACCATGTATATATTGTTCGGCAATATTGAACCATGCATGCCTAATATTTTACAAGAAAGGGCCGGCCAATGAACTAATTAAATACTGTATTATGCATTAAACTAAGTTCAATGCTGAATTGAATGCCAAAATAAATAAAAATGCGCCAAATAAAAATTGTGAGTACATATTACCTTGAATCTACGTGGCCCTGTTAACTCAAAGATCAATGCATCTCCCTTATCTAATTTGTGTTCCCTAGCGAAAGCCATCCACCCGCCGCTAAGGCCATTGCTCTCTCCAATCAGTGTTGAAGTATATTTCACATCATTCTCATCAATCAACTCCATTTTTATTCTATCTAATGTAAGGTGGTCTTTGCAAAAATCTTTTGGAATCCCCTATGATGAAGAAAATGAGGTAGCATTCAAAAAATAATATTGATTTATATATATAATTGTATACAAGAAAAATCGATATTGTATTCTTACTAGCCAATAACCACCAGATACATGTGATGGTAACATAATTCGCAGAAACGAAGGATGTATGTCACCTAAGTCAGCTTGGAACTTCTCTGCACAATTTTTCGCATTATCGCTCTCTTCACTTGTTGTTTCTTTTGCTTTGTAGTATTGTTTTCCACATCTGAAAATACATATTGACTTAGTATTGACAAGAATTTAATTCAATTAGTAATTTTTACTCTGCGATATAAAAAAAAACTGGTATGTTCAGAAACTAACCTTGGCGCTTTCTTGATGGTTTTGACAGACTTCTTCATAGCCTAAACTACTGCTAGGCTATAGTTTGAAGTTGCTTTACCTAAAATTCATGGGTGCACATTACAATAGGTCACACAAACCCAATTACATACTTCTAACCATAGTACAAAATATCGAAAATAGTCGTGAAAAATGATTAATTATTCTCTACTAACACAAAACACTGCACATTTCGGTGAAGGGCAACTAGGCTAGAAAAAACATTTCACCTCAACATATATTGAATATTTTGGCTGAATGACAAGAAAATTCTTTCTACCTTAGCATATTTAGATAACTGGAGTGTTAAATGCTCTTGTCAGAAACATTGAGTACATATAGCACAGGTAAAACACAATCTGACTTAGTATTAAAATGAAAAACGGGAGAGAGATCGAGCGTGGAACAGTTTACAGTACAGATCTGTCAGACACAAATATAAAAACGGTCTTTCGACTATCACATTGTGCTACCTCATGAGCCAGGAAAATGATGATACCATGCATTACCCTCACTTCTGTGATTATTATCTGATCTACTGTAAATATTTTTGATTCATTCCCACCACTTTTAGCCATTTTCGAAAAAGAAAGTGTTGTTAAAGCCTAATATTTTTAGAAAAACATGGCCTGAATTTCTTTTTAATATATGCATGCAAGTATCCAACAACAACAAGTATAACAAAAACCAAAATAAATATAAAAATTAAATGAACAATTAATGAAAATATGAAGAACAAGAAGAAAATTAAACTCACTACTACTTTTGACTTCTGAAGAAAGTTGAAAGTTGAAAAGGGTTTAAGGGAGTGTGTTATATAGAGAAGAAAAATAACTAATTTTTTAAAAAAAAAAAATCAAGAAATTTCGGGATAATAGAGATTTTTACTTGATTTTATATAACAACTTTTATTTCTTTATTTAAATCAAGTCCTTTCTGGATAGCAAACCCGATTCTCCTAAACACATATTCGTTCGAACCTGCAGTCATCACGTTGCTATCCATTATCTTCTGCACTCTCCTGAGGAGCTCAACTGCTTCTGAGCCTAGCAATCCAAATGTGTCAAATGCAAAGGGGATGAAACTATGTTGGTTAGCCCTACAAGCTCCGTCATGTTTCTCCACTTTTGCCGCTGCTGCATTGCTAGCTGCTAGCCCCACCTCAAAAATCCCAGCACTCAGCCCAACCATCGGAGACGCCCCTGTAACATCAACACACGCATGTTTACCTTCAGACCAGTTGTAAACCAGAATATCAGCAGGACGTAATGTCGATCTTCCTTCTTTAGGATCAGTAAGAAAGTTAACAGGAGCCTCCTTCTTAACCTGTACGCCAGCCCGCCAGAACACATCACACAAGATATCTCTAACGTGGTCATGCCTGTACTTGAAGCCGGGGTAATGCTTACAATGGGCCGCATGGTCCCCGAAAGCATCAAGTCTACTCTTCTTGCACACTGGACAAAGCTCACCATCTGAATATAGAGGGATCATCAATCGATAACGAAGAATGGCACGATATTCTACAGGCGTCATGCGTTGTCCAAGCCCTTCCATCGGGATAGCAAGGAGAAAATCTTTGGCATGTTCTGACTGCACACATCCAATCACGGCTTTTTGTCTAGCTGACAACTCAAATTCCCTCTCAAGACCAGAACTAATCTTGTTGTAGTATGTTTCCGCCAAGACATGTTGGGGTCTGAAGGGGACGGTAGCAGTTGGAACAAGATTACTGAGATCAAAATCAGGTATAGAAAGATGTAAACTAGCAATGGCAGTATCGAAAACATTACCCATAGGTGGAGTGTCACAACCTCGAAGAATGTGGTCCTGGAGATCCTTGGTTTGCGTACGTGAAGCTACGAAGGCAAACTTCATAACATCAGTAGCACAATAGATACCAAGTCCACCCATACGTAATGGGAGTGTTGCCATACGCCACTGTAGATCGCCAAAACCAGGTCCATCAGAAACCACAATATTTTGAAGGGCTGCACGAAGCTTGTGGTCAAACCATTCGGCTGTTTCCTGAACATAATCAGAGGGGCAAGTACGGAGAGCAAAGGTGAGTTTAGATAATCCCATACAAGAACGTAAAAGTGCTAACTCACACTGCGGATCCTTTAGCTGTGGTAATAAGTCCATAAGTTGAAGTGTCTTATCCACTCGTTGACGAACATTACCCACAATAAATGATGCATTAATACTTACAGCCCCTCCATACATTTTTATTCCATTTTTTTTTAAAAAAAAGATATATGTTTTTCCTAATTTACTAATTTATACAAAATCTATTGAGCTGGCAATTGTAGCCAAATTGATTAGAATTTTATTTGGACAAAATTAAAATATGATCACATTTTCATATTATGGATAGTTGGATTGATCTTAATTTCCACCAAAATACGTAGAATGGTAGGTCGTCGACCTTACATCTCTAGGACAACAATGCCCTGACATACATGCCGCGATATAGTGATATTTGTCAGAGTTGCATAGTTAGGCATAAATTGTATTGCATGAATTGTATTGTAATTTGTAAATAAGTTTGCTCTGTCAAAATGTGCTGCGGCTTTTTGGTTTGTTGCAAATTTCTGCATGGGAAGGTTATGGAGCTAAAGCATGCAGTAGCAAGTTTCTCATGCAATCAGTGAACCAGAAGAAAGTAAATTTTGCGGTAGATGCCTGTGCCAAGGAGGCAGGAAAGAATACATCTTGCGGAAAAAGAGACAGGAATGTGTAACAGGAGGTTAGTGTGTTGTTCATAAAAATGGTAGAGGGTCTGTCGTAGCTAGATGCCCTGTTTTAGTGTTGAGGAAACTATGTTGAAAAGATGATTGTATGCAGACTTTAGCATAAACGAAAACATAACAAATTTACATCAATAAATATCTGGCCGAAGAATCAAATTCATATACATCTTCACAATTTTTTGTTACTGCCATGGGGGAAATCTTCAAAACAATCTTTTTACTGCCAAACTAGAAGACGAGCTCATAATACCTTCAGGAGTTGTACCTCAAATACCAATGACTCGGCTACGTGAGATAAAAGGCTCCTGCGAGGGCCAAACTGCCACAAAACCAAAAGAAATTCCATCAGTTTATTTGTACACTTTCAAATAATGTGCGATAATTTATGAAGAGATAGTTATCAGAATAACATGGAAAAGAACTAAACCTCCTCAGGAATCGGTTGCAGACTTTCACTAACATATCCAACCGAAGGAGGTATTAAGGCTCTCCTCTTCCCTGCAAAACAGAACATATAATATTAAGGTACGTAGCTCCCTCTGTCCGAGAAGGTAGTCCCAGATTGCATCGGTAACTTCAGGCTTACCTCCAACCTTCATTCCAACCAAAACTTCCTTTAGGCCCTTTATGATCTGTTAACACGAGCACCTATATTATCGATTTATCGCACACTTCAACCAACTTATGGTTTCTCAAAATAGTTTATGTTCTTGGTTTAATATCTTCAGGATGAACACCCTTTCTTTCCCCATAATTTCTAACTTGTGGAGGGGGTGGAAGTGTCACTACTACAAATTCAGAACAAAAGGTTATAGACGAAGACTAACCTGCTTGTCAACCAGAGGAAGTATAACTGGTGTGCTTTCTCCACTGAATTGATCCACAGTGCTACAATAACAAACGACCATACGCGTTCAGTATAAAGCACTGCTACCCTCTCGTAAATGTAATGAGGTGCCAATGAGCTATCCTAGAAACTACTAAAAAATAGACAGAACATGAGTACTTTACCTATGAACAAAATATCCATTATAACGTCGGCAAACATAGTTAACTTCAACCAAGTCTCCTTCTCGAGCTTCTGGCCCTTCCCCTTCAACAATGTCTGGATTGGAAAGTACGAACATTTAATTCAATAGGGTAATTTCAAATGCAAAGTACCATTAATTAGCTCTGCTGATTCTGTTTGACTGTTTCATGTCATTGCGCATTTACAAGGACCATTGCATAGATATACAAAGTAACGAAAAATGAAATGATTGAGCATTACTACAACAATGCAGGAAACAAGAAACGATACCGAAAATATATAGAGCTTTCTACCTTCAATTTTCACTCCACTAGGCAGCTTATAAATCCTGAGTGCTTCAAATTCCAAAACAAAATTGTTTATAAAAGTTTATCAAAATAAAAAATCATGCAGAGTTCCGAAAACTAGTAAAATGTACATAAACATATAAGTTAAATATTTCTCGTACCTGCTAACTTGAGGAGGCTCCTTCATCTCCACCATGGGACTGGGAGCACCATAAACAATACCGGCATGCAGCACCATGGAACTGAATCCCAGTACCTCCATAGCAAGCCTTCTAGATACTCTACTCATTTTAAGCGAAGCGAAATTGCTATTTTTATTCTTATTTACCCGTATGTGATCTCCATATGATTCTTTGTCCACATGACATCTGGTAATTCATTCAAATTAGAATGACAATTACTAACATTAGATAAGCAAAACCTGCATTATATATGTTCCATTAAATACAAAACACGATTGAGAAAATAAGATATTTTACCTTAGATGTCTGAAGCTTGATTTGAAATGACTTGTAGTTGAGATAGAGCAAACTTCCATTCTTAGTGATGTGGTGTAGGAGGAATGTGTTTGCTGAAACCAGTGTGGATAAGTCAATTATGGTAGAGATATGTTGGGACAGGCAGCACCCTTTAACTGCAGGCTATGTTTATGCCCCACATTGCATGTACTTGAAAAAGGCCGATCGAGAGTACAGGCCCAAGTCTAATCTAGCTCAACACTGACTCTGGGTTGGCTTTGCCTCTGTTTCGTTAAATCCAAATCCTTGGAATATCTATCAGGATTCAGGATTTTCACCATGTATTGTGGTTTACACTCACACTGTGATATTTGAATTCCACCGTTGAACTGGAAATACCGATTCAATTTGAATAAAACAAATTTCAATCCCTTAATGCTTAAATTATCCAATTCATGGTGTGTACGTAGGTCATGTGTAACTATATATAAGGTCAGTTAATGAAGATGGTTAGAACAATTTTGCTTAGAGTGGTACTAGAAAAATACGGAGTTTGTTTGTTTATTTCTCGTCGTTATAACAGTAATAATCAATAAAACTACTACATTCAAATTAGAATTCGCAAAATATCATTCTAACTATAAGGCAAAATATCATAGTTGGCTTGGCAAGTGGACAAGGAAACTTATGTGGGGGTGAGCAGGATGTAACAAGCAACATTATTGTGTCCCTAGCTTACTCAATAGTTTCAGAGACAGGACCACATGAGCAGGGAAGTAATGAAAGTAATAACATGGTAAGTTTCAGATACGGTTTCTCGATCATTCAGTCTTACAGCATATATGCAACTAAAATTCAAAATATTCTTTGGTGAATAAAATTTTGAACAAGGTTTAATTTTTTGTCCAATCTATCAAACAGTCAATCACATATTAACATATATAATCAAGATAAAATTACTTGTCGACCGATGTATTGGATTAAAAGGCCCTATAATCAAAGATAAAATTAAACAGCAGTAAACAAGCATCCAATTGATGTATACATGCATTGTGAGGTTCCCTACTCCATATAGAAAACAATTACAGATTGCAGATTGCAGAATCATTTTACCTGTGTATGAACCAAAGAGATGTGGAAGCTGCACAACAAAGGAAGGTCAAGATATCAACAAAAGCAATATAGCTTAAGAGCTTTAGATTTTGAAAGTAGATGAATGAATGACCATCTTATCTCTTTGTGTTTGGAAAACAGTAAAAGAACTGTGTTACCAGAGAAAGAGACACAGAGATTTTGCATCAACCCATGTCTTCCCACAACTTTCTTGAGCCTATGGAAGACTTAGAAGTTATAGAATGAAAAGAAAATGTCTTGCTTCATGCCTTCTAAGTTCAAGAAAGCTGTGGAAAAATATGAATAGATCCATGTTCATGCCTTCCTTCTATCCATCCATATAACACTGTGAACACCAAGATCTGATCAACTACACCTTGCTAATTAGTCTAAAAACTTCAAACTACATACCTACATCTCTAATGGGCATGAACAAAAAGGCCATGAAAACCTTCAAAATTCTATCTAAAGGACTTGACATATCTAAATCTACCCTAAAGGCTAAAGGTCATAAAATGAATAATTATAAACCTTCAAAATGTCTAAAAAAATTGGTCATGGTTGCATTTTATAACTTGAACAAACTCTTATATAAGAGGCTAGAGCATACACATAGAACACTTTACCTGGCCCAATATGGCAAGAGAAAGAAACCCTAAAACCAGTAAAAGTTACTGTTTCTCAAAACAAGAGTACATAGAATTATGGAAAATTAGAAAGAAAACAAACCTATACCTATCTATCTAGTCCTCTACAACTCTACAAGCTTTGAAGCATAGGTAAAAAGACAATTCAAATAAGAGTGTAAGAAAGATGAGGTACAAAAGTACTAAAACACAAGCAGAAGAGAGGTGATGGATGAAAGGGATGACAGTGATATTATGTGGTAGGGTATGGTACCATTCTATTAAGTCTATGGTTTTGATTTAAATATAGGTCACTGTTTAAGTATTACTGTATGTCATCAGTGTATATTAATTATAGACTATGGTTTTAATTTGAATTCACTGTCATTCTCACTCACACTATTACTCTTCCAGTCTCAGTTTCTGGGCCATTATGGTTTCCCCACCACCATCAACGCCGGGATCTTATGGGATTGACCTGATTGATTGCTTGCTTGTTTGCTTAGTTTGACTGTTTTTATAACTTTTTGAATTTTTGTTCTCATGTGGAAGGAGGTAGAAATTAACTAAACTGCATATACTAGACAGGTAGGTGTGTAGTTATTTTAGCACTTTACAATTTACACGTAGGGGTGCAACTTTGAGCGATAAAATGTTCATTTCTAACCTTACACATTTTTGCAGTTATTGGTCATAAAAGTTATTTTCTTGCAGTTTGGTCATAAAACTTATATTTTATTATCAGTTCAGTCACAAGTTAAGTCGTCGTTAAGAGCAACTTTGTTGACCAAACTGACTGAACTGATAATGGAATGTAACTTTCATGACCAAATTGACAAGAAAAAAAAGTGTTGTGACCAAACTGCAAAAACGTGCAAAGTACAATGACCAAAATGAACATTTTATCAACTTTTAGCTGAACGAGCCGACTTTAGTATGTTTAATTAGCTCAGCTCATTTCAATATGAGCTGAGCCATGAGGCTTCTTTTTGTTTTGTTTATAAGCTCGGTGCGTTTAGAAAATGAACGAGGTGAACCGAGCCGATCTCAAGCTACTCAAACTATATATATAAAGTGGTATGGTATTTGAATCGAATGAGTCGAGCATTATCATGTTCAAGTTTGGCTCATTTAAAAGTGAGTCGTGAAACTGACACACGGTTTGTTTGACAATCATTTTACGTACGTGTCAAACCCAAATTTATTGTTTCAGACCCATTTACCCTCTATTTTCTCACCCATGTATAATTAGGTTTTTCTATCACCTTATTCTCTAGTGTTGGGGTCGCCATCTTCTACTCTTCTCTGGTGTTTAGTATTCCCTTATATATTCTCACCTTCTTCCTCCCCTAATCGTCTTTCAACCAACTCTTTTACATTGTTCTTGAGAGATTGGCTTTCGAGTCTTATGCGTACATGAAGGTTCTCCGATGGAATCAAAGTGTTAGAGATAACCCGCAGTATCAACTCGCAAGTGAATGTTAGTAGTTGATAGGTTTGTACATCTTATTTGGGTTTCCCTGTTTGGATTGATTTGTTGTTGAGAGAGACAATTGTGGATGTTTTCATTTTTGGGTTTTACCGTAGTAAAAACATCGTGTGTTCCTTGTTTATTTTCTTACCTTATTGTTTGTTCTAGATTCATTAGTGCACTTGTAGGGTTTTCAAGTTGAGCCTAAATTTGATTCGAGCAATCAAGCTATTTTGTGTTTAAGAGCTCAGCTCGTTTAGATAATGAACAAGCTTAAAGTCAAGCTCGAGCTGATCGGGTGCTCCGTGCTCAGCTCAAATTGCAGCTCTAATTATATGGACAAATCTAGTCATTTTAGCACTTATAAAAGTGGCACAGTACATGAACCCGAAGGTACGATCACTTAGAACCACTCATGTCCCTCTATAAATACGCGCATTTGCTCCTAGATTTGAATGTCAAGTATGCAAATGCCACTAGATTTGTTTTTTTTTTTTTATTGTTTTATAATACCTCTAGAATTGTTTTTTTTTTCTTCTAATACCAAAACTACCTCTCCATTTTGTTTAACGTTTGCCCCAGCTCTATAAAACCACTTAAAACTGCTACGAATTAATTGATGGTTTTGTTTCCAACCGTAAATTTAAAACGTATCTCTAAAACCCATTGGTGGTTTTGTTTCAAACTCGGCATTTGCAAGAACACTGTGGAGGGACTAGAGGGAGTGAACAAAAGTTGCATCTTGTACATAACATATATTTCTACATAGGCCCATGGACTCACTTTTAAGCCCTCATTTAGCAACCAAAGAAAGCCCGGGTAATTCTTAACTTCTTTTAGTTCTTACTTGACTCGCCGATTTAAACTCGCAAACCCCGATTCCATCTATTCTTTGAATCGGTCTCAAAACCTGCCCTAACTCTCTCTTTCTCTGGTTTTCTCTTTGTGGGTTTTGAAGCTTGGATTTGCAAGATTAAACTGCTAATAAAGGTATGTAGCAGTTGGTAGTTGAAAACTTGGATTTTTTTTTTTAGTTAAAATGGTGTTTTATTTCATTGATTACAAACTGTTTGATGAAATTCCTCAATGAGTTACTTTGATTCATTACTAAAAAAAATTATGCCCCCCCCAACTATTTTTTTGAATGCCCACTATCAATTTTGGTTTATTGTGTTTGGGTGTTTGAAGTCGGGTTTATTTATGCTAGTTATGAGGTTCAGAGATTGTTATGCAATATAAGAGTTTTCATTATGTTTGAAGTTTCTAGTTGGAAGCATGGATATTTTTTATTTTTAGTTAAAATGTGGGTTTATTTCAGGACTTGCCAACTGTTTGATGAAATCCCTCAATGAGTCACTTTGATTCATTACTAAAAAAAATTATGCCCCCCCCAACTTGTTTTTGAATGCCCACTATCAAATTTGGTTTATTATGGCAAAATAAAAGTATTTGAATTACTGTGTTTGAAGTCGGGTTTATGCTAGTTGTGAGGTTCAGAGATTGTTATGCAATGTAAGCATTTTCATTATGTTTGAAGTTTTTAGTTGGAAACATGGATTTTTTTTTTATTTAGTTAAAATGTGGGTTTATTTCATGACTTGCTAACCGTTTGATGAAATTCCTCAATGAGTCAGTTTGAGCAATTACTAAAAAAATTATGCCCCCCAACTTCTTTTTTGAATTCCCATTATCAATGTTGGTTAGTGTGAGCAAATAAAAGTTTTCGAATTACTGTGTTTGAAGTTGGGTAAATGATGTTACTTACGAGGTTCAGATAGAATCCATATTTTACAAACCTGTTTGATTAAAGACATCAATGAGCTATTAGGCTTTTTTTCTTTTATTGAGTTTTGGGCAAGAATATGTTAACGCTACTATAACATGAAATATTGATTTGTTGCTAGAGAGTTTAATGACTTAACTAAAATAGGTGTACATATGCTTTAGACATAATCTGCTATTAGGCTTTTTATTGAGTTTAGGGCAAGAATATGATAACGCTACTATGACATGAAATATGGATTTGTTGCTAGAGAGTCTAATGACTTAACCAAGATGAGTATTTATTTGCTGTATTACTGTAGGAGCTTTGTGGGTGATTCGTTACTTCCTCATCTGATAAGATATTAATGATATACGACCACATTAAAAGATGAGCATTGTGCCTAAGGAAACAATTGAGGTCATTGCACAAAGCATTGGGATTAATAATTTGTCTCCTGATGTCGCGCTTGCTCTTGCTCCTGATGTGGAGTATCGTGTTCGCGAGATAATGCAGGTATGTGAGTTTATTCTTTTATATTGTCTTGTAGTTTGTGTTTTGAGTAACATTGTCTTTTGAAGGTAAAGCTTCTGGTGTCTTGGCAAACTTGTATATAATCGGTTTCATTGCGAATCTAGAGTACACTATGCTTACTCCAATCTAATTAAGGGAAAAGACTAGACTTTTCACTCACTTCATCATGACTACACGATTAAACATAAAACGTGCAAGAGATGGCCCGACTGGAGCAGGGCGGATAATTACAAGTTTATAAAAGTAGATGGTCTGTGAGAATTTGCCTGAGACTCCATGTATATCTCACATGAGTTTTATCTTTAATTTGACAGATTGCAAGAGTAGAGATGTAGGGTCATTTTAGTTTATGCCAATAAGTGTCATAGAAGAGTGAGCTTTTTAGTAGAGCAGAAAGTAAATTCTAACTAGAATAATATTAAGGAAGATAGACTAAACACTGGGTGAAGTCTTCTACCAGAATACATATCTAGTTTGTAATTAATATGGTAGTAATAGGCTTTAACCTTAACAATACACGTTTTATATTTACATCGAGTCATTTACCTCAAATAAAACTAAAACAAACAAAGTACAGAGGCTTACCTGTTTAACTCAAACGTTTTATTTAAGGCCTAATAGGTCTTCAATTTTTTAATTGCAGGAGGCAATCAAGTGCATGCGCCACTCAAAACGAACTGTTCTGACAGCTGATGATGTGGATAGTGCACTTACCTTAAGAAACGTAGAGGTATCTCTGCATAAAACCAATTAGCTTATTAGTTCTTTACTTTATATTATTATCTTCTTTAACTATGCCAAGAAGATCTGTAGTTCGTCATTAGGCAGAGGAATTTATCCATTTTCATTGATTGTTGGGTCTTTTATCGTATTTAGAGCCAAACTTTTAACACTAGTTTGACGGATTTTTGGTAGTTTCAAGATGTTGTGAATATCTGCAACTGCCCATCATTCATGTGAAGTTAACTTCTTGATTAACTTTATTTCTTAAATTGATAACCAACTATGTTAGCTCTAATATGCTACTGGTGCACGCCGAATAGAGATTCTTATAGTTCTATTATAATAGTATTAATTATTATTATTATTATTATTATTATTATTATTATTATTATTATTATTATTATTATTATTATTATTATTATTATTATTATTACAAGTACTATTATTACCATGTGTTGTAGATATTTAATAATTTTATACCACTACAAGGTTTCCAGTTACTTATGTATATGGATTGTTGTTATTTCAGCCAATTTATGGCTTTGCCTCAGGGGATCCATTGCGTTTCAAACGAGCCGTTGGACATAAGGATTTGTTTTACATTGATGACAAGGATGTCGAATTCAAAGATGTAAGATACTCACTATATGAATGTTCTTGTTGGGATTTCAGGATATTTTTGGTTTACACATATCTTTATTTGGGATGAGCAGGTGATTGAAGCACCTATACCAAAAGCACCACTTGATACAGCAGTTGTTGCTCACTGGCTAGCTATTGAAGGAGTACAACCGGCCATTCCAGAGAATGCTCCAGTAGAAGGTTTTTATTTTACTTCCATTCTATGATATTTATGTAACCAATTGATTAATGTTTTGAGCATCACTAGGTATCGGTGCAAGCCTTATTTTCTTTGTCTTTACAATCTCATTATAAACTTACATGTTTATAAAAATGAAAACGGCGATGATTATGAAACAATCTATTGGTTCCTGACTGTAAAACTTAGTTTTCCTAGTGCACATCCTTGGAGACAATATTAAGGTTGATACGATAATATTCCATTGTTGCCAGTAATTTGATTTCCAATTGGATGCTAGTTTGTTAAATTTTCTATGTTTATTGTCACATAATAGCTAGTGACATAGCCAAAAAAATACCTTAATGACTGGCCGTCCTGGTACACCTATGTCAGGAAATTCTTTGGCTCAATTCAAACGGTTCATTCTTAACTTGACTTGTGGGTGTTGGACTTTTTATTCCTTACAATTATGTGGAGGGGGTGTGGTTGCTCACTTTGGCTGAACTTACATTTGGTGGAAAACAATCTGGCTGCAAATCTAAACATCCTTAGGTCAATATGAAGATGGTTCCCTTGACAATACCATGCAAATAAGATTTGCTGATTCGTAGTCTTGCTGTGTAATCTGAGTTTTCAATATCCTCTTCGATATTATCTGCTCAAAGTATAATCCCAATATAGGTTATGCGCAAAGTTGTTTACTCTTTCTATTTCCTTTCTTGAGGAATTATAATAGCAGGAGGATATGTGCAAATATTCACATTTATTCAGAATGCCTTTTTTTCCTCAGAATTTGAGCATTTGTTTACTTTTTGTCATTTTCTAACTGTAGATTGGTAATGTTTTGTTTGTAGCACTTGTTGCCCCATCTGATAACAGGAAGTCTGAACATAGAGAGGATGGACTTCCTGTTGAAATTAAATTGCCTATTAAACATGTGCTATCTAGGGAACTTCAGGTATGTAACGCGAACACTACGTGATATTTGTTTTTTCAATTGTTTCGTCGACCAATTAACATCAATGTTTTTATGATGGCCTGTGCAGTTATATTTTGATAAAATCACAGAGCTTACAGTCAGTAGGTCTGAATCTGTTCTATTTAAAGAAGCTTTAGCAAGCTTAGCAACAGACTCAGGACTGCATCCTTTAGTTCCATATTTTACATACTTTGTTTCTGATGAGGTAAAGTTTGACTTTTTTTGTGCTGTTTATAGAATTTGGCAGAAGAAAGAAAAATTCCAATTCTTATCTCAACTTTGTGTCAGGTCACTCGGAGTTTGAATGATTTCCCTCTTCTATTTGCTCTAATGCGCATTGTCCGGAGCCTTCTCCAAAATCCACACATACACATTGAACCATATGTAAGTTCAGGCTTCAGCTCATAGTGTAAAGTCATCCAAATTTAGTTGTTATTCTTTTCGGAAAACAACTCATAAAGTATTTGTCAACATGGTTTTCAAGTGAATCTCTAATATGATCTCACGAAAACAAGCGATGAAATACCCTGCCTATTTGTGCTTTAAAAAATGATGTGAAACTGGAAAGATATATTGATTGTCTACCCATCTAATATTTCTTATTGTCTTCAGCTACACCAGCTGATGCCATCTGTAATTACCTGCCTTGTTGCCAAAAGGTTGGGAAATAGATTTTCTGACAACCACTGGGAACTCCGGAATTTCACTGCAAATCTAGTAGCTTCAATATGCAAGAGGTGGGATCTCTATGGTACTTTTTCTATTGTTGCCATTTATCTCCTATCCATCTTTGTTGGAGTTCGACCTGATATTTACTTCACTCAGTTGTTTTTCATAATATGGTTGATATCCCAATAGTGAAGCTGCTTGTGCTATCTATGTCCTTAAAAGTCCTCTTAACAAACATTTCTGATCCATATGAAGTACAAAAATGTTTTGAAGATAAAGCTTATCTGCAAGTATTTGAATTTTTTTTTCTTTTGCAACTTCTGAGACTTGATTTGATGCAACTGTGCAGGTTCGGGCATGTCTACCACAATCTTCAGCCACGTGTTACAAGGACTCTGCTTCATGCTTTTCTGGACCCTACAAAAGCATTGACTCAACACTATGGTGCTATTCAAGGGCTTGCTGCACTTGGACCCAGTGTGGTAAGTTCCTTTTTCATAAGAAGTAAAACAAAACAAAAAAAAAAAAAGAAAAAGAAAAAGAAAATCTTGTTATTCTCACTATTCTCTTAAAAAGTGAATCAATAAGTGTTTTGCATTATATTCGAAGTATTGACAAAAATGAGCATTTCGTTCCATGATACCTTAAGGGGGAAACTACGGTTGAATTGTTTTGCATTATATTGTAAGTGTCGACAAAATATGTTTTTGAACCCTGAGTGAGGGGCAGGGCATTTCGTTCCATTATACTTTAAGTGGGAAGCTCCGGTCGAAAACATGCTTTCTGTTACTAGGCGAACCTTATTATGTAGACCCTAGGTTTCAATTTATCCATCTTTTGTCTGGTTTCTGTATTTATTTTTCTTGGGTTGTTATACTATAGCTATTTAAATTCTCTCCTTTGTTTATGTTTATAGAACTCATCATAGTTTGGAGTGGGTGAGCATTTTCGGATACTTGTTAGAACACTTTATGAGACTGATATTGTGCTTGCTGGTTATAATTCGTTATTGGGAACGTCTCCACTTTAAGTTTTAGTAAAGACTGATTTGAAAACTCAATTTAATAGATACGTCTGCTTATACTGCCGAATCTTCAACCTTATTTACAACTTCTGGAGCCAGAGATGCTACATGAGAAGCAAAAGAATGAGATGAAGAGGCATGAAGCATGGCGAGTCTATGGTGCTCTTCTGGTCAGATTTTATTTTCTCAACTTTATGCCTTTTTTTAAGGATCTTTTAAAGTATCGAAATGGGTATCAAGCTGTTACTTATGAGGGAGTTCATCTTCCAGTGTGCGGCTGGTCAGTGCATGTATGATCGGCTCAAGTTGTTCCCTGGTTTGCTATCCCCACCAGCACGTACAGTCTGGAAGACCAACAAGAGAGTTGTGACTACTGGACCAAGTAACATCCTGAACTTCTCTTTTTATTGTGTACATTTATCAATGTGGAGATGGTTTACCATGCTCATTCTTATTTCTTAGTTGTCAGTATGTCATATAAGTAGGAGATAGAGACGATGTGTTTGTGGTTTACTAGTTTTAGGAAATGCCTTCACCAACACCATGTCATATAGAGATTGAGGATTTCTAAGGATGGCATTTTCTTACATTTGTCACTATCGATTAAATTTTGTTCTGAGTGATGATGTTGAGATGGCTCCAACATTCTTAAGTTGGTGTAATTTAATTTCGTCTAAGTTAAAAAAGAGAGTAGTACTTAAAGAAGGCCAGGTGTTCTTATCATTTTATTTATTTATTTTTAATTGATAGGTTGTGGAGGTCGAAATTTCATTTACTTCCCCTTTCTTCTTTGCTTCATAAAATGTTTGTATTTTTTAGACAACAGTTGATAGATGCCCATACAGTCAGTCATGCATGTAGTCTAGAAAGAAGGTAAGGTATTGTATTTATCAACTACCAGTCATTAATAAGTTGTCTGTTATTTTAATTAAGATAAACGCAAGATGAGCCTAGAACACTTGCCACATCAGCCGCCTCTCAAGAGAGTTATGTCAGAAGGCATGATAGGTGCTACCATGCAGACTGACATGCAAGCTGTAGCTGATGGGTTTCCTGTGCCACCAGGTAATACTATTATGGCTCCATCATCTTCTTTAAGACAGATCACAAACGAGAGTAACTCTAGAGGTGGTACCAGCAGAAGGGAGAAAAATGAAGGTCGGGTACCAAAGATGTCGGTTGCCCTTGCACAAGCCTGGAAAGAAGACTTGGATGCTGGCCATCTTCTGGCTTCCTTATTTGAATTCTTTGGCGAAAGCATTTTGCCATTTACTCCCTCAGCTGAGTTGTCTTTTTTCTTGTGATTGTACACTAGAAGGAAACTAATTTGTCAAGATACTTTGTATATGATAAAATATATATATGAAATCTCAATGCTTTGTCTTAGCACTTTCGCAGTACTTCCGAATGTTAAATTGCTTATACACCACGCAATATTATTACTTCCAGGACAATTTGCTGCAAAACCGTCACTATAGAAATACAGAAAAGAACAGAACAATTAGCAGTAAGACAGCCTTTACTGATCATTTTGGTGAGCTTCTTCTATACTTTTAGCTATGGTCTTCAGAATGTAGTCTTGATGGGAAGCCATGTCTTCTTCTGTTCGGCCTTCCACTGGCTCAACAACAAATGACCACTCGATCTTACATCCATCTTTGTTATTGTTTCCTCCTGGAACAACCTTCATGGTTGCCATATAAGATTCATACCCGAGGTTATTAGCAATGATCTTATAGCTAAGACTTCTTTGTGCATTATCAATGGATAGTAATTTCTCAGTAGCCCACTTAACTGTCTCCTCATTGTCTGGCGCACCAGTATATCTAGCACAATAGCGTATGCATCCTGGTTCCCCTCCGATGCCTTCAACTGGACGGCATATGTCAAGGGCAGGTAGCAACTTACGCATACCAAAGAAGTCTGCTAAGAAAGGCCAAACTTGATCTGCTCCTAGAACAAGCTCTACACAAGCATGGCATTCCCACTTTGGCTTCTGATCATTCTCCATGGGATATGGATCAACAGAGAACAACAGGTCAACAGCAGAAAGAAAATTGTTTTGTTCAATAGTGAAAGCTATGAAGGTGTTTATAAAGAGCACTGGTGTGAACTCAAACTAACAACATGAATTCTGTCATTGATTCTGACTGATGCCAAATTATTAGATAACCATTATATTCTGGACAACTTGTTTTAAATAGTACTAGTGCTGCACTAGTAGTGCATATATCATGCACATAAAGTCACTAGAGCCAAACAGACAGACGGTCCCAATATTTCGGTGTAAGATAGTGCTTGTATATTCACTCACTGGAACTAATGAACAGAATGTCGCAGAATTAGGTTGTTTAATAATTAATAAGTTGTTGGATATGCTACCGATAAAGCCTACACGAGTTCTTCTTTGTATTTGTCTGTGTGGGGAAGATCTTATGCACGAGTTCTTCGTTTGAAAAAAAAAAGTTCTATACAGTTTGGATTATCATCTCCATTCCTCATATCTCTGCACAATATGTTTGATTTGGGACTTACAATGCAAGTATAAACTGTAGAGTTCATAATCCTATACTGTCAATTTTCTGGTAGTTGGGCAGAATATAATCCTGTTATTACTGTTAAGGTGTAGGTTGTTGGGCATGTGATACACACCTACTTATTCACACCCACCAACTTCTCTTTATCAAAATAAAACACACTTATAATCATTTTATGATCATTCACACACACCTACTTCTCTTTAACAAAATAAAACACACTTAGTTGTAATCAAGTGGATTAAAGAAATATATTAAAGAAATATATAATGCGCATAAGAAGACAGTTCAGAGCTTCAGGCATACATAAACAAAGAACTCCTAACTTGTAATGAGAACTTTTGATTTACAAATAACAAGTGAAAAGCACCGTGTGGAAAAAGCGAAAGGGAGATTTTTACATAGGGAGATTTTTACATCACAGTCGAGGAAGTTCGTAACAAGCGGTTACTCTTGACCCATGAAAGTTTTCAAAATGGATAAAGAATTTCAACAGAATACATGGAACTTCTATTCATACGCAATCAGCAATAAAAAAATTTGTAGGTATCAGCTCATTGAAGTAGGATCTTGAATCTAGCTAGAGAGAAGAGTTGATAAAAATTAGTTGTATATTTGATGTAAGAGTTAAGATCATTACATGCAAAAAACGATAAAAAATGAAAAGATAAGAATTTGAATCCCATGAAGGTCAGACTAACTGAAGAAGAGCTTCCGTGTGGGAGGCCGAGAGGACACAGGAGACTGAGTAGGGGTCTTCAGGGGAAGTGGCAGTCCTTTGCCTTCTTGCATAGATGCTACTTTATCTACCAACTTAGCTGCCTTTGGATCTGTTAGGAGCATCTTTTGGAATGATTGTGAGAAGCCAGTAGCAATGATTGTTACATGGATTTCACCATTAAACCGGTCATCCACCACAGCACCAAATATTATGTTAGCAGAAGGATCTGCCAAACTAGTAACAACCTGCAAAAAAGAGATAATTAGAAGTTTAGTGGTTCACTTGTGCAAAAAGAACTCTAGTCTACTTTAATATTCCCGCAAAAAGAGAAAAGGAACTAGCAAGAAATACAAGCATACCTTTATGCATTCACTGATTCACCAGAATGTAAACTTGGCAAAATAAATGTGAATGGGAGAAACTAACGAATAGTCCTACTCCTCTGTTTCAGTTTTCAGACTGTTTCTAATAGCACAGGAAATAAAACCCCTAGCTTTTTTTTGTTTTCCATTCCAATAAAACTCCCTGAGTTGATACCAGATACAGTTTCTTTTCCTCTTTATTGAAAATCCTTTAAGGTGGAAAAATAAGTATTAACTTGCACTCCCATGAAAATTTCATTGTAGCATCCTTAGCTTTTGAGCAGTCTCATGACTCTCATCTTTACCTATTCTCAAGTCAAAAAAATGCACCTAGGAAACAAAGAAGTGCCCCATTTTATTCAGGTAAATAATCATCATGAAAAATTATGCGGTAGTCTAATCATGATACAGAAAGGACTTGTTAACCTACACCTGGTTGGAGCATTGCTGGGTAGTATGATTTCCTCAACACTGACCACAGACTTGCTTCATTTTCCCCCTTTTCAAACTAAAAATAGTGGCTATACATGAATCCTCCCAAAAGCCATAATTCAGAGTACTTTATCAAACTATAAAATTTTACTTTTAAGAACATATGAAGAAGCCACATCTATTGATGTGCTCTACAAATACTTCCTCATAAGAAAAATCCAAATTTTATTAAATAATCCATACTACTCAGGAATACAATAAATAATGGGGGAAGGGACGAAGAAAAAGAAAAAGTGAAGCTCTACCTATGGTTAACTAACAAAAGAATCAGGTAGACATGGTTTTGTGGAGTGCATTAAAGCAAACTAGCAAAGTGCACAAGAAGCAACTCCAAGATAGGCCATATTCTATCAGCAAATAGCCAAATATCAGAAGAAAAATCTAAGGAGAGAATAAAATGCTTTTCTTTGCATACCTGGGAGACTCTATTGACTTCTTGCAATGTTATGTCCTTCCCTCCTGTTATATTATACACAACACCTGTAGCTGATTCAATAGATGATCCGATCAAAGGTGCCAAAGTTGCTTGCTCAGCTGCCTCTTCTGCACGATTCTTGCTGGAAGAAACCCCAACTCCAAGCATTGCAGTCCCAGAGTCCTTCATGACAGCCTTGACATCTGCAAAATCCACATTTACCAGTCCAGGTATCTGCAGAATACAGAAACAATTGTGTTTCAAAAGGCATAGATGAGGAAAAATATAGCTTGAATATGACACTTTAACAAGTGCAGCTAAAGGACAACCCATTGCTTAGGAGCCCACGAAACCCAAAAGCATTCATGAAGAACTAAAGTGTTTAGCAGAGTACTAACCGTAATAATATCTGAAATTCCTTGCACCCCTTGACGTAGAACATCATCAGCAAGAAGAAAAGCATCCGAAAGGGATGTTTGTTCATCAGCAATATCTAACAAACGGTCGTTGGGGATGACTATAAGGGTATCAACGTTTTTCTGCAACTTGTCAATGGCCTCTAATGCCTGAAGAGAAAACAGTTTTCAAAGGATAAGATGATAGTAGAATAGTACTGCCATTGTAAGTAGTAATATTTAAATTATACTATTTGATCGTCGACTAGCCCAATCAAACCGTGCAACCTAAATCAAACACAGATTGATACAATGGGCTCAGGCTGGCTTGTGCTTTGACTAGAAACAAAAATATTCAAACTCAAATAGCACATAAATCCAGACCCCCTGCCTGACTCGCAAGATCTCTACTAAATTCTCACCTAAAAAAAAAACTGAGTGATTAACATTTACAGATAAATTGTATGTTCCTGTCATTGAGGAGCAAAAAAAGTGAAAACATTGCTGATGGAGTTCTTATGATCTCCATCCAACCGCATTTGAAGTCACAAGACAGTGAGTTGAACCTTCGTGACCAAACAGCACTTACATTATCCCAAAAGTTACTAGATTCCGCCATAGACTAAATTTCAAGGTACAGTTCGGGATTAAATCACTTGAGCTAGTAGCGCTATAATTTCCGTTTTTGGTAGCATTCCACATACGTAGTTCTCTTTTATTATCAACATGCTATGCTAGTAATTACTAAAACAAATGTAGTATGCATGAGTAACACCCAAATATACTTACGAGACAAAATCAGAAATGTAGATGATGATCGCCCAAAGAAACATCTATAATCGATATTGTAGCCCACATTCATATAAGACACACAAGTGTATACATACATAACAACTTACTATAGTTCTCAGCTTTAGCATGCATATAGAAGTATTTTTTGAGTTTGAATGGAACGAAGATAAAATCGGCACCTGCCTGAAGGGATCTTTTACGGCCTTCAAAGCTGAAAGGATAGGTAACAACACCAACTGTCAAATAGCCTGCATCTTTTGCTATCTGCGCGACAATCGGAGCTGCGCCAGAACCTGTTCCACCACCCATACCTGCTGTAATAAACACAAGATCTGAGCCCTTAAGTGCAGCTGCAATAGCTTCTTTTGATTCCTCTGCAGCCTGTTCCCCCAGAAGCGGGTTGCCACCCGTACCTACAAATTAAAACTAACAACTCAATCACTTTACGGAAAACTCCAGGTCCCAATAGATGTAGATGTTCAAATGGGTGGGAGTTTCTTCAGTTGAGAGTACCAGACCTAATCCACGAGTCAAAAGCTCTCCAATTTGGAGTGGATTCTCTGCAGAAGACTGTACTAATGCTTGTGAATCCGTATTGATAGCAAAGAACTCAACACCCTGATATCAAAATCACAAAACTTCATATTACCAACCACTTAACTTTGACGAAAAACCCAATAATCAACATAGCATTAACCTCTGGTCAGTTTCAACGACAATGCAATTAGCCAAAAATAGTTTCCAACATACCCAATCAATAAGTTACTACACAAATTTCTCAAAAAGACTAGTGCATAGCTGTAAAAAAAAAGCACCAAATGCTCAATGCAAACAAGCAACATAAAAAAGCGCATCAGGGTTGAAAACTATGTAAGAAACATCACAAGGACTCAACCAACTTTTTTCGAGGTTGTCATTTGTACTTGATCACAAACCCCAAATAAACCCAGAAACTGCATAGCACATTGCTACTGAAACAGCTTTTAATTTGACTTTTGCCAACCGCAAACAATTTAAAGCTAACCTAGACAATTTTAAACATATCTTCGGCAACAATACACAAAACCCATATCAAAAGAAAGAAAACCCATTTCACATTTTTAAACTTAAGAACAAAAAATGCACAAAAATGTCTGACAAAATAAAAAATAATACAATGTTAAGCTTTTAAAGATAAAATGCAATAAAACCCAACCTGTAAACCACTTCCAATCATTCGATTAACAGCATTATTACCACCACCACCAACACCTACAACTTTAATCTTAGCTGACTCCATTGGTGCAAATGAAGAAGAAGAACAAGTCATACCCACACTACCATTACTTCTCCAACTTCTTTTACGAGCTTTTGAAGCAAAACCCATTTCATAAAAACCCTTATTAAGCTTTCTTGAATGAAAACCAGCACAAATTGATGAAGATGAAATCAATTGATTAGGGTTTGTGAGTTGAAGTGAAGCCATAATGGCAGTGAAAAATAAATATGAGAGTTTGAAAAGGACAAAATTGGGAAAATGGGTTTTGTTTGGGGATTTGAGATTGAAATATGCAGAAAATGAAAGTGAGTGAGGGTGAAAGAGTGGAGGTTTTGAGGGTTTAGGGTTTATAAATTGACTTTGAAATTGAAATGTGCAGTGTACATTTTAGCCATTTAGTTTATTGGAGGAGAGAGAAAATCTAGATGATTGGGTGGACCATGGTGTATGGAGGGAGAAAATGTGCAGTGAATTAGTAGTTTATTACTTTAGTGGCAGGTTTTTTTTTTGGAAAAAATAAATTTTTTGATAAAAATATGAGGAATTATATAAAGTTACATGACAAACACGTTATAAATTGTGCTGCAAGTCCTCTACGAATAGCAAATTAGATTTTTCTAAATACATATTCGTTTGAACCAACAGTCATCACGTCGCTATCTATTACCTTTTGCACTCTCTTGAGGAGCTAAACTGCTTCTGATGCTAACAATCCAAGGCAAAAAGGATGAAACTATGTTGGTTAGCCCTACAAGCTCCATTATGTTTATTTTTTATTTTTTAAGATTTTTTTTTTTGATAAATATTTTATTAGTGCTAACAGTTGGCACACGTTTTTTTTTTTCTTTTCTGAAATATTTATTAGCCCTAAAAATTGCTGAGCTCCTTTAGAGGGTGTAGAAAGTGATGGATAGCAACATGATGACGGTTGGGTCAAACAAATATATATTTAGAATAATTGGGTTTGCTATTCAGATAGGACCTGCAGTGTAATTTGTTGTGTACATGTCCTCTACCTTTATGTAATTCCTTGTTTTATTTTAAAAAATTACTATTCATAAACCCGATGAACTATACGAATGTAGAAAACAGTCGCACTACAAGTATTACTTCTGTATGTAACCCCCAATTAAATGCTTTTGGATTTACCTTTTGAGATGTTGAATGTGATATTGTCGTACGTTCATGGTATACAGTTCAACAATGGTTTTACTTCTATCGGTGAGCTAGCCCATGTTCTGCACGTGTCAATTATAATATCTTTTTTACAAAATTGGAATATTGATAAGTGTAAAGAAGTATTTTTGGAAGTTCAAAATGTGATACCAAAGTCATTGTTCATTAGCCCCTCGTTTTATATATATAGCAGTAAGATGTGAGTCCGCGACATAATTAAGAATTCCGCTTGAAACCCTAGCCGCCTCTCACTCTTTTACTCTTCTCCGCTCTTTAGATCAATTGAATGACGCAGGTTCTGTCTCTGAAACTATTTTCTCTCATTCGCATTCTTTTAATTTTCAACTTCTTTTAATCTTATATGTAATGTGTGTTTTTCAATTTTAATTTTGGTGATTTTTATTCCATAATTTTAGAGAAAATGGTCAAAATTTTCAAAAAAAAAACAAAAATTCTCTTTTGCCTAATTTAATTCCATAAATCTTGCTTATATACATTTTAAATAAATCGATTTTAGGTTTATAATTTTTTTAGTTGACTTTTAGTTTTTTTTTTTGTTTGATCGGCGAACAAGGTTGAGAGGACCACCCTACCCTTTCTAAATTACGCGAGAAAACTTTTTTATCAACGGTTAACATGTTTTGATCGGTTACCACAACCTCTCCACTTTGTGAGATATATGTTATATAGTTGAGACACAAATCACACTGGTCATTTGTAATTGACTTTTAGTTTGTCATAATTGTATGTTTTTTTTTTTTTAATTCAAAACAAATTTTATTGATAAAAAATTGAGGAATTATACAAAGTTAGAGTACAAGCGCGCTACAAACTGCGTTGCAAGCCTTTTTTTTTTTTTTTTGTTTCAACGTAGTTTAACCTCTACTTTTGTGTAATTCTTTGAGTTTATCAATAAAATAGTTTTTTTGATTTTTTTTTTTTAAAAAGAATTTTCTTGAACAATATTCAATTGGATTAGTTTAAACTTTTGGGCCTAAAATCTTTTAAATTACAATCCAATTTGTACTTTTGGGCCAAAGCCCTTTTAGATTAGAACAAAGTCAAAATAGTCAACTTATGTTAGGGGGTGTTTGGATACATGTAAAAAAAATTATTTTTTTGCTGTGAAAAGTAAAAAAATAAAAAAGTAGGAGTGTTTGGCAACAAAAAGTAAATTTACTTTTATTTATAGTAGAAATAAAAAAGTAAAAAAATTAGTTTGGTAATGCAATGACTAAAAAGTTGAAAAGGTCAAAAAGTTAGTTTGGCAACACATCCTTACAAAAGTAAAAAACTAAAAAAATGATAATGATGAAAATACATAAAAATAAGAAAAACTGAAGAAAAAAATTTAGATTTGATTGTAAAAAATTAAACAAGAAAAAAGAAAAAATAACCCATTTTTTACATGAATCTCAATCAGAATTATAAAAAATAATGATTAACAACATGATTATACAATGTGGTGGTATTTTTATCACGGTGAAATCGAAAGAAGAGAAAATATAGTAAATTAAGAGAATGACAAATAATGAAGATAAAACTTTATCATTCAAGATGTTTGAACTAGATTTCATCCATCGCAAAATTCAATCCTATGGGTAGATTTCTACAACAACTAGGATGTTCCAAACATGATCTAATTAGGGGGAAAAATAACGATACATTTCACCTTTTTTTTATATTGTTGTGAATTTTACTTTTTGAAAGTAAAAAACTAAAATTTTGAGCTTTTTCTGGCAGCAAAAATTTTGCTACGAAAAAATAAAAAAACAATTGCATCCATACTAACTTTTTGATTTTTTTTACTTTTCACAGCAAAAAGGTAACTTTTTTACGTGTAGCCAAACACCTTAGTATGGATGCAATTACTTTTTTACTTTTTCGTAGCAAAATTTTTGCTGCTAGAAAAAGCTCAAACTTTTAGCTTTTTACTTTTAAACAGTAAAATTCACAACAACATAAAAAGTGAAATGTATCAATTATTTTTCCCTTTAATTGGATGATGTTTGCAACATCCTAGTTGTTTGTTGTAGAAATCTACCCATAGGATTGAATTTTGTGATAGATGAAAATCTCATTCAAACATCTTAAATGCTAAAGTTCTATCTTCATTGTTTGCCCTTCTCTTAATTTATTATATTTTCTCTTTTTTTGATTTCACCATGATAAAAATACCCCCACACCAATTATAATCACGTTGTTAATAATAATTTTTGATAATTCTGATTGAGATTCTGTAAAAAATAGGTTATTTTTTTATTTTTTTTGTTTAATTTTACAATCAAATCTAATTTTTTTCTTTGTTTTTTCTTATTTTTATGTGCTTTTGTCGTTATCATTTTTTACTTTTGTTAGGATGGGTTGCCAAACTAACTTTTTAACTTTTTCAACTTTTTAGTCAGTGTATTAATTACCAAACTTTACTTTTTATTTCTAGTGTGTAGGGTGATGCGTTTAGTGGACTAATCAGTTTTGTTTATATGTGTGTGAACATTGTGATTAGTTAGCCTAGTTAATCCAAAATAGTTATTTAATCTCACTGCACAAATTTAATGTAAATATTTTTTTTTAAATTATCATTTTCAATTATTTTTAGACTTTTTTTTTACCAAAAATATATTTTTAGAATACCTAAATTGGAAAAAAAAAATCCCATTTCGATTTATTTGGACATATGTTCATATAATATATATATATATATTATTATTATTATTTTAAAGAAAAAAAAACATTTTTTCAATAATAAGTAGTAGAAAATAATAAATAAATTAAAAAAATCTAAATAAATTAAGAAATACTAGTTTGTTAGATGTTGAGAGAATATCTCATAAATCCCATAATTTATGCAATTTAAATAAAATCACAAGCAGTAAAAACAGACCATAAAGTGTTGTTTTTGTAGCTAAACTCTTAAGAAGTAATCTGATATCATTACTATTTTACTACACAGTCTAAGTTTATGTTCTAATTTTTTTTTAAATCAAAAATAAATTTTATTGATAAAAATTTGATGAATTACACAAAAGTAGATGACAAACGCGTTACAAGTCCTTTCTGAATAATAAACCTGATTCTCTTAAATACATATTTGTTCGAACCCGCAATCTTCACGTTGCTATCCATTACCTTCTGCACTCTCCTGAGGAGCTCAACTGCATGCTTCTGAGCTTAGCAATCCAAATGTGTGCAAAAGAGATGAAATTATGTATCACGTTTCTCCATTTTTGTTGCTGCTCCATTGCTAGCTGCTAGCCCACCTCAAAGTGTTGTTTTTGCTAGCTGCTAGCCCACCTCAAAGTGTTGTTTTTGCTAGCTGCTAGCCCTACTTAGCAATCCAACACACATCCCGACCATTGGAGATGTCCCTGTAACATCAACACACACATGTTTATCTTCAGACTAGTTGTAGACCACAATATCAGCAAGACGTAATGTCAATCTACCTTCCTTAGGATCGGTAAGGAAGTTAACAAGAGCTTCCTCTTTTTTATGTTTGTAAATATTTCACTTTTTGTTTTAATAATTTTTTTTGAAAAACAAATTTTATTAATAAAAATTTGAGGAATTATAAAAAGTTAGAGGACAAGCGCGCTACAAATTTTAATAATCATGTGATTGTTCTAACACAAAATAATATTCATTTGATGTACATGATCATCATATCTGAGTTAACAATGGAGTTTAATAGCTTTGTTTTTAACTGAGTTGTACTCAGTTACATTTTGGAGTAACCTGTAAGGTTCAGTTTTGTTTGAGCTGATAGTGCTGTTTATGGCAGGATGATCAGATGTATCATTTCATTGATAAAATTGAAATTTCGTAAAAAATAAAATAAAAAATGATCATCATATCTAAACTTTCTGTGTTACAGATAATCAGAGATATCATCGTGGCTCGAAATCGGATCATCAAGAAGAGGTCCAGGTATTGATTTTACAGGCAACTTGATTTTCTTTTAGATGATTCATGTACTGCTCATGCTTGCTGTCGATATTGAATAAATTTGAATATGCAGATCCCTCAAAAATAAAAAATATGTCCCAACTGATGAAGAACGACATGCTGCCAATGCTGCCAAAAAATGCGCGCAAAAGTTTCAAGATGACTTGAAATCTGGAAATCCAACTTTTATTAAAACTATGACAAGGTCACATGTGGTAAAAGGTTTTCTGCTGGTAAGATACGAAGTCGATCTTTCTTTTGTACTAAAAATGTAGCTTCATACCATTATTGATTTATCATTTTCTTGATTATAGGGTCTTCCAGTTGATTTCTCCAAGAATTATTTATCCTCCAAAACTAATGAAAGAATGGATTTAGTTGATGAGGAAGGTGTACGAATAACCACAAGATACCTTGAGCATAAAGCAGGACTTAGCGCTGGTTGGATACATTTTGCTAAAGAGCATAATCTTGATGTTGGAGATGCGTTACTTTTCGAGCTCACAAATATATATACTTTCAAGGTAAAACTATCTAATACATATTTCACTTATGAAAATTGGTTGAATTGGCTAGGACATTGGTCATATGTGGGAGGTCATGGGATCCAACCTAGTTCAAACACATGTTTAATAGTCTTTGATAAGGGCCTTAGGGCTCTTTGGGTCTTTTATGATTTTACCAAACTTTTTGGCCCATTTTAAGATGGTTTGAATTGGACTAAGTCTTAAGATATTTGTAGCATGTGTTTTGAATTCAATAAAATTCATCCGTTTGTGGTTAGTAAATATAGGAGATTTGTTTTCCCCACGATTAGGAGCTGATAGTTATTTTAACTTCATCTTTTTGGTTATAAAAGGAGCAAGAACAAAGTTGATTAATGGTGTGGTTACAATCTTGAGAAAGAGTGCAATATTTTTCTTGAGATATTAGAAGAGATAAAGCTACTGTATCCTAGGGATTATTGTGTTTAGTCTTCTGCATCAGATTGTAATCTGAGAGGCGCACAATTATCTAAAATTGTTATGAACAACATAGATAATTGCGCGTCTCTCAGACGACTAAACACAATAATCCCTAGGATACAACAGCTTTATCTTTTCTAATATCTCAAAAAAAACAACTATTAATTTGTTCGACTAATTATGCTTAATTCTTTTGATGTATTAGTGTTTAACTTGTTAATTCAAAATGCTCTTCACATATGGTAGAGCTACTTAGTAACATACAGTTATTAAACTAGAAGAGTTGTGAATGAATTGTCGTTAATTGTTCAAAGCATTCAACAATTAGTTCGTCGATCTTTCATTTATTTACTAACTTCATAGCATATATCATAATGTGATGCACAAGTGCTGGTGTTGTGTTTGTAGGTCTATATATTTAAAGCCTGTCAGAATGAAGGCTCGAAAACTTCTAATGATACAAAGGTTCAAACAATAGAGAAATCAGATCACTCAGATGAGGTTGGTTGTAAACTTGAAGAATTACAGCCTCAGAAAGTGACCAAAAGAAGTTCGTGGGAGAATCCATCGACCAGAAGAGTTAAATCAAAGGTATTTTTAAGTACTAAATGTTAACAATTAGTACGTCGATCTTTCATGAAATTATTAACTTGTTAATATATATCGTAATGTAATGGACAAATGCTGGTGATGTGTCAGAATGAATACTCGGAAACTTCTAAGGATAGAGAGGATCAAGCAATAGAGCAAACACATCACTCAGAGGTTGGTTCTGAACTTGAACAAGTATGGCATTGGAAAGTGAGCAAAAAAAGAACGAAGAATCCATCGACTGGAAAACTTAAATCGAAGGTTGTAAGTACTAAATGTGATGGAGTTGGTGGTAAGTCTAAGAAAGTGAAGAAGGTTCAACAAGCTAATCATCCAATCGAAACTACCAGGATAGCACAGGAGTCTGATAGATCTGCTCGACAGTTGAAAGGGACACTGATTCTAGCATTTGGGCTTATATGATTAGATGATGAACGACAATCTTACCAAAGGTTAGTACAGTATTTATTGTTTCCTTGATAACAACTCAGCTCAAACATTCATGTTCTTTGAGTGAGGAATTTTATTGTTGCATTTGGTTGGCTATATTGAATAGATACTGCTGGTTACAGTCATGGGACGTAAAATATTGCAATGCTCGGGGCTTGAAGGAGGCTAAAATACTGCCGTGTATATGCTGTAAACTTGTTACTCTGGCCTGCATTGCTGCAAGCCTGCAAGTTATATTCATTTATTATAGTTACTCTGGCAGATTTGTAGTTGTTTTAGTAGGAAAACGGGATGAAAATTTCTTGATTTCCACCAAAATAATCAATATTTCATATTATGGTTATTTGCGTCCTTCGATATTTCTCAAAATTTAACTCTATTTTGTGAAGTATGTAATCCATTTTGATGTAGCATAAATGGTCCATGAGTTTGGTCGCTCTTGGGGATCTTCTCACAATTGCATGGCTATCGGACCAAGCCGCTCTCAGTTCTTCTAGCTACATACCCTACTTACCAAAACTATCACTCAGTCACTCTCCACTGATATCAATATAATGTCATCACCACCACCATGGCCATGACCACCTTATTTAAGATGGACAGTTGAAGAAGATCTGTATTTGGCCTACAAGATTACATACATTTTGAGCCACTTGCTACATTTTGTCCTGATTGAAACTGTTTTGCTTTTTTTGGTAGGCAAATGTCAGTCACGACTCACGACCATAACATTTTTTAGTCTTTCCTCAGTGTTATGCATTAAATCCATGTAGCTGGGAGGTCTTGGCACCGTAATAATTTCAAATTTCGCAAAGTGTTATTGGTTCATTTTTTCCCTGGCATTTATATATGAATTTGAGTCTGGTTGGTCGATTCTTTAATAATGGACACGGTTGTAAAGTGTCCCAGCCACTAAATTTTTTTGGCTCATACTGTTTTGATTTTTAGATGGTTGTAAAGTGTCCATTTTTCATATTAAAATTTACTGATCTGCAATCTGCATCATACAACTCTGACTCCAGTCCGAGGGTGAGTGGCCGAGTTGGTCCTGGCCATACTTCAAAATGCCGTCAGATTTCGTTGATACCTGACAAATATATATCCTTTTTTCAGGAATCAGATATTAGAATGCTGAATATACCGACAATCAGATTGGATATACCTAAATTCTAAATTAGATTTCAGTGTTGAAATCTTAACATAATCCGCTTTTTGAGTTTGGCTATTCACTCTCATATTCGGCAATTTGAACTATGATCCTGGCTACTATTAGCATGCATGCTAATTTCTTGCAAGAAAAATGGTATACACACTAGCTTAATAATAATGGAAATTTCGCCTGGTGTCTATTTCTTTTCACCCATGCAAGTAAGCATTCTATGTACTCACTGATGCAAGAGCAAGGGGAAGGAAGCTTTGGTTATATATAACTCTTGCTGCAAAAATCTGTTGTCCAGTCTGCTGCTACTACCAGGTCTGCTGCCTGTCAGAACCTCAAGGACGATTTCCCGACTGCATACTGAGAATTAGAAATCATGCCATATGCTGTTAGAAAGCCATACGAGTCTACTTTCTAACCCAACAAACGGATCATTGTTTCAAGTAATGAGCACGAAGTTATGTCTAATTTGCTACAGCGTGTCAAAACTGAACATAACAAAAAACTGAACAACAATTAGGATGTTATGCCATAAAACGAACCCAGGCCATCACGCCACAGTTTTTGGCGGATATATATACTAACAGTTTGGTTTTGAACTTTTGCTAACCTTTGAGTAGCTTAAGACATCTATATTTAGCAAGAAACAACAAAAAAACGACATTGACTAATATTTGTTCTTTTTGTTATATATACTTTCCTTAGGTGGTCTATAATAGCTAGACAATTTACCAGAAAGAAGAGAATGAAATAAAGAATTACTGGAATTCTGATTTGAGGAGAAGTGTTCATACATTCTCAAGGCCTTTTGGTGAATACCCACCAACAATTGCAATAAACATAGTTAAGATGGGTAGCAAGCGAAAAGGCAGAACAAGCCGAGCAGCTATGAAGAAGAAGAGTATTATTATGAACAACCCTCATGACAAAATCCCATCAAATGCCGTAGGTGGATTAATTCAATCCATGCCTTTAAAGAGGAGACCCTAAAAATGACGAGGAGAGTGATCAAAATAGGTTTGTTCATTGTTCTAATCATGAGTCTTGTGTTGTGCGCAGCGGAAACTCAAACACAGCTAATGATGATGATTGAACTAGTGTATGAAATAAACAAAACGACGAAATCAAACAAGCAACCACACAAGACACAAGATTTATGTGGTTCGACAATATGCCTACGTCCACGGAGAGAAAGGATGATGCTTTTCTTATAGAGACAATTGTACAAGCACTCACGAAGAAACCGAAGTATTCTTCCTCACAAAAGTTCTCAAACTCTCTAATGGCTTCTCACAATCTCTCTCACACGAAAATTAAGGTTTTCCTAGTTCTAATTGGCTTTATCATAGCCTTACACGAAATAGGCCCAACTTGGGCTTTCTTTTCGTTCGAACCACAACATTGCGTCCGAACCAAATCTCAGTTTCTGCACAAATAAAAGATCTGGAACAAAACTGTTCGAACCAAAAGGTTGTGTCCGAACCAAAATTCAGTTTCTGCAGAAGTGAATTTTTGAAACAAAACCGTTCGAACCATAAAGTTGCGTTCGAACCAAATCTCGTCAGATTCTTCAACACTGTAGAAATATGATAAAACCAACAATTCTCCACCTCGGTGAAGATTCGACAAATCTAAGTCGACACCAAGATCAAACAAAAGAACCAATCTCGACTCCCACACATGTCCCAATTGACCAAAATGGCTGCACCACCTCATGGTTGCCTACGTACCCTTCTCCTAAGGGATCAAACCATCGTAGTTCACTTCAAGACATACTATCAACTCGAAGGAAGGATGTGGGCCAATTCTAAGCAATAGAACTTAGTCTCATACACCACTTTAGTCACGACAATATTCCAAGCTTCTGTCGGAAATAAAGCAACCGTAGAATGTAATGTAGACAACCTGCTGATAGATCTCATTGCCAATGTAAACACATATCCAGGAGTAGACCAACGTATATTTGAGTGACAATCATACTCAACATCCACATAACCAATACACCGCAGACTCAAAGTCCTTCCATGTTGAAATAACAAACCAACCTCCACACTACCTTGAATGTAGTGGAACATCCATTTCATAGCTTCCCAATGTCTCACACCAGGATCATGCATGTATCTACCTACAATGCCTACTGCTCGTGAAATATATGGTTTGAAACACACCAACTCATCATACTCTGCAACTCCAAAACCACTAGGCTGAGACATATAGATCTCCTCATCTAGCTCACCATGTAAAACAACTGTTTCCACATCAAACGTAGCTAATACCAAATCAGATCGCACTACCAAGGCCATAAGGATGCAAAAGTTTACCTTCAAGTGCACATCTTTACCTGGAGAGTCTTTTTCCTTCTTGGGTAATCTAGTTGCATTTGGACCCTCATCAATAGGATCACCATTTTCTGCATCTCCAACCATCTCATCATCTGTCATGTCATCAAAATTTGAAAACACTACCCAAAACCCTTACAAGAGTTTCCACATTAGATACAAAACCCACTGGAACATATAGAGATATACCAATCTCCACCCACTACAAAACCTCTTTGGTCTTGCTCTCCACCTGCTGAGAACTCTAATGCTTCAACATAGAAACCTCTATAAGAGTTTTACCACTTATCACAACCAAAGGCAACCTGTTAATAAGATAACATGTCTCAACCCAAAATACTTTGCTTAATCCAGCCATAGACAACATGTATTCTGCCACCCTATTCTGTTGCAGTGCCTTTCTCACAGTGAAGTGACGCTCAATACCCTTAGTCTGACATACTTGCAAGACTGGATCATCTTTGTACTCGATCTATGCTATTATCTAAGCATAATACCATGATCTTTCTGTTAATTCGGGCCTTAACTAGCTTCTTCCACTTCAATATTTCTAGAACTTCATTCTTATGTTTCATGATGTACACCCACGCACGCCTAGAAAACTCATCAACTAAAGACACAAAATAAAACTTACCTCTCCAAGTGGTGTACTTGGTAGGTCTCCAGACATCCGAACATAATAAAAAACTCCTCTCATATAGTAGATAGTTGTGCCAAACTTTGCTTTTGTCTGCTTGCCCAGATCACGTACAATGCCCACCGAGCTCTAACTTGCAGGCGATAACACCCATCAAAAACCTTTCCTCCACCAATGTCTGCAAAGATTTTTCACATTTATGCATCAACCGCATATGCCACAATTTGGTAGTCTCTCTAGCAAACTTCCTTGTAGCCTCTGACATGGCCACATCATATGTAACTGTACTATCCTGCAAGAAGTACAAGTTACTTTGTCGAGTACCCTTTAGTAATACTATTGCACCAACCATAACCTTTAGAACACCATTCTGAGCTACTACCTTGTAACCTTTGGCTTCTAAAATACCAAGTGAAATAAGGTTCTTCTTCAAATAAGGAACATATCTTATAATCCTCAGCTCTCTTATCTTTCCATCAAACATCTTCAATCGAATAGTACCTATCCCCAATACATGACAAGGTTTATCATTCCCCATCACTACTTCACCATTATCTAGCCTTTTAATGTTAGAAAACCATTCCCTTATGGGACACACATGATAAGTACCAGCCGAATCTAATATCCACTCATTAGTACTAGTGGAGCAATCGATGGATGAAACAAATAAAGAGTAATCAGAACCATCATCTTCATCTCTATTATTATGTGCAATATTTACCTCAGAGTTATTCTTTTTGTCCTTTGTTTTGGCTTGAAGACAATCTTTCTTCTAATGCCCTTTCTCATGACAAAAAGAACATTTATCTTTTGCTAGAAACATCCTCTTCGGCTTTGAACGAGACTCACCCCTACTAGCGTAACTTCCCCTTGCCACTAAGACCTCTGGTGTTGAGCTTTTGGACTCTTCTTTGTCTTTCTTCATACACACATGATTTAACAATGCTGCAGAAATCTCACTATACACCAACTTGTCTTTTTCATATGTAAGTGTGATAGCCAAGTGTTCATATTCGTCCAGTAACGAATTGAGGAGACACACTGCCTTGCTTTCATCACTTACATCTTTTCCTAGATTCACCAAGTCGGCAATTACCTTGGTAAAATCATTAAGATGTTCCACCATTGAAATACCTTTTCTCATATCTATTCGATAAAACTTTTGAAGTAGATAGTTTTTATTGTGGATAGTCTTTGTCAAGTACTTCTCCTCCAATTTTCGCCAAATTTTCTTTGCAGAAGTATCATTCATCACAAGGTATTTAATGTCTTGAGCCAAACACGATCTTATGATTCCACAAGCTCGTTTGTTCATCTTCTTCCAATCATTCTCTTGATCTCTTTCATACCTTCTGGCTTATCCTCCAGAACATCTTCTAGGTTTTGTTGACATAGAGCATCCATTACCTCACACCTCCACATACCAAAGTTATTGGTGTCGCTAAACTTCTCTACATCAATCTTTGCTTGATAGAGAACCATTGCCTTGATTTCCCCCTTCGAATCCTTCAAATTCGATTCTTCTGAGTTCTGTCATCTTTCCACCAACTTTCATGCACTAAACAATCACCAAACGAAGGTAAACAAATCTAATTCACACCGAAATTTCAACAAACACCTTCTATGCAACCCACGAACAAAATGTAGAACCTTGGACTTGAAACACAATTAAGAAACTCACTGCGGAATTTTTTTCAAACACCTTCAAGACGCTCAAAATCTAACCGAAGCTCTGATGCCACTTGTTGTGCGTAGCAGAAACTCAAACACAACTAATGATGATGATTGAACTAGTGTATGAAATAAAACAAAATGACGAAATTAAACAAGCAACCACACAAGACACAAGAATTACGTGGTTCGACAATATGCCTACGTCCAAGGGGAGAAAAGACGATGCTTTTCTTATAGAGACAATTGTACAAGCCTTCACGAAGAAACCGAAGTATTATTCCTCACAAAAGTTCATTCTCAAACATTCTAATGGCTTCTCACAATCTCTCTCACATGAAAATTAAGGTTTTCCTACTTTTAATTGGCTTTATCATAGCCTTACAAGAAATGAGCCCAACTTGGGCTTTCTTTTCGTTCGAACCACAACATGTGTCCGAACCAAGTCTTAGTTTCTGCACAAATAAAATATCTGGAACAAAACCGTTCGAACCAAAAAGTTGCGTCCGAACCAAAATTCCGTTTCTGCAGAAGTGAATTTCTGGAACAAAACCGTTCGAATCATTTAATTACGTTCGAACCAAATCTCGTCAGATCCTTCAACACTGTAGAAATATGAAACTACTACTACTACCAAACAAACCCACACAAAACACAAGATTTACGTGGTTCGGCCAATATGCCTACGTCCACGAGGAGAAACAATGAATCTTTTCTTATAGAGACGATTATACAAGCCCTCACAAAAGAAACCAAAGTGTTCTTCCTCACAAAAGTTCTCTCAAACTCTCTAATGACTTCTCACAATCTCTCTCACACGAAAAATTAAGGTTTTCCAACATAATTGGGCTTTATATCATAGCCTTACAAGTTTACGACGTCATGGGCCTAAATTGGGCCCATAGTCGCTTTACCAACAACTCAGATCGTCCAGAGGCAAAAAACCTGTCAGAACTGCTGCTCCAGAGGCAATATTTCCGACAATTCCATACTTAACCAGAAATCTCTGCTGATGCGTTTTCCTGTCAGAATTTTGGAGGCGTTTTCCCACCAAAGTCCTTATCTCCAGAGGATGTGCCATATACCATTGGAAAGCTCAGGAACTCTACTTTCCAACCCAAGAAACGGATCTGGATTACAACGATCGAGCATAAAGATGTGGCTGTTTTCCCACTGCCATACAAACAAAAAACCCAACATTGGATCCCCACCAACACATTTCTCATAAAACTGAACATCAGTAAATTTCAGCTCATAAAATTTCTTCAAATCTAGCCAACTTGGCATGAAGATTCCAATCCTTCATTGTGCAACGAGCCAACAGAAAACTTGTTGCGTAAAATCACCACCAGCGGTGGTAGTAATGTGGTTCCATTACCAGCACCAGTCCATATATATATATATCCTTTGCTTCACTTGACTAGAATCATCATATCTACAAGAGGATTACAAGCACATTTCATTGGTTCTTCGGTTCACCCACACAAAATCGTCAGACCAAGTATAGGGTACGTACATGCGTTGGGACTTTTCCATAACATCAAGGCTTCATTTCCATGACCTTGAGCTTCCTACTGTTAAAGTAATTAGATATTTATTATTAGGTTTGCTTATGTGCATATATATAAAGGTGTTTTTAGTATTTTTATTATTGGCAAGCGGGGTTTTGAGGGACCCTACCTCTTTAAATTATGTGTGGAAACTTGTATATCATTGAGCCATGCTATACCATTGAGCCATAGGCTCATTCGCAGGTTTGCTGAGAGCACAAATTCTTATATGATGTAACAGTTTCTCAATAAATCTCTTTGTTCACCAATCTCTCTTTCTATTTGCATTAGTATCATGGTATCAAAGCAATTTGATCTTGGGGCCTTTGGGTCTAATTTTTTTTTTCTCACTGAAGTTTAGGTTTCATTTTTAAGCTGGTTAGGGTTTATGGAACAATTGATTGATGATCACCTCACTGATTCCAGAATTTTTGGTAAGTCTTTATCTTCTAGCAAATCTGATTGATTGTATTCTTGTTGGTGTTCAGTTCGTTTTAGTGTGTTTGAAGCTGCTTTGGAATGGTTGAACGAACAACCTGAAAATTCAGTTGTATATATACGTTCAGTCTGGTTTATAGCTGACGATCAGATTGATGAGCTCGCAATTGCTTTAGAACTAAGTGATCGAACAATGATTTATTCTGGTAATTAAAGATGCGCCAGATGGTTTTGAGGAGAAGATTAAAGGAATAGGAAATGTAGTGAGGGATTGCCGGATTGGGCTCTTCAAATTCAAATCCTAGTTCATCCATCAACTGGTAGATTCACCAGCCATTGTGGTTGGAACTCATGCATGGAGAGTTTGAGCATGGATGTACAAAGACTACATCACGGCCCCAAAGGTTACATCTAAAACTCATGAGTTTTTGCCACCTAATTAAGTGCCTCCACATCACCAGAATATCCACTCTGGTGAATGAAGGGGGACTTGGCATTTGCCTTGGGATGTAGTTTGCTCTCCGATGAATGAAGGGGGACTTGGCATTCGAAAGACGAGTTTCATGAATCAAGCTTTACTCTCTAAATGGATATGGAGATATGGCAAAGAGAAGGACGCCTTATGGAGGAAAGTGATTGATGCAAAATATGGCCACTGTGACAATGGCGGAGAACCAAGGAAAGCCACACAACCACACGGATGTAGCTTATGGCGAGGCATTCAAGTAGCTCAAGAAGAGTTTTTTGAAGGGATTACCAAAGTTGTGAAAAGGGGTGACCGAATAAGGTTTTGGCAAGATACATGGTTAGGCGAGGAACCGTTCAATAGGAAATTTCCTAGAATCTATAGATATGCATCTATGAAGGAGGGCACCGTAAAAGATCATAAGGGTGATGATGGTGTTTGGCATCTCCACCTTAGAAGAACGCTTTTTCGTCAAAGTGAGCAAGCTCAACTCGATTCACTTATGCAATTGATGGGAGAGGTGGTTCTAGTGGATGAGGAGGATGAATGGGAGTGGAAATGGAAGAAGAACAAACTGTTCACGGTGAAATCTTGCTATCGCTACTTGGTGTCAAGGGTGTGCACTAGGGATGTGGAAGCAATATCGTTTCCATATAAATACACTTGGGAGCCACGTATTCCGACAAATGTCAAGTTCTTTGTATGGAGCTTACATTGGGATAGAATACTTACGGTGGATAAACTACAAAGGAGAGGTCTTATATTGGCAAATAGGTGTGCTTTGTGCAAATGTGCGGAAGAGAACATTGAACATCTACTTTTCAAGTGTAGGGTGGCGAATCAAGTATGGACTGAGCTGACAGGATTCAATAGCACAGTGAACAGTAGGATTCCAGCCTGGTCTTCTCTGAAACTAGCCATGACACAGTGGCCCGCCAAGCAGGGGGATAACATCCAGGCAAGGATGTGGGCTGTATTACCTTATGCAGTGGTCTGGTGCATTTGGAATCTTCGAAATAATGTAATTTTCAGAGATCAGAATGTTGTGGTGGATAAGGAAATTAAAAAAATTAAGGGGACTGTGTGGCTGTGGATGAACATGGACAAGAAAGCTCTTGAACTCAGGGAACAGATTAAATTTGCAGAACTGTTATTCAACTGGCAAGAAACTATGTACATTGGTACAGGCTGATCAGGCTTGTATATGTTTATGGTTTGGTTGATATATAAAATTTTAACTTTTATCAAAAAAAAAAAAACATTTGGGTTTCTAGCATTAGAACCGGTTGAACTCCTCAAGAAGGTGCAAAAAATAATGGATATATACTAATGTGATGACCATTGGTTCAAACGAATAAATATTTAGGAGAATCAAGTTTGTTATTCGGAAAGAACTTGCAACACAATTTGTAGCGCACATTTAATTTCCTCTACCTTTGTATAATTCCTCGATTTATCAATAAAATTTTCTATTATAAATAATAGGGCAAATTAGACTTACCCCACATATTTATCAATTTAATTAGACTTACCCCACAGATTTCAACTTATTTAGAGAAACCCCACAGATTTGTGACAGATGCTAGTCAACCGTCAGTTGACCCAGTCAAACTTAGATTTGTCTTGTATTTTAACATTAAATATCTAAAATATCCCTAAAGTATTTTACATGGACAAAAAACTTATTTAAACACATGGCAACATGGTTTTGCAACCCTTAGATTAAGGTAAATCTGATTTTTTACCCAAAGATAGAGATATAACCCTACATTCCAAACCAATTAAAATAGAAAGCACGCAAACAGTTTATCATCTTCTTCACTTATACAATAGCTTGAAGGTTGGAGTGTTAATGAAACAAGATGAAAAAAGTACCAAAACATGGGGCATATCTAACACTTCAAGTAAGATCAAGTAAATTAAGTTAGGGTTTTAGGTACCAGTTTCATCTTTTTTATGTGATGGGTCAACATAATAATTGTTTGGTATCATGAATTCCTTTGTACAAGATGCACAATTTTGGGGAAGAATGATTGGTGTATAAGTTTAGGGGTATTTAAGGTAGTATGTGTCAAAATACATGTTAAAATATGAGTTTGACTAGGTCAACTGACGGTTGACTAATGTCCGTTACAAATCTGTGGGGTTTCTCTAAATAAGTTGAAATCTGTGGGGTAAGTCTAATTAAATTGATAAATCTGTGGGGTAAGTCTAATTTGCCCTAAATAATAATATATATTTTCTAAAACAATATTTTGCAAGAGTTAAACTGAACAAACCTTAATAAAAAAAAAAGAGATAGAAATGCTAGCTATCACTAAATCTGTGATGCTTGAAGCTTACGGATGCTAAAAGATTGCCATGTATAGACAAGAAAATGGGAGAAGGCTTAAGCTGGTTTTCTAATTTGACCAGGACAGGAGAGGAAATAAAAATATAAAAATCCAAAAATATAAAAGAGGTGATGAGTGAGAGACCCTTTTTCTCTTCTACTCGAATATCTGAACTCTGAAGCATCTCCCTTCTGATCTATTTAACTTTCAATAAATTTTAATAAAAATTAAAAATAAAATATCTTTTTAGCTTTTTATTTTTCGTATGTTGAGATGTGATATTGTAAAATTTTCAATTACCTTCATCTTCTTTTCTTTGTGGTTCTATTTGTGATTGTACTGCAATTTTAGGAACCATCATCACTATATATAATTTTTGAGTAACCATATCCATTAATCAGAATTGAGTACCCAAATCTTCAATTTTATTATGCGATTTCACATGTATCGAAATCTACTTCTTATTAGCAAAATTCAAGTTAAAATGTTAAATTATGACAAAGGATTAGATGGGAGTATGTGCTTATTGTATTGATGTTTCAGAAATTTGGGAGAATGAAAATTTTGGATGTTTTGTTACTTGTTTAGGGCTCGTTTTGCAACCAACGTGAAATCAGGAAGGAATTTCTAAGTAAGTTTTTTTTTTTTTTTTTTTTGTTGGCAAGCGAGGTTGAAGGGACCCCTACCGTTTTAAATTACGTGTCGAAACTTATATCAACAATCAGCTGTTGACGTGTTTCGAACCCACAACCTCTCCACTTTGTGAGAGGGGTGCTACCATTGAGCCACAACCCACAGGCTCATTCGCAAATTTCTAAGTAAGTTTCTTTGTTGGAAAAGAGGAAGGCGGAAGTAACAAGTTAAAACGAAAAATTTCTTGTAAAACACATACACACATGACATGTAACGCCTCGGGATTTCGTCTTCGCTCATCTCGGTGCGTCGAGCACCATACCGCTCACTAATGTCAATATTGTTCCCCTTTAGTCACTGCGGATATCCAGCAGTAGAGAGTTTTGGATCAAGGCCCACTCAGGTGGTTTACCCTAAAAGGCCTTGACATTAGTTAGAGTATGGTTAAGCTCTATATACTACCGAAACAACCACTTCCTTGGCAATGTGGGACTAACACCAACTCATGGGTGTTACAATCTCACCACCTTAGAAATAGAGCCATCCTCGGCTCTGTAGTACACTCAGTACAGTCCCAAAATCTTCGACGTTCCCTCCCAAGTGAGACAAGTACCTGGCGCTCCCTGGGCCTTTCCAGCGTACTTCCCACCTGCGACAGGCGACCCGTCGTCGGCTCTGATACCAACTGTAACGCCCCGGGATTTCGTCCTCGCTCATCCCGGTGCGTCGAGCACCATACCGCTCGCTAATGTCAATATTGTCCCCCTTTAGTCATTGTGGATATCCAGTAGTAGAGGGTTTTGGATCAAGGCTCACCCATGTGGTTTACCCCAAAAGACCTTGACATTAGTTAGAGTATGGTTAAGCTCTATATACTACCGAAACAACCACTTCCTTGGCAATGTGGGACTAACACCAACTCATGGGTGTTACATGACATGTAATATTTTGCGAAAAAAAATAAATGTTTTTTTTTTTTTTTTCTGTTTTGTGTGTGTGAAGACAATATAGTTGTGAATTGTGATACTAACTTTTTCGATTTTGGAATTTGGTGGTGTAAATGTACATTTTTATCACATGGATTAATAGTCTAGCTATGTGGACTCTATGTCCAAAAATTTTGAAATTAGATTACTTACCACATTTTAGTGGAGTCAGACTCAATTCGAATATGAAAAAATCAAAAGAAATTCAAGACATGTATGGTTGTGATATTTTGTGGAGAAATCATTTTTATTTTTTTCAAAAACAAATTTTATTGATAAATATTTGAGAAATTATACAAAGTTAGAGGACAAGCGCGGTAGAAACTGCGCTGCAAGTTTTTTATTGATAAAGTCAAAGAATTACACAAAAGTGGAGGACAAACGCGCTACAAGTTGCGCCGCAAGTCCTTTCTGAATAACACTGCTCGCTAGTGTCAATATTGTCCCTCTTTAGTTACAACAGAAATCCAACGGTAAAGGGTTTTGGATTAGGGTCCACCCATCTGTGTGTTTCTCTAAAAAGTCTTGATTAGTTAAAGTATGGTTAAGCTTTGGGTGAATTTGTCTAAACCCCTGAAAAGGTTAGCCGAATTTGCATATACCCCAGACTTTTTTTATTTATTTATGATTACCCCTGGCCGTCAACTTTACTGTTATTATGCCGTCTGTTGGCCCACTGATAATCTATGTGGAATGCTTATTAATAAAATATCTTCTAATATGCCAATCCTACCCCTAAGTAGATGAACTACTCAGACCGAAAAAAAAAAACTCAGATCTAATTGATCTTCTTCCCCATTCTCCATTCTAATCTATTCAACCGTCATTGAAGGTTTGGTCAAGTTCTTCAAAAATCGTATTACAACAAAATCTTCCAGAAAAAAAAAGACTTCTCTCATTTGATATAGCTTTAAAGTTCACAAATTATAAACACCGTTGATGAATCTATTGTACTGCTCCCCTTCGCTACTGCGTTTGCCTTTATTTTTTAAATCAGAAGAATTTGAATTGTGTTTTGTAGTCTTTGCTTGCTTTCACTTTGAGATTCATCATTAGAAAAGCTGGAATCTTGGTGCTAACGTACTCACCGAATATTTTCTGCAAATTCTTCATATATCTAAACTAGCATTAGTAGCTCTTTTTAAAGAACCACTTTTTGATTTTGGAATTTCACGAGAAAGACGACAACTTAAAAAATGTTCTTCCATATAAAGCAGATTCATTCAAACCAATGTCAACTACTTTTAATTGGATTTAAAGGTTCATCTCATATTCTCATTCAAGTTCTGCTAGAGGTTTTCTTTATCTGAAACAAAATCTTCGTTTCCTAGAATTTTTGAATTGGGTATTAATCAAAATTTGATATGGGTATTAATTTTTTGAATTGGGTTTTGTTTGTAGTCAACTGGTAATTGAACAATTGAATTCTTGTAGATGAATTCATCTCCTTCTTCTCATTTTTTTTTAACTGAGTTCCTACTTGCAATATGTTTTTTCTTCTCAAATTTTTAGTAAATTTAAGTGAAGAAGATGAAGTTAGATGGGTATTCTAGTCAAACTCCTTTATATATGAGGCGTTCATTAGGCCTTCGCTGTCAAACTCCCACACAGCCATGTGTCATGTGTTTAACAAATTAAGATAGTGGGTAGACCCAACAGTTTTTGGGTCTCTACATCGAAGGCCCATTACAGGTCCAAACCCATTTGAACTTAAAAATAATATGGACTTACCTGTTTTTTTTTTTGGTAGGCAAGCAGGTTTAAAAAATGGTTTGGTAAGCCTGTTTTTAATGAGATCAGTAACTCGGTAATGCTGGCAGGGTTCGAACCCCAGACCTCTGGTATCATCACCCAGAGGTTTTACCAGTTGAGCCCAACTGACAGGGCTTACCTGTTTTAGTACAGGTCTAAGCCCATTTTAACTTAAATAATATGGACTTACCCGTTTTAGTCCTTAGACATGTGCTTAGTATAAATTCAATCCAATTTTAATCTAAATTTTAACTTAAATAATATGGACTTACCCGTTTTAGTCCTTAGACATGTGCTTAGTATAAATTCAATCCAATTTTAATCTAAATTTTTAACTCAACTTTTAACAATGCACGCATAGCTTTTTAACTCAACTTTTAACAATGCACGCATAGCGTGCACATTCACATAGTTCAGGTAAGGTTTCCTGGGGTTTACACAAATTCGCCCATATTTAAGACAAAGAATAGCAAAAAAATTTATATGTGTAGCCTACTTGTATGTGACCATGTGGGTGTGTACACCCAATCATAAAACGCCACGTGTTTATAAAGTGGTTGGGTAACTGATCAAACCCACTAGATTAACCAAGCTCATACATAGGTTATATTATTATTGCCACATGACGTTTTGTGATTGGGTGTACACACCCACGTACAATTATGTAGGCTACACAAAAAATTCTCCGAGAGAATAGTGAAAGAAGCTTTGACATGCCCAATAAAAGTTCCTAGAAAATGGTGTTTGTTTTCCTATCACCATTTCAGTCATGGCAAGGCAAGGATAACTTGCTCAAGGAATGTCTTGCACCTAGGACCACTCTTTGGTCCTTCTTGGTCCTTAATACATATATACCTGCATACACACCAAAAGGCAGTGAATCCCAAAAAATATCAATCAATCCCGCAAAAATTTTGGCAGTCAGTTTGAAGTTTATTTTTGATTAATTAATTTATTTATTTTTATTTTTTGCGGATAATAATATAGTGGACCACAAATTGTGGGACAATCCTCATATATTTTGGCAGCCGGTACTTGAAAAAATGCCCACTTCCTTCATATGCTATGATTATTACATTCATTTTGGGATCTTTACTTATATTATGTTTCTTAATTGAATGTACTGTACTTCTAATGAAAAAAATGGAATGATCGATTGATGTTTTTATAATGTATGTTGAGTGTTTTATAATTTATCAACTTTTTCTTGATAGATTATGATCGTATTTGTCGTAGGTGGTCTGTCATAGCTGGACAGTTACCAGGAAGAACAGATAATGAAATAAAGAATCACTGGAATTCTTATTTGAGCAGGAGAATATACACAATCAGAAAACCTTTGGGTGGATCCTCACCAACAATAACTGTGGTAGGTAGACATAGTTAAGACTTAAGATGGTTGGTATGTACTGCAAGCGAAAAACCCGAACAAGCAGCAGAACAGCTAGGAAGAAGAATGATCCTCAAGAAATTTCATCAAATGCCAAAAATGCTGTTTTTGTACAAAAGAGTATTGATGGATTAATTCCATCTACGCCTCTTCAAAAGGAGATAGAAACTATAAGCTGGTCATCACCACTCGTTAATGGTGAACCTGAAAACGAAGTTTTTGGACCATACCAAGGTGTAGAGTCATGCATGTTCGCAGATGATATTATGGGTGATTGGTTGTTAAGTCCAAGTTATAATTTGTCACTAATTAAATGAGAATGACAATGAAATCATTACATTGAATGATGGGCAACTAGGGCTTTTGGGTTCTAGTAGTAATAATAATGGTAAGAGAGCAACTAGTGATGAAGAAGAAGAGAGTGGTAGTGGTATTACAAGCATATTATTAAATGGTGCAGCGCGCAAAGAATACTGATGAATGGTATGATCCGTCTTGTTCAATAGCTTCATGGGACAGGGATGGTGTAGTTGATGATCGTAACCGTAACCGTAAATTACGAACTGATGATGAGGGAGATGAGTTATTGTCTTGGCTGTGAGATAATCATGATAGTGGCCGGTAATGGACAAGATATGTTTGTTGCCTGTGAAGAACAGATTAAAGCAATAGCTGGTTCACTAATTTCTTGATCATTTCTTGAATAATCTTGATGCATCTGCAGATGCCAGCTGAGCTCAGTTGGTAATACCTCTTGGCGATGATACCTGAGGTCTGAGGTTCAATCTCAGGCAATGCCTCTTTGAGGTACTGGTCTCGTTAAAAGCAGGCTTGCCAATTAATTGGAAAAAAAAAAAAAAAAATCTTTATGCATATCAATAACAAAATAACTATCGTTGTTTTGCGTGTATATTAGAATTCGTCCCACAACATTTTATCTGTGTTTCCTTTTGTATGTGGTTCGTGTGGTCCTAATCACAACACGCCACGTGTTAATAAAAATATAACCTATGTATGGGTGTAGTTAATTCTAATTGATTTGAATTAATTACCCAACTAATTTATAGACTTGTGGCGTGTTGCATTAGGACTACCCCATATACAAGAGGAAACACAGATAAAAACATTTGCTAAACGCACATTGCCTAAAACTGTACCCGTTCCCTTGAGCTTATATACTAACTAGCAGGTAACGCCGGCAGGGCTACTTCCGGGCTGTGTGAAGTCCTTTGTAAAGAACCAAGTGTTATTCTGAATCTAGGCATAATATATCAATCAAAAATCAAGTGTGAAGACGCGTATAAAAAAAACTGTCGAAAACTTAGACAGTCGACCACAAATCTTTGGTGGATAACTTGATATCTGAACCAATAAAACTTATGTACACTAAATCACAACACATAATCCCAAAAGACTTTTGTCAGTCAGTTTCTTAACTTATTTTGAAATTTTTGTCAGTCAGTTTTTTTTTCTTAACTTCTTAAACAAATCATAAGGTAAACGTGTATATATGCCATGTAAACACAAGGCATCTATTAGTGTGCATGTGTATATAAATAGATTTCACTCACTATTGATTTCTCAAACCTCTCTTTAGCTCTTGTTGAGAGTTCTTCAAGCTGATATATGGGGAGAGCACCTTGTTGTGAAAAAGTTGGTTTAAATAAAGGATTATGGTCAGCAGAAGAAGATGAGATTATGCGGAATTACATTGAAGAAAATGGTGAAGGATCATGGAGATCTTTACCTAAGAATGCAGGTTACAAACTGTTATTTTAATTCTCCGATTTTTATATATACAGTACATGTTTTAATTTATTCATCTTTAATTTACTGACATGCATTTTGTGTGTGTGTGTGTGTGTTTGTGATGAATTTTTCGCCAAAAGGGTTGAATAGATGTGGGAAAAGTTGCAGACTGAGATGGGTTAATTACTTAAGAGGTGACTTAATGAGAGGGAACATCACTTCTGAAGAAGAAGATATTATCATCAAGATGCATAACAAAATTGGTAATAGGTGAGTTCACTGGATGTATATATGTATACCATGCATGGGATATACATATGAATTTTTACGCTTTAAAAATATACATCGATCGACAAAAAATTGTAGCAAATTGCTCCCTCCTTCATATATACTGATGGTGATTAATTACATACATTTTTGATAAGATATATATGTTGAGGGTTTTATTGATCAATTTTTCTTGGTTTTGATATTTGCCCTAGCTAGGTGGTCTGTCATAGCTCGACATTTACCAGGAAGAACAGATAATGAAATAAAGAATCACTGGAATTCTTATTTGAGCAGAAGAATTTATACAATCAGAAGGCCTGTTGGTGAATCCTCACCAAGAACTGTGATAGACACAGTTAAGTTGGATGGCGGGTGCAAGCGAAAAGGCCAACCAAGATGCCGAGTATCTAGGAAGAAGAACAATCATCAAGAAATTCCATCAAATGCAGAAAAGGGTTTTATAGAAAAAAGTATTATTGAAGGTGGACTAATTCCATCTATGACCCTCAATAAAGATGACAAGGAGAGTCAAAATGCCGGAATAATATTGAATTTAAGTGAAGAGATAGAAACTATGAGCTGGTCATCGTTAGTCGTTAATGGTGAACCTGAAAACGAAATTATGGGACCATACCAAGGTCTACAGTCATGTGTGTTGTTCGCAGATGATATTATGGATGAGGATTTATTGAATCCAAGTGATATTTTGTCCCTAAATGAGAAAGACAATGAAGGACAACTTGGCGTGTTGTTAGGTTCATCAAGTAATAATAATGGTGATGAAGGAGAGAGTAGTGGTGGTGTAAGCTTATCATCAAATAGTACTGCAGCAGATCCAGCAGAGAGTACTGATGAATGGTACGTTCCGTTTTGTTCAATAGCTCATCCTGGGGAGCGGGAAGGTGTCGTTGAAGCTCCTGACAATAATATATTGCTAACTGATATGGAAGATGACCAGTTGTTGTCTTGGCTATGGGATATCAATGATGGCAGTACTAAAGAAGGAGACTTGTTTTTGGATTGTGATGAAGAACAAATTAAAGCAATTGCTGGTTCTCTTCTTTCTTGATTATTTTCTTCAATAATCTTGAAATTCTGCATGTTCGTGTAAACAAATAACAAAATAACTATCGTTGTTTTGCTTGTAACTATGAGTTAGTGTCAATAAAGTTGCTCAAAACTTGTACATTTTGTTGTTCTTAATTAATAGTGTGCTACAAACTGCACTGCAAATCTTTTTGAATAACAAAACCAATTCTACAGAATACAACCTACCGTTATCATATTGTTATTCATTATTTTTTTACCCTCATGAGGAGTTTTTTTTTTTTTTTTTTTTTTTTTTTTAACTATGTTGTTTTGCAGAGTTGGTTAGCTCCAAATGAAACAAAATGCAAAAAAAAGCAACTAGCTTAGCCAACAATTATAAGTTGTTTAATGGGGCAACAGTAGCACATGGCATGTATGCTAAGCCAAACCATTGGCTATTTAGAAGATTGGATAAGATTTGATGGATGCACCAATGATGTAAATGGTCACAATAATGTTTTATAACATAGACTAACTACGAGATGCAATCAAGGTTGATATAGTTTTATTTTGTTAATTGATCATCATATAGTTTTTCAATGATAAGTGAACTAATGAATTTGTGGTGATTGTTTTGGTATACCGCGTAAAACAGAAAACTTAAAAAGAAACTATATATCAAAAAAAACATTGGTCTTAATCACACCTCAATATATATATATACCTTTTTGTTTTAATCATTTAGTTAAACTAAACGTATTAAATCAAATTCTCATGTTTTGGTTTGTATGTAATTAATTAGGGGTCGTTTGGCAACTTTGCGGAAACCACGAAGGAATTTTTGTGAAAGGGGTTTTTGAGAAAATTGAAAACTGGAGAAAGTTAATTTTAAAAATATAACACCTGGGATTTCGTCCTGGAGCGCCGAGCACCACACCGCTCGCTAGTGTCAATATTGTCCCTCTTTAGTTACAACAGAAATCCAACAGTAAAAGGTTTTGGATTAGGGTCCACCCATCTGCGTGTTTCTCTAAAAAGTCTTGATATTAGTTAAACTGTTAAAGTATGGTTAAGCTCTATATACAAACTAGTGTCTTAGCCAATGCTACGCACCGGTTAATTTTAATTTATCCATTTCTGATTACCATTCAAGTTTTAAGTTATTAATTTTATTAAATATTACAAATTACACTCATTTATTAAATCTTGTGAAATAATTATTTTTAAAGTAAATTTGGATAGTTTTTCTTAATATTTTGTTTATTTATTTATTGGACATTTTGCTTATAAATAAAAATTCAGTCCATAAATAAAATATGTTAAATTACGATAAAACTATTATTTAAAGGGTATTATATAAATTTACTAAAAAACCATGACTAAAAGGGTATTTTAGTCAGAATTATGTGACAAAATTCTTAAGCTCAATTCTCATTAACCAGGACTTACCCCTAAATTTTATTCAGGTTTATAATAGTAAATATAGATAGATAGATGCAACCACTTTTTAGATGATGTGAGACTAACCCAACTCTTTCCGAAATTTGTTTTGTGTTCACTGAACATATTTTCTCTTTTCTTACTTCCTGAAAGTTAAGAAATTAATGCATTTCATGCCTTTTGCAAACCGGCATTTTGTCACCCTCACCAGTCACTAACCAGCTGGTTTCTGGCATTTTTCTATAATGCATTTTTTTTTTTTTTTTGTCTAAAGAATTTTTTTCAATGATACATTATGTTCATGTGAGACTAATACCTTAAAAGACTGGTCCATCTGGAATGAAATTGTGACTACACTAGACCGCGTCCGAGGACAATAATTTAACTTTGTGTGGCAATGGTTCCAAATTTCAAATCTGCGGAAAATAAAAATGTTGAAAATAGGTATTGATGATGGGCCAACAAGGACAAGGAGAGTTATTGCATTTTTGTCTGATTTCATATGAGAGGTATACTTTCACATTATTTTCAAGAAAAAGACGACACATAATGATGTGCATTTTTTATTGTTGGAACATCAATTTTTTTTTTTTTTTTTTTTTGCTTTTTTTTTTGGGTGAAGTGGACAATATATTTTGAATATCTTAATTAAATATCAGCTTATTTTTTTAGTCCAAAAGCATATTCTTTTAGAATCTCTAGAGAAAAATTCTTGAGAAATAGGTCGTGTTTGTTAGGCAGGAAAAAAAAATCTATTTGTGCAGTTTAGCATAAAAACTTTAGACAACCACAAAGTAAACTCGAATCTTTTACAAACCCGTGTTTACTATTTGTTTCCGGGCAAACAAGCATGGCTATAGGTGATGAATTTCTGAAGATTTTTTTTTTTTTTTTTTTAAATTTCACTGCTATATTATTGTGATTTTTTTTAACAAATAAAGAGCAATTATTGCGATTTTAAAAATCCATTCTACTATAGTAAACACAAAAAAATAAATAAATAAAATTGTAGGTATCTCCACGATGCACCATAAACGAGCTTTAGATTTTTTTTATTTTTTTCCGTAAAATGAAATGGTGACAATAATTTAAATTTATATGGTAGTGCTCCCTAATTTGAATCTACAAAGAATACAAATGTGGAGAATAGGGAATAGGTACTATGAAGATGAGCCAAGGAGAGTTTTCCAAATGGATACCAAAATATGGTGAGTTCTACTAGACAAGTACTTCACATTATTTTCAGGAAAAGGGTGGATGGACTCAGTGAGAACAGTCAACAAAAAGCTGCTATAGACTTCATTTCAAAAAAAAAAAATTATCTATGTCTCCTCTTGGTTCATATGATCAATCACAACATGCCACGTGTTTATAAAACAATCAATCGGATAACTAATCCAAATCTACCGTGGTTAATTACACCCATACGTGATAGTGTTTTATTGGTTCTATAGGAAAAGAGGACAATAGATAAAATTCTTTGTGCAACATGGGTTTGGGAGTCTTGCCGTAATGATTTTAGTATTTTTCATACATGCAAGTCTTTAGCTCAACGGTAATATACCTCTGTTATTTTATGGAGAGGTCGTCCTCAATAACTAATAACTAATTGTTGACAGAATTTCTTCACGTAATAAAAAATGGTAAGGATTCCTCCAACATATCTTCTCTATTTGATGACTAATCTAGCTAAGTATTATGAAGATTTGTGTGTCAACCTTGGCTGTAGTATTGTCTTTGAGCTTTGGACTGGCTCCATTGGAGACCCAGTGAATTAAATCATGCCAAGAAAAAGTGCATCGGCCAGTGACCATAGTACCATATGACCACATACCTATTTGGTCCATAGACTATACAGGACCATATACATTAATACATTATAGGACCACATAGGGTATTGGGATATCAAAATATACCTTATCAGGTTAGATATGACAACATTGCGAAAAACACAATGAGGAATTATACAAAGTTAGAGGATAAACGCGCTACAAATTGAGGAACATTCCAAAAAACATAATTTTTTTTTTTTTTTTGCAAGCGGGTTAAGGGGACCCCTACCTCTTTAAATTACGTTGAAAACTTATATCAACAATCAGCTGTTGATGTGTTTAGATCCCCTCCAAAGTGGAGAGGGGTGTTATTATACCTACTTAGCCTACAACATCATGGTGTACTCACAGACTCCCAGCTAGAACCTCCTCCCAATGAAGCAAAAGGTCTTCGAACTTATAATGTCTTCTACCTGTCCAGTAGTTGCCACACCAGTACCAGATTAGCGCTTTGATCTATTTTATGGAGAGATGGTGGGATTGAAAGCCCTCAACAGCTAATTGTTGACAGAATGACAGAGTTTCTTCTATTTGGCTATTTGGTACATATTGGTAAATATATGCCGATAAATTGAAATACTATGACCACAATTGGATAGGATGAGCATAATTGCTTTCAAGTGTAGGTGTGTTGGCTATGAATTTGTCATATATTGCTTAAAACTGCACATGAAATGTTTCTATCAAGTATGAACTAACAGACAGAGCTAAGTAACAAAGCCATTAACTTAGATAAGTAACATTGACACGAGTACCTGTGTCGGTGTCCGCTGCCAACACGGATATGGTGTGTCAGACACTGTAACCTAAAACTAATCGACACGATGATACAGATTGTGATTAATTTATAATCCATTTTTTAAACATAGAACATAACATCTTTCCTTAGTCAAACCCAAATCATGTGCATAAGTTTATAAGTATATTCAACATTTGTCCCTATGAGTCAGACAGTTTGTCGAGTGTCCATGTATCTGACACAGACATTTTTTTGACAATACGGAGTGTCCATGTTACATAGGTTAAAGCAGTGGACTAGAAATATTCTGGGAGATTACTGGCTGTCCCACTTGAAATCTTTTGCGGATAACTTAATAGACCACAAAAATTTTGGTAGTCATTTTCATAAAATTATCATAAAGTTTATTTTTGTTTATTTTTGGAAATGTTTTTGGCTATATTTTAGTATTTTTGTTTATCACAAGATAAACGTGTAGAGTGTCGTATGACAATATCACATGGAAGGTCTTTTTTTTAATCCATTGGCAAGCGAGGTTTAGAGGACCCTATACCTAAATTACGTGAGGAAACTTTATATCAAACAATCAGCTACTGACAAGTTTCGAACCCACAATCTTTCTACTTTGTGAGAGGGATGCAACCATTGAGCCACTTGCACATATGCATATGTTGAAGGTTGTCGTGGTTGGACATGTGCCAGGAAGAGCAGATAATGAAATAAAGAGTCACTGGATACTTACTTGAGCAGGAGAATATACAGAATAAGAAGGCCATCATACACCCTTCTTGGCTTCTTGCTGGTAAAAATTCAGTCCCCTGTAATGGTGGTAGCCCAGTCCAGCAGCAATTGACTGATGCTACTCTCCTTAAATAGTGTGCCTTTGGCCACTTCAAGCCATTCCCACAGCATGATCTTGATGTTTCTTTTCAGCCTGCTAGTATTGATCTCTTTGGCATTGAAGATTTATAGTTCCTTTCCCTCCAAATGCACCACAAGACTGTATAAGATAGAATCTGCCACACTGCGCATCCCAGCCTCGAACAGTTCAATTTGGGCCATCTATCCAGTAAATTTCTCACCAAATTCTATGCTTGCATAATGCCTACGACAAGTATGAAATGAGCTACCGAATTGATATATATGCATGATCCAAACTTCCAAATACGAAATGAGCATCCAATTCATGCTTGCATAATGCCTGCTTTCCATCTCTACTCAAATACAAACCAACAAAAACATATACTGTGTAGCAGAACTTTCACCTAGGCACCTAACACAACTTTGGGAAATATCAACTAGATATCAAATAACCAAAACAAATAAGACTTCCACCTTCATACAAAATAAATGAAACGATCATGTTTCCAGCAGTAAGTACGCTATATTCAATCCAAGGCAAGCACTACTAGAAGCCATATATATGATCCCAACCGAACAGAACATAAGAGTAGAGCATGATACCTACAAGTTTAGCTAGATATCAAATAACCAAACAATAAGAATTCAACCTTCATGCAAAATAAATGAGACGATCATGTTTCTGGCAGAATCAATGAAATACACTTTCTTTCTTTTCTGAAAAAAGAGTAGCTATATTAATGAAAGAAACCCAAAACAACAAAAATCAAATCTTCAAATGAGATGGAAGCTCTAGCAATGGATGATCACAACCAATCCGTTGGTGTGCTACAGCGAGTGCATGTCCCAAGGCCCGAGCAACAGGAACTGCAACTGCATTGCCAATTTGAATATACCTAACACAGTTTAAAACACGGTAATATGTTACTTTCAACATGGATTGCAAGTTACTCAGACACAAAAATTGGAAATGGTTTAATAAGAAAAAAATAAAAAAACTCCGTGACAGTATGAAAATTTTAACCTCAACATCTCTACTCAAATACCAACCAACAAAAACATTTATTGTACCTCTCCTTAACAGGTCCAGAAAGCTTATAATAATCTGGGAACCCTTGCAGTCTGGCATTTTCTCTAACCGAGAGCACCCGATCTTGCTCTGGGTGTGTAATCACCTGACGATGGTAGTATATACAGGTTCATATCATTGGTATATAACAAAACAAACAAAAAATGACAGAATTACTAAAAACGCGAATAAAGAAAGTACCCGATTATGGGGTTGAGCTCGTGTTACAACCGTCGGAACCGTCTCATCCCACCACAGTCGACCAAACGGCCTGCACATTTTTAATAAAATCAAAACTGAGAACATTTTGATATATCAAAAGTCGCAATTTAAATCACCAATTTATGAATTCTAAAAAGTTCCCATACTCTGTGGATAACCCATCTTTCCAACTTAATGCGTAATCTGGAACCTGCAATAAGTGTTAAAAATACTATCAAATAAAAAATAAAAATAATGTTAAGAAAGTAAGCATCAAACAGAAGTTAAAAGACATACCACAGGTTTTCCAGAATTTAAGAGATCCCTTTCAACTGAAGGATCCAACTCAACTTTATTGTTATTGCCAAACACTAATCCACCAAGATCTCGAAAATTAGCTCCCTATCATAACCAAGATGTATGAGATGTAAAATACACAAGAAGATACAATCAAGTAAATCAAATTGTTGAAATTGTTTGATATAACAACCTTCCTTTTCGGGACTCGACATACACGGTCAAAGTCATCTTGGTTTAGTTTATATGGAAGATGATCATAAAGCACAGGTGATGATGCTTCAGAGGCATTGATGCCCATCAATTCTACAAAACAGTTGCTATAAACAAAATTGACAACATAAATGTATAGAGGAATTCAAATAGGTGTGATAAGCTCACTCTGCTTGCTACATCTTAGATACTTCTGCAAATCAGTTTCAGGAGTGTTCCCATATGGAATCTGGTCGCGACTTTCATCATTTGTTACCTGTAAAAGTGTTAAATTGGCTACCATATGAAAGTAACTAACAGTTGAAGCTTTATAACAGACAAGATAGACATTATACCGGAGGAAGGTCCATAATGGCATCAGAAAGTATGACAGCACTTTTCAGGTGGAGTTGGTGATCCGTCGTGTCATGCGCAACAGTATTTCGCTGTGTTGTTGCATCAAGAGTTTATTAGATAGTTTATATATTAAACTAACAAATATATCCAAAATGTGAACAAATAGTACCTCAAATTCAAGTGGCACTACACCTCTTTTAACCACCTGATGGGTAGGGAGTGGATATGCTGGCAATACCTACAAAAAATATTAAAACAAAACTTAAAAAAAAACATTCAGAGCTTTAAATTATGAAAATAATATATGAATATAAACATGCCTCAGTTGGAAGGGCTCCCCACAAGAAAACGCGCATACGAAACTGAGGAATTCCGTAACCACCTGCAGCCATCAGTCCCAACCTCGCTTGATAATCAAGGGAGACGAGACGACCGATAGCATAACGACCCAGAAATCCCTTAGAGAACTTCAGTAAATCCACCACATTTTCCATCAACACATATCTTGGTTTTAAAAACTCAACAATGTCCATGAACACAACAACCTGATGATTCTTTTCATCCTTTAATGGTTCAGCTTTGTTCCGGAACCGGTTAAAGCCACTGATGCCTTGACATGGTGGACCACCACAGATAACATCTACATCACCCTAATTCACAATGTAAGATATTTCTATAAGATATAATGACAATGAAACTATTCAAAAGCTAGGTATTTGACAAGGTGAAAAAAAAACATACTGGCAGTGGCATAATGCTTTCGTGATAACCTCTCGTAACAAATTCTTGAACTCTTTCTGGGCATTCCCTAAACATTGGGAAACAATGAGGTCATACACACATATATTGTACTATCTTTTTTTCAAAATAGATGTCTCATTTGGAAACACAATAACACATAAAAAGGTGAAAAAATTGCGGGGAACTTACATCAAACCAGTGAGTGGTTCCCAAGTATCATCTTCAGGACCATAACCCTTCCAACGAACCTAAATAAAACTCAAACACTTGGGTATTAGTTTATCATAACTTGCAGCAATTCTGGATTTTTAACTCATTACTAGTTACTACACTGCAATCATTTCATTGAACAGCCAAGACTACCGACAAAACAAAAAATTAACTAATAGAGGAATAATAATTTGCAAGTTTATCGCTGACCTCCAACACTAAGCCCCATTAAAATCTAAACCAAATGTTAAAAAAACTGTACACCTTCGGGTCCAAAACATAAAAAAAAAAAAATTAACTCGGAACTTTTCTATGCGAAAAAGGTTGTACAGATATCTACATTTAACAATTCAAGAGAAACATGACATGTCATTAAAGTTCATTACATGCAGAAAGTAAGAAAAATCTTACTTTGAAATACAATCCAATTTCATTTTTCTTATTTGGATCCCCATATGTAATTTCGAGCAATTTTTCCACTTCGAATACATCAGAAGGAGTTGGAGCATCATCATCACCTTCATCTTCTTCATCATTTATCACTAAAGAGTGTTGTGCTTCTAGACGTTTTGTACCCAACAAAGAATACTTCATACATAGTTTTAGCCATTCCTTTAGTACCATTAGGAAGTTTTCAGCTGTCTCATTCCGCACCTGTAAACAAAGTGAAATGGCAAAAGTTTGTTTTAATATTTGTCAGATTTCAGAGTTTCAAACAAAGAAAAAGCTTCAATGAAGTACCTGAGACGTAGGGTGGTTCTCTCTCAAACTCTGGCATGCAAATCGGTTGAAATCCACAGCCCAGCTCTATCAAATTGAAATTAATCATTAACAAGGGTAGAAGTAATTTCTGCAGTTACACAATATGTTTGGAAGCATACATACAGGAGTAAGATTAACACCCGAGACAGCAGCACCAAGACAGAGACCGGTTGACATCCCTCCACATCCAGCATATAAATCAAGGAGCTTCATATTGGATTTTTCAGTCTTCTCACTTTTGCTCCTTGCAATGTCAGAAACAGTATTACTAGTGACACTTAAGGATGGTTCACTACTCACTGCAAGAAGTTATGAAAGGATACAGCAGTTAGTTTCTGGAAGATGATTTAATACTAGACACTTCAATAGTAAATATCTTTGTCACTAACTCATCCTTTTAAATTATTCTGCAAAATTAACATCTAAGCTTGTTATGAAGAGAGAAGCATGCCCTATAGTGCCCAAATTGTAAGGATAACTTTAGTTTGCCATGTTTTTATAAGAAAGATATGTTACAAGGTAAGGTGGGGTGCAATCAGTTGGGTTTCACCTGTGCACTCAATAAAGGTAGCAGAAGCTTGGAAATTGTTGGGAGCGACCAAGTGAAAGCTACAGATGAAACTGTGTGGAAGAGGGCATTCAGATGGCTTCTAGTTCTAGGTGTTGCTTATGTCTTAAAGCAGAAGAGTCATATACTATGGAAATGCACATCAGCAAGCGACCTCTGGACTTTGATCAGCAAATTTAAGGTATATGGGGGATTTTAAAGAATAGACAAGACATTGAATGGGGAGGTGCAACTTTGTATAGCACCTACTGCAGACGGCAAGCTTCTTGTTTATGCATATGCACTATGCTCATTTCGTGCAAAACAAATAAAATACATGCAATTTTGAAAACAGGTATACCTGGTTTTAAATTTGAGAAGGTTGAGTAGCTCTCTGAATATTCCATGTCATAGTAGAAGTCACAATTAGAAGGGATAGTTTCCTTCTTCGCCACAAGGTCAACCTATTCAAACAAGTGCTAAAATTTACAAATGTAAAATAAAAGAGAATTGAATGCATAAAATGAGATTGGAGAGATTCATACGTTTGGCAAGACTTTTACAATATTTATCTTGGACGTTATACAATCTAATGGATTGTCATTTTTATAGTCTGAATAAAAAAGTCGCTTCTTATCTACAAGGCTTGCATTCGATTTTGAAATAACCTAGAAATATAAAAAAGAACACACAAGTTAATGAAACAGATTTTTACTAATAACATAAGAAAATCTGTAATCATATTTCAATAGTCAATTATAAAGATCATCTTACAGTATCCTCGGCTCTGAAAAACCATCTGGCTGTAAAAAATGCCCTCTTATCAGTGGTTTCAAAAAATTCAACTATCCTGCCAATGTAGTCTTCACTTCCATTATCCCCCTGCAAAAAGAACATTAAGAACTGATAACCTGACATATACATCTTATAATCTAGCACGATTAGAGCCCATGTAATGAATATAAGTATATCATTATATCAAACTGTCAGCTACCACATTGCTAATTGAGTGACGAATGGGTGAATGGCCTATTTGGGTAATCATATTAAGTATGATAACCAAATCTGAATTCACTAAAGCACCATTATATGAAAATTGAAAATTAACTTTCACATATATTGTAATACTAAAACCTGATGACCACTCTCGAGAATACTAATGATGGAAGAAAAACATAGATTCAACAAAAAAAAAACTTATAGCATATGTATTAGTCGATATATAGTCAACTCATAAGTTTTAATCATCTTTAGTATAATAGATTCTCAGTTCTGGTGATTCCTTGTTATAAAATTAACTAACACAATAGACATGATTTTCAGAGTTGTTCAAACCAAAGGAGCATTCATGAATCGTGATTCATGTTGTATTGGGGAATAGGCAGCAATTACTTCAATGAGACGTCTCAACTATCTTTATTAGTTTTTTGTTAATTTTAAGTCTCCGGATTCCAACTTGAATGATCTTAATAGTTTAAAAGTGTTGTCATCTTATATCACTTTAACTTAAGAGATGCAGATTACTTCTTAATAAACATTCAATCAACTAAATTTAACTTTTGGAAAAATGCAACTATTTTCAAGCTAACATTCACCTGGACAAAGACATCATCACCAAGATCATAGATGATATCATACAATTTTGCCTGCTTGTAATGCCTTTTGACAATTAAATCCTCTTCTTCTTCATCGTTTTCACTGCATCAATTAACAAGATCAAAAAAAATTTACAAGAACAAAAAAAAATTAAACAGACTTAAACTTATTGAATGTGCCAGAAATAATACTTCTTAGTCTTCGAACTGGTGGACGCAGCATATTTGTCCTTGTTCACCTTCAAAAATTAGCAATTCAAATCAATTGTAGAAAATCATCTAATGCATAACTAACAAGAAATAAATAAATAACAATTCAAACCTTTTCTACATAACGGTGAGGCCATTTTTGCTGTGCTTCAACATCAAGAATCGGTTCACCATATAACCGACATTCAGAATCTAAAACAGTTCTCTTTAACTTCTTCTTCAAATTTGAAGATTTCGAGCTTCTAGATTTACCCTTTCTCTGAACATTTTTCACAGGTTTGAAATTCAAAACCTCTTCTTTAATAACAATCTTATCATCTTCATTTTCTTCCTCAGAATCCATTTCTAAACAAACACTCTCATCAGTATCTACTTCCATCTTCTCTGTTTTTTTACTCTTTCTCTTCGATTTAATCAAACTCTTTGTAACAGCAAGTTTATCTTCATTTTCAATTATCGAAACTGGTGATGAAGAAGAAGAAGCAATCAAATTTTCGCTTTCGTCTTTTGCTTTTCTTTTTCTAGATTGAGGCTTGGATTTCAATACAACTATAACTTCTTCTTCATTATTTTCTATGATCGAAACTGATGAAGTAGAAGTAGAAGTAGAAGAAGAAGTAATCAAGCTTTTACTTTCATCTTTAACTTTTCTCTTCTTTGATGATTTTGGTTTTCTTGTTGATTTAGGTTTCCAAACAACAATTGCTTGTTCATGTGGATCTTCTTCTTTAGGTTTTGGTTTTCTAGGCCTTAGATTCATGGTTTAGTTGAAGAGAAACAGAGAATTGCAGAAACCCTAGGAGAGAGAAAGAGAATTGCAGAAACCCTAGGAGAGAGAAAGTGAGGAAATGAAAAGGCGGAAAAACGAAAGAGAAGTCAGAGAAGAAAGAGAGAGAGAGAGAGAGTTTATAATTTTTTTGGGCGGGGTGGTTTGAAACCCTAGAAAAAATCGGTAAAAACAAATCTTTTTGAACGTTTAAAAAATGTTAAAAACATTTTGGGCGGGATTTGAAATTTTTTTACAAATGTTTTTTTACCTTGAGGAGATTTGTATGTATGCTCCCAAAAAACTCACAACTGTATAAAGTGTGCAACTATACAACCCAACAAAAAACAAATTTTGAGTGGGATCTATAAGAATTGTTTTCTTGTCTTTTATTGAGTTGTATACATACAACAAGCCAACAAAACACATAGTGCATTTATCAAGAATATTTTCCTTTTCTTTTTCATGGAAATGAATGCAGGCCCCCATTAAGAGCCCAATTCACCTCTTGGACTTTAAAATGGGGCCTTTTTTACATTTTGTTCCTTAGATAGGAAAATGTTGCTTTTTGGCTCTTATGGGGGTCCATTTTTTTTTTCCCTGTTTCTTTTTTTAAGATTAATTTTATATTTTTATATTGATTTATATATAAAAAATGAAATCAGGGAAAAAAAAAAGGACCCCTTCAGGTGTTGAAATGTAATTTGCCCCAGGGGAACAAGTTTCAAAAAAGACCCAACCCGGTAAAAGGACTGGGTCATTGGGTTAGTGGTCTAACTACGACCAGTCACATCAATATATATTTTTTTTTTTTATATATAAACAATAATGTAAAGAAAAAGTAAGCATAATAAATACTTAAAAATAAAGTTTTTATGTTATCATTTCTATTCTCCTCACCCATTCTTCTTCGAAAAAAGGTTTAGTAGAGTAGAGCTTTGCTTGTTTGTTCTTCTCTAATGTACATATTGTTTAGATCTCTAATCTACAAAGTTAGATATAGTGATTGATGATCCTGAAAAACTGGCAAGAAAAAAGGGTATTGTGCAACCCGTAGAAATGGGTCTTTTTTTACCTATGTTGAAATGGGTAAGTTGACTTAGTGTGCCTTTGGATCTGGTATTGGGCTTTGTCCCAAGAGTCTAGGTAGTGTCTTTTATGGGGCTTGTGTTAAGGCCTTTTGGCCTTGTTATGCCTAACTCCCTTAAAAGACTATACTCTTTAGGAGATATGTAATCTTTTTGGTCTGAGATGTGGAATATCTTTACTACTTTAGAAGGGAGCAGGGTTAAGGAATAGTAAAGACACTGTGTGACAGTATCTGATTGGCTAAAAAATAAAATTAAAATGGAGGGGTTCCAGGGACTCAGAAAATGTTTGACTCAATTTTGACTTAATCCTATTTAGGGTACTTGTACATATTGGATTGGTATGATTTTTTTGTAGGATGAATGTTCTCATTATGTACGACATCTTCACCAAAATTTATCACAATCTAAATTTTCTAACCCTAGAAAAATCATATTACAAGTTAATGTATTCTAGAACGTTCATTTTTACCGTTGAATTTAATATTACATTTAATAGGTCTAAATATATTCGAAACATCAGCACCAAAGGTTAAAAATCCTTGATATACAGGTAACTAAATTAAAATTAAATCACCAAAGGTTAATTAATTGGTTTATGTGAATAATGACATGATGTACTTAATCATAAAGTGGGAATCAAGATATGTTGGCCTCACACTTCTTTACTGAAGCATGGATACGATCCTTCAATTTGCCAATATGTGTTCATATACATTATCTTTAATGCGAGCACATATACGCTTTTATTTGCATGTATGTAGATGTAGATACACAAAAATTTTCGCCAATGGCATGACTTACGCAACTGTGAAGGTAAGAAATTATTTACCTTTTAGTACTTGCTTATGAAAAAAATGTAGAAGAAGATGTGAATGGTAAAAAATTATAGTAGAAATAATTTTTTTTTAAAATAAACAAATAAAGAAATTTGTTACTTGATAGAGAGGTAATCTCAAATATTCCTATAATTTTGCAATATTCAAAATAACTAAAAAAGGTTTCCCACTTTTTTTTTTATATACATATCAAAGAGAAGAGAACCAAAGAAAACCTAAAACAAGTTTTATTTTTCTCAAACTCTTGAAGAAGTGTGTGAAGTTTCATTTCTATTTGTAAGTAGTCCATCTTGTTCTATCAGTGAAGTTCATACTGTATTAAACATACATGGTTGCATCACCATTTCTGTTCTTGCAAATGACTTTTACCATCCATTGAGTTTATCTAATTATTTTTCACTGCTGTTCAGATTCCACAATGTCGCAAAAGAACGTAAGATCTTGTGAAAATGCTGCGGTAAAGAACAAAACGAAGAGGACTAGGTATTGATTTTGAAAGCTTTTAAGTCACACTTTATATTTAAGATGAATAATTTGGATGTAGTTTGTTATCTGTTTATATTGAATAAACTTGATTATACAGATCTTCTGCGACACAAATATACGAAGCGAAAACTACAAGAAATGAAGCCTATAGGTGTGCGCAGGATTTCCAAAATGGATTGCAGTCTGGGAATCCATCTTTTGTTAAAACTATGCTAGATTCACATGTGGCTAGTGTATTTTGGCTGGTAAGATACATTAATTACCAATCATTGTTTTTTACAAAAGAATGCAGCTTCCTAACACATTATTGATTTAATCATAGGGTATTCCAACAAAATTCTGCAAGAAGCATCTTCCCACTGGGAAGAAGGACGAGAACAGACATATCGAAATGGACCTAGTTGATGAAAAAGGTTATAGAATAACCACAAATTATATTCGTGATAGAACAGGACTTAGTGCTGGCTGGAGAGGTTTCGCTATTGACCACAAGCTAGATTTTGGAGATGCGTTAGTTTTTGAACTAACGGATCCTAGAACTTTTAAGGTACAATAAATATTCTTTCATAAGTATATCTGCAGTAAGTTCGAGTTCTGCCTCATATTAACATCTATAGAGTTATAAAAGTTTTGTTATGTGGATAGTAGTTGATATATGTCAAGTTGCTGGTCTTCAACTGTTTATAGTGAAATAGTTTCGCATTATACCGTTTCTTATTCAGAAGAGTTGTGAATGAATCATGATTATTTGCTTGAAGACATTGAACAATCAATTGTTCTGACTCCACGCTATTGAGTTTTTGACGTGTACGTTGTGGTTCTAGGTATATATCTTTAAGGCATGCGAAAGTCGTGAGTCTGAAGATTCAACTATGGAGGATCTCCCGTCAGAGAAAACTGACAATGATCTTGAACAACTAAAGCCACGTAAAAAAGTGGCTAAGCGAAGTACAAGGGAGAAGATACTGACTCTTCCAAAGGGTGATTCAGAGGACATTGGTGGCAAATTGAAAAAAGCTCGAGTTACTATGAAATCAAAGGGTGCAAACAATAGTGACGGTGTTGCTGGCAGTAAGTCAAAGAAAGTACCAGGGATAAGTTCGAAGAAGGCTCAAATAGGATATGCAATCAAGACTTCCAGTATAGCCGAGTACTGTGATTCATTTACTGTTGGTCTAGTTAGGCGGAAACTTACTAAAACTGTTAAACTGTTTAGGAGAAAGCCATTCCCAACAAGCAGGTTTGACATGATTAGACGAGAATGAACCACAGTGCCGCTGTAGGGCGCTTTGTAGTAGTTTTATCACAAACAAAATAAAAAGTAAAATCTATTATAGGTGGGACTTGTAGTGTATAATGTGACACTTTTCAGTTTTTTGCTCTTCAGCAGCAACATCTGAAGCCATCCATCCCCCTGTTGCTATTCCAATAACTTTGGCATATATCCCAGTCCTCTCTGCCGCCCTCTCCTCGCCTGTACATATCCCCCATTGTCTGGACTTGGCAACTGGACTCACTAGGCCAGTAGGGGCAAGTTGAGTACTTATGGTGGTTCTTGGATTCAACTAGTTCTGTTTTCAAAGGGAACTAATTTGAAGAAAGGAGTGTGTGTTCTTGGATCCAAGTGCATTTGATTGATGCTTGTTGGATACTAAAATCATCATATATAGATACCAAAAACCAATCAAAACAAATAAAAGGCATAGTACAACTTGTATGTTTGTGGGCATACAGAATCACAACTTACATATATCAAAGAGAACATTAACCATCTTCCTGAAGTTCAATAAACACCAACAACTTACACCTAGATATGCATTCCTTGCAATCCGAAAGTCGTGGTGTACCACCATTGCAGCAATATTTTTTGACACATTTCGATAGTGAGAACGGAAGCACATCCTGGCAACACATTTGATCAACGAACAACAACATTATTGTTATTCTTCGACGAACAACAAGCTAGAGAAGGTGTGATGATCAGCAACCATACACATAACATTACCTGCATGACTTCTAATCGAAACAATTTTTTCTTCGATCTCCATCTCTTTCTCACACTCAAACAAGCTACATAGTATGGACCTCAGAGCAATGGCTTCATACCAAAAAACAAGTATATGTTTTCTTGCACTGTCCTCTTGCCTTACAAATCTGGCATGATCTGCAGTTCTGCACATAGTGGACATAGTCCAAGCCGAGGCCTTAGAAAATTGCAGTCCATATAAAACAATTTGCAGAACAACCCACAATGAGAGTGAGTCAGGGAGGTTGGTATGACTGACTTGTAAAGATCCATAACTTCAGTCTGCAACCATAGAGCTTTTGCATAAATGAGGACCTACCAAGGTCCTAGCCCTACGCATGTGGGCGTACAAGATACAGGCCATTCGACAGGCCAATTACTTGCTGGACTCAACCATGGATTTCTTCTTGTTCTACTAGTACTCTCCTTCTGGGTCCATAATTAGACTAAGCCCAAGTAGACATTACAGTAAAGAAGTATGAATTTAGATTGGACCGCTTTTAATGCTAGAAACACGGTAAATGACATCGACAGGCTGACAGATGCGATCAAGGTTGATATAGGTTTATTTTCGTCACTTAACAATTCTTTGAACTGTATTTAATAGACTAAGTTTTGGAACCATGTGTATGTGTGGGACTGGGGAACACCAATAGGCTTGATGATGAAGTCGATCGGCTTAAAAGTACAAGAGATAGAAGCTAGAGAGCCAAGACGACCCAAGAGTCAGAAACCAAAGGGGTCATATTGTCTTCTGGTGACGCAGTGAGGCAATTAGCTAGTCCAACACTACTTTCTGCATTTCCAAAGAGCTCAACCTTTTTCTTCCACACCACACACTTTTAAAACTCTTTTTTTTGCCTGTTGGTTCATCCTATTCGCCACTTCTCACCTTCCTCAACATTTCTGGCTCTTGGTTTATTGGGTTCCTATGTTATTTTTTCTTTTTAACCACTATCCATTATTTCATCTCTTGGTTAATTGGGTCCTTGCAAATCTTCTTCTCTTAATCTTTATTAAGTGTTAATACAGCTGCAAATCTTCGATTGTTTAATACAGCTCATTGTCTTCTCTGACCTAACTTTGTGAGTTCAAAGTGGGTTTACATAATATATACTTGATCATGAATGATATCCACCATTTGTATTTAAATAGTTAAAAGATAAAAAATAAAATAAAAATAATAACATACTTTGTAACATGGTTGTTACGTTACATGTGCATTACATCCTACATGTTAGATATTTTCAAGTACTTTTTCTTCTCGACACCTAGATCCTGTTCCTGTTGGATCACACGATCTTCTTTGATGTACATGTTTGACTAGATATAACCAGACTAGATGGAACCTAACAAGGACGAAATCAAATTTGGTTTCAATGTCACAAAGGGTTCATTTTTTGCACTAGTACTGTACTAGTGTTCGTGCATGGGAATAGTTGTGTGGGGTTCTCAATGGCGCCAATCGAGTGCCATTAATTGATTTGATAATTTATTTATTTAATTTTGAATTTGGTTTCTTGTATTTATAAGTCTTATTAGTAAAACTTAAATACGTAAAACTTATTTAGACTTTATTTTTCTTCTTCTTTTGGTTAATTCAAACACAATCCAGGGTGATATATATATATATATATACATATATATAAAATCTACTCCTTCTGTCCGAAATTATAAGTACTTTATAGAATATTCTACTTATTAACGAAACATCATTTATTGTATGTTTACTAACTATACTTCAAAATTTATCTCTATTTAACGGGTTCTACTTATTAAACATACAATAGTCTCTAGTTTTTTTTTTTTTAGAATAATACTCTAATTCCGAAACAAAGGTAGTATAAAAAAATTAACAATTTAACTTAATTAATATGTATTGAAATATCAAAAACGACATATATTTTGGGACAACCAAAAAAGAAATAAGGTACTTATAATTTGGGACGGAGGAACTATTAACATACCACAATAATATTTATAGAGCAATGTCGATGCAGATGTACTTGAACACCTCAGTCCTCATATTTTATCAAAATAAAAATCAGGTACCACATCACCCTTTAAAGAGATCTTTTACTAAAACTTGGTTTTCAAATTTTAGAAGAGCCAAAGCAAATATGTATATCATAAAGTGAACCCCATAATATATATCGCGCGCGTTTGGGTGTAACATCACAATTTCTGGCGTCTCATCACAACATCGACAATCTTCAACAAATTCTTCTTCTAATTTCTACCAAATAGCTTCCGAAATCAAAACGGATGAAAACCCAAATAATAATTAAATTTTCTATATTTTGTCCTCTTTATTTTTCTATGATTATAGATTTACAGACCTTTGACTCTTTGAGTGGTGGCCTGGATATTTATTTTTCTAAGCTGTATGCCTGTATATGTCAGAAACTCCAGTACAACTAGTACACTCAAGCCACATTTTCAGTACTTGTGGGTGGCCATAGTTTAAAATTCCGAATCCGGGCGAAATTTTAAATTTGAAAAAAAAAAAAAAAATGGTATATTCTGACATTCCTTAAAATTTCGCGAAATATGTCGGCAGTCTGAACTATGCTTATGGCTCTATATAGGCTAGCTCAGCTTAGCTTTTGTCGTTTTCTTTGAAATTTCGAACGTAAGCGGGAAATTAATTGGTCTTTGGTAAACAAAGGGGATGCCCCTACGGGAGTCCTACTTCCAGTCTTGCACACCCCCATGGGATGCGCCTATATAAACCTCTTAACCAATGCTTTCATTTTGTTTCATCCAGTGAACTCTCTCTCTCACACACACACACTCTTTCTCTCTCTCTCTCGAGCTCGCCCATGATGGCGGCTTCAGTCAGGAGTAGACGGTTCAATGGAACTGACTCACCATTTCGAGGTGGTGGTGGTGGTGTCGGCGGTAACTTTATTTCCACACTTCCAACAAAACCACCAAAAGATTGTTATTACTCATCAACTTCAAGCGAAGAAGAAGAAGAAGAAAGGAAATGGAGTGCTTTTCGTGATCAAACTAAAGAAGTTGAAGAATCTATTCTAGATCCAAAAGATGGATTAACAGCGGATAATTGGATTGTGCGTAATCCATCTATGATTAGACTTACAGGTAAACATCCATTCAATTCAGAACCACCTTTAAATAAACTTATGCATCATGGATTCATTACACCAGTTTCTTTACATTATGTAAGAAATCATGGTTATGTTCCAAAAGCTACATGGGAAGATTGGAGTATTGAGGTATGTGGACTTGTTAAACGACCTATGAAACTTACTATGAATCAACTTGTTAAAGAGTTTCGTAGTTATGAGTTTCCAGTTACTCTTGTATGTGCTGGAAATCGTCGTAAAGAACAGAACCAGGTAAAACAAACTGTTGGATTTAACTGGGGTGCTGCTGGTACATCAACTTCTGTGTGGCGTGGGGTTAGATTGCGTGATGTACTTAAACGATGTGGTATAATAAATTATCGCAAAAATGGAGAACTTAATGTGTGTTTTGAAGGTGCAGAAGATCTACCAGGTGGTGGTGGATCCAAGTATGGTACCAGTATAAAAAAGGAATATGCCATGGATCCATCAAGAGAAATTATTATAGCTTATATGCAGAATGGTGAGCTTTTGTTACCAGATCATGGTTTTCCAGTAAGAATGATAATTCCAGGATTTATTGGTGGAAGAATGGTTAAATGGTTGGCAAGAATCATAGTCGCCACAGCAGAATCACAAAATCATTACCACTTCAAGGATAACCGGGTTTTCCCTAGCCATGTTGATTCTGAACTGGCGAATGCAGAAGGTATATAATGTGTATATATTGTTTCAAATTTGAAGTTCAAGAGTTGCCGGCCGGGTATATATATGATATATAGCTTATTCTGATCCTGTTTGTTTGATGTCTTTTTATGTACACAGCGTGGTGGTACAAGCCGGAATACATCATAAATGAACTGAACATAAACTCGGTGATCACAACACCATCTCATGAAGAGATCTTACTGATTAACTCTGGAACCGTACAAAGGCCATACACAATAAAGGGCTATGCATATTCAGGTGAGTGATTCTTTCCTTGCACTACCCTGAAACTTAATTAAGAATTGTTTAGTGCGCACGAACATTTCAACTTGTAGTTTGTCTTGTGTCAGCTCAATGATTAACGATATAATAAATTTAAGATCTTTTTCCCCAGTTGAGGGAAGACTTTTTTTTTATTGGCAAACGGGGTTGACGGGACCCCTACCTCTTTAAATTACATGTGGAAACTTATATCAACAATCAGCTGTTGACGTGTTTCGAATCCACTTTGTGAGAAGGGTGCTACCATTGAGCCACAGGCTCATTCGCATGACTTAATTTTAATTTGATTCAAGGAATATGTTGGTCTGATAAAATATATATTTCGTGAGTTGTGACACGCGGCCCTTTTGTTTAAATAACTAAACTGTTCTGGTATGTTTTAGGTGGGGGGAAGAAGGTGACACGTGTGGAAGTAACATTGGACAATGGCGAATCATGGCTGTTGTGTACATTGGACCACAAAGAAAAGCCTAGTAGATATGGCAAGTACTGGTGCTGGTGTTTCTGGTCTCTTGAAGTTGAGGTTCTGGACTTAATTGGTGCCAAAGAAATTGCTGTTCGTGCTTGGGATCAGACCCTCAACACACAACCCGATAAGCTAATCTGGAATGTCATGGTTAGTTCTGTTAACTAGTATAGTACTCATGCAGTTTGTTGTTCACTTCAATTCTCAGTGATTCATATTTTAATTTGTTCAATCGTCCATCATTTCATCATCCTTCAATTTAATTTTTCCAGTTCACCAAATTAGTACATATCACATGATATCGCTATATATGCAGCATGTCAATCTGTATGTATTCCGTATTGCACTGTATTGATATACGACCGCCAGAATATTAATTTTTGTTGCAAGTTCTTTGTTAATCTAAATAAGCTAATGTCGTATGCGATTGTTTTTGTTATGCAGGGAATGATGAACAATTGTTGGTTCCGAATAAAAGCAAACATGTGCAAGCCATACAAGGGAGAGATAGGCCTTGTTTTTGAGCATCCAACTCAGGCAGGTAACCAACCTGGTGGTTGGATGGTTCGGATGAAGAGCCTTCAATCAGCAGAGGCTCAAAACGCCCTAAAGAAGAGTGTGTCTTCCCCTATCATGAATACATCAACAAGAATGTATTCCCTGGATGATGTGAAGAAGCATAATTCAGCCGAGTCAGCTTGGATCATTGTTCGTAGTTATGTTTATGACTGCACTCCATTCTTGAAAGAACATCCTGGTGGCATTGATAGTATCCTAATCAATGCAGGGTCAGATTGTACTGAAGAGTTTGATGCAATTCACTCTGATAAAGCGAAGACAATGCTTGAAAAATATCGTATTGGTGAGTTGATCGATTCTGTTTCTGATTCTTCTACCTCAACAACACCTAACAACTCAGTCCATGATGCCACCAACTTGATCCACCTCGCCTCAATAAAAGAAGTTGTAGTACCAAAGTCGAATCCAGTTGCCCTGATACCACGTGAGAAAACCAAATGCAAACTGGTATCTAAGATCTCACTCTCTCATGACGTGCGCATATTCAGGTTTGCATTTCCATCACCAGATCAAGTACTTGGGTTAGCAGTAGGGAAGCACATATATGTTTGTGCATCAGTAGACAATAAGCTATGTATGCGAGCGTACACACCAACAAGTGCCGTTGATGAAGTGGGCTACTTTGAACTACTTATCAAGATATATTACAAGGGTATAAACCCCGCATTTCCAAATGGAGGAATACTGTCACAGTATTTGGAGTCACTTCCTTTAGGCGCTTCCATCGATATTAAAGGCCCTTTAGGCCACATTGAGTATACCGGGCGTGGTAACTTCACAGTCCATGGGAAAAACAAGTTTGGTAAGAAACTTGCAATGATTGCAGGTGGAACTGGAATCACACCTATATATCAAGTGATGCAAGCTATCATGAAAGACCCAGAGGATGAAACAGAAATGTATGTGGTGTATGCCAATCGAACAGAAGATGATATACTGCTAAAAAAGGAGTTGGACAGTTGGGCAGAACAATGTAGTGAGAGGGTAAAAGTGTGGTATGTCGTGGGGAAACTCTCGCCAGGAAGGGAAGAAGCATGGAAGTACAGTGTTGGACGCATTGGAGAAGAGATCTTACGAGAGCATATTCCTCATGGATCTAAAGATACACTAGCATTAGCTTGTGGGCCGCCGGCAATGATCCAGTTTGCGATTACGCCCAACTTGGAGAAGATGAACTATGATGTGAAGGAGACCTTGTTGGTGTTCTAAGTATAATTATAAGTCGACTGATGGTTGCATTGATCGATCAATTCCTGACATGTTCTAGAATCTAGATAGTGAGTAATCTAGTGAATAGTTAGTGATTTCAATCAATATTGAGTAAATACAGTACGTATTTGTTAAATAGTAATTCAACCAAAACAATTAGAACAAGCTTAATATTAGATACTGACCCTTCCAAAGGAATCAGACGACGTTGGTGGCAGGTTGAAGAAAGCTCGAGTTACTGTGAAATCAAAGGGTGTAAATACTAGTGACGGTGTCTGTGGTATAGCCGAGAACTGTGATTCAGCTGCTGTTGGTCTAGTTAGGCGGAAACCTACTAAAACTACTACACTGTTTAGGAGAAAACCATTCATAACAAGCAGGTTTGACATGATTAGACAACCATATATGAACCAGTGTTAACACTGCAGGGAATAGAATTGTAGAAACCGGCTTTGCACTGCAGGGTAAAGTATATTGCAATGCTCGAGACATGGAGCGGCTTTGCGCTGTCAGTGATGTTTTTCAGTGACTACTTAAATGTCATTCTTTCTTTCTTTTCTTTTTTCTTTTTCTTTTTTTGTGTTGATTTTTGTTAGTGTGCCAGAGTAACTAGGACACATGCTTATTTACTCTGGCAGTCTGGCTGCAAGTTATGGTAATTCATAGGGCACTTCGTACTAATTTTATCGCAAAATTAAAATCTATCATAGGTGGGACTGGGAGTGTATAATGTGACAGTTCTTAGTTTCTTGCTCTTCAGCAGCACCATCTCAAGCCATCCCTCATTGTTCCTCATCCCCAATTGCTATTCTAGTAACTTCGCCATTTCCCTGTGCTCTCTGCCGCTCTCTACTCAGCTGTACATACCTCTAGGCATTAGTTCCTTCACCAATAATATTTAGGAGTGTTAACATTTCTTTGCCGATTAGCCAAAACATCGATGGTGATGCAAGTGGTGAATGTGGAGATAACGCCGAGTGTTAACATTTTTTTGCCGATTCTTTGCTCATGGCAATTGCAAAGAAAATAGTACATTTGATTGATGCTTTTGCAGACACAATTTTTACCAAGTAAATCAACATCATATATAGATACCAATAAGCAAACAAAACAAATTAAAATGCTTAGTACAATATATGTTTGTGGGCATACAGAATCACTTCTTACATCAAAGAGAACATTTAACAATCTTCCTGAATTGTTCAATAAACACCAACTTATTTAGAACAACTACACTTGCACCTAGACATGCATTTCTTGCAATCTGAAAGTCGTGGTGTACCACCATTGCAATCACATTTTTTGATACATTTGGATTGCAAGTTTTTGGTACATTTCGATTGCGAGATATTACCCCATAAACATTTCGCCATGCAACGTAGAATGGGAACACATCCTGGGCACACATACTTCATTTGATCAAGAATGCAGTCTCTACATGTACTGTTATTCTTCGACGAAGAACAAGCTAGAGAAGGCGTAATGATCAGCAACCATACAAATAACATCACCTGCATGACTTCTACTCGAAACCACTTCATCTTCTCCATCTCTTTCTCACACTCAAACAAGTATGAACCTCAGAGAAATGACTTCATACCAAGATACAGTTGGGTTTATATAGAAAAGAAGGAATGGTATGTCTTGAAAGATGTTCAAAGCTAATAAATTGCATTATCAAGTTTCCATTAAATGTGACCAGCTTTCTATCTATCCTATGCCTTGAATTGTGTAATCTAAGCTTTGGTTTTGCTGGTGAGTCAAGCTCACCTCCTGTCAGACCTTCACATAAATGTCACAGTAAGTTAAATGCAATGAGCAAAACAGGGTCATTGACCCATTAGTCATTTCCAATACCACTCTGTTAGAGCATTCCCAATAGTAAAAGGGTTTTAAGGGTGCCACATAGGAGAGAGAGAAAAGGTTTTAGCATAAAATTTATGTTAAAAGTGATTAGCACTTTTAGAGTTACCAATGGTTGGTTTTAAAACAAGGGTTAAAATTTAAGGTTTCACTTTTCCCAAAAAATATAGTGTACATTGTGATGAAATCTAATTTTTAATTAATAAAATGGTCCTATGTGGCACTTTTAACTCCTTGGCAAATTTGCCAAGGAGATAAAAGTGTTTTGCTTGAAAAATGTGTTAAAACCCACTATTGGCAACAGTTTTTTACTAAAAGTTGCTAAAAGTGATTTAAAACCTACCATTGGTAATGCTCTGACAACTCTAAAAGTAAAAAACACTTTTAGCATAGTTTAATGCTAAAACCTTTACCATCTCTCCTACGTGGCACCTCTAAAACCATTTTACCCTTTTAGCATAGTTTAATGCTAAAACCTTTACCCTCTCTCCTACGTGGCACCTCTAAAACCATTTTACCATAGGGAATGCTTTTAGAGTTGCCAATGGTTGTTTTTGAATGAAAGATAAAAGTAACACAAATGTGATAATCATTTAATGCAATATAATTTTTAATTATTAAACAATCTTATGTGGCACCTCTAAAACTCTTTTAACTCCTTGGCAAATTTGCCAAAGAGTTAAAAGTGTTTTACTTGAAAAGTGTGTTAAAAGCTACCATTGGCAAGTGTTTTCACTAAAAGTTTACTAAAAGTATGCTAAAACCTACCATTGGGAATGCTCTTAGTCTGTTTCCCTCTGACTTGACATTTAGTTGAAGGTTGAAGATTTTCTGTATGTTCAACAAAGACATTTTATCATTATCCCTAAAATCAGAACTAACATTAACACCATTTCGCGAATAGAATGTCGAACAGCAGTATTAGGCTTTATTTCATTAACAGAAAGATACAGAGAGAGAGGAGTAATGTATGCGAGAAAGGAAAACAACCATTGCATAAGAACAAGCAAAATCCATCACTTATTACTCTTTTTCAAGGTCTGATGGTATAGAAACACAAATCCTATTCATAAACAGAAGAATAACTAGTGTTTTGTGAGAAAGATACAAGAAGCACAAACTACAATTTTTTGAAATTGAATATAAGAATGTCCATAAAAGGGGCCAAAACCCAAAAGGCAAAGACGGATATTTGCCAGCACGCTATCATCATCGTACATAATGTTTGATTCACCAAGTAAAGCCATTTAACTCAAGAAAATTTCACTCTTCACTGAGGATAGGAACAATTAATGGATTCATCTGCGCCAGATATACAATTGCCCACCTAACAAAGCAAACAAATAGATGTTTAACACTTTTGTTCCAAAGAAAAAAAAACAATGATTTTAAACTAGCTAAACTTGTCTAGTTGCCACAAACAAGTTTTGGTGAACTATCTATCATCCAACTGTCACATATAAAACTCTAAACAAATGATGAATAATGCAGATGCTATGTGGGATAACCAATAAAGAAAAAACATGCCTCAAAAGGATAACACAAGCAACACAACAGTTCATACGGTCAAAGTGTGACGGTCCTCATTGTGTTCAAAGTTATAACAAGGGTTACACTAATATATCAGGGGGCAAAAAAGGGGGTTCAAAAACAACAAACTTATTAGTCCTACTAGCTTTCAAAAGATCAATATAGTTTTCATTCAATGGCTACCTAAAGTAAGGTCTTTTAAGCTAAACACCAATGGTTCTTCCTTTTTAGTCCCAGGTTACAGTGGCATTACAGCTTATAAGAGATGAACAGGTCTCTTTCTTTGTGCTCCTTTATCTTATTTGATATTATATCAAACTCGTTTGGGGAAGCTCTTGCTTAAAGAGAATGCATTATATTTTGTTTCAGGCAAATTTATCTGGTGTGTGTGACTCAGAAATCCTGTTAAATTGCATTTTTTCAAGAAAGCCAAAACACAATAACTACATGGTTCATATCATTACAACCGCAGGAAAGATGACATAATAACTCATAAGTTCACCTAACTGTATTTTGCATTTCTTGGTAATAAGAGAATTGCCATATACGTTTAATGTTTTGGATAGTTTGTAGCCAAGGAAAACTACATGTCTAGGATTTGGATTTTCATTTTCTAAGAATATAAGTATTTGCTCAGATTTGTTGGATGGTTGGGTTCCTCCTCACCCCTTTCCCTTAATCGCATCTTAAGGAGAAAAACACAAGACATATACATAAAAAAAAAAGAGGACGACAAGGGGGAAAGAATAAAGAAAGGAATGATAAAAAGATGATGGTGGTTGTTCTAGCGGTGATATTGACAACTCCCCAACATGAGATGAGTACCCTAATCATAAATATCAAAGAACGTTTACTTCCTGCCAGCTTCGTTTGTTCAGAATGCGCTAGTGTCATGTAGTATAAAACTAATGACACCTTAAGCAATAGTGTCTACAGAAACTGAACCATTTCAATATGATATGTACTTTACGAATGGGATTTAAAAGTCTCAATACAGAATCAATACCAATAAACGACAAAAGAAATTATTTAAAAGAAAACTAGTCCCATGAAAAAGTTTTCTCAAATTATTAGAGACTTACCATAAATTTTTTTCTTTCCGATAGGAAAACATACCAAGCTCTCGATATGGTAATTAACATTATTCCGTCTATCTGATAGTTGTGCTACCACTAGCATACTTGACATAAATTTCTAGACTAAACCATAAAAGTAATCATATTCCAATACATGTTTGGCACCAATGAAAACCATGGTGAGAAAGACATAGCTAAGTTTTATTCTTTCATTTGTATCAATCTGATGTTGCAAGTTTACTAAGCAGGCACACGATAAAAAAAAACACCTAAGCAATTAGAGACTAGAGAGTAAAGAGGAACAAATTAAACTTACATCATCCAGCAGCAAACCGTTGCTGTGATAACCAATGTTAGGTGAAATCTGCATCAGTATAACAAAAAAATTAATTAAAACAATGTCCCATTTCCGCGAAATCAATTTTTTTTTTTTTCTAAAACCATAGCTTATTAAAATTCTAACATATTTTTCGGCAACTTTGACACTTTGTGTTTTATTCATATACATAATGTGTATAGCTTGTGACCATACAAAATCCAAATTTCTTCAAACACTACCATGTAAGGGTAATAAAACTTTGCGTAAAAATGTTCAACACTACATAATCTCAAATTTGTGCAAATTTTTCGAAATTTTGTGCATAATGAACTAAATTACAATCAAATCACACTAATTACAAATCAAATAAACTTCATTAAAAAATTAAAAAAAAAAAACTTACAGATTTGCAGAAGGTCCTTTGTTACAACATATTCTGACCAATAAAGAAGCCAAAACACCAACAGCAATGAAGATTAAAGTAGTAAACAAGAAACCCATTTCTTCAATTCAATCAAACAGAGAAAGAAAAACACTAAAGTTCCAAACTTTGCTCAAAGAACCAATGTTTTCTTGGTTTCTCGATCAATTCAAAACCAAATTGAATGAAAAAACAACCAATTCGTATCAGATCTGCAATTTAAAGAAACCCCTTTATTTAGATTTGGAAGATTATTTCAAAATTAATGAGAATTTTGAAGATTTGAAAAAGATAGAAAACCCTAACCTTGAAGAAGAAGAAGATCTGATTTCTGTTCGATTTGGGTTTTTTTTTTCTTTTCATAGAGTTATTAGAGTGAAGCTATTGTACACCCAGTAGTATGGTTACTTATGAAAGAGATGTTGACACGTGTTCATGTCGATCAAATTATTTGGGCCAAAATCATAACTTGTATTTGGGTTATTTCATGTCAGCCCAGCCCATTTTGTAGTTATGTACATATATGGGGGCCCAACAAGTCAACAACACTTCTACCCCTAAACTCAGCTGGTGAATTTTGGAGTTAGATTGGGGGTTTAAGTACATCTCTACCATACATTGTAAAGATCTAAGCAAATCTCGAGATTTGCACTTATTCTGGTTTCTAACACCCGGGTTGGTAGGTGGTGGGTCCTACGACTTTTAAGAGGGGGGGATGTCTTAACATTGATAGGTATAAATCTGTCAAATATTATCACCAAAGTTTTTTGAGATCTTTTTGGAGTTAAGCGTGCTCGTGCGAGAGTAGTCTTAGGATAGGTGACCTCAGACTGCTGCCCGTAAAAACCCCACACTGTCAGATGACCGCAGTAGTTAAATGGGAATAGTATCGATGGTGTATATAGGTCGGGTCGTTACATTTATTCTCCCATCTCTCAATTAGTCTTTCTTCAGATACCAATGTCTTCTTTGAAAACACTCTTTCGAATCCGTAATCACGACATTGTTATCCGTTACTTGTTTATACTCTCTTGATGAGCTCAACTATTTTCTGATGTTAAGAAGCCATTGGCACGAACCCCTACCAGTAGCTATATACAAGTCAAAAATATTATTACAATCTAGTGTATATTGTACCATTAAAATGTTGTTGTACATTGGTTTTATAAGTTTTCAATGTAAAAGGTAGCAAAACATACGAGTACATTAGAAATGTTCTGTCAAGCATAATTTAAAATATCGGTGTCGAGATTTGAGAAATTGGATATATAAATATCCGCAAATATCTACGAATACTCAGATTCCAAATTCTTTTTTAGTGTCGAAATCTCGGCATATACCATTCTTTCAGGATTCGAAATTTCGCTCGAAATCAGCGTTTTAAAGTATGCTCCCAAGCAATGTCCCAAATTTTAGTTTTATTCATATTTTGTCTCAAAACATAGGCTGTGTTTGTTCACCAGAAAATCTGGTGGAAAACAAAGACACGTTGGATATTTCCAGTTTTGAAAACTTTACGGGTGCTTGGTAGCGAGCCAGAAAAAATGGGGACTACGTAAAGATTTTTCAAAAAAGCAAACCACATCAACATATTTTTTGGTTTTAAAATAACAAAAAATCTTTCCTTTTTTTTTTCTCTCTCTCTCTCTCTCGTCTCTATTCTATTTCTCTATCTTCTCCGTCCTTTCTCTTTTTCTTCTCCGTCCGGTTTCTCTCTTTTCTTCTCTCTTGTTTTTTTTTCTTTTAGTTACATGATAAAACTGATAATGTTAATAAGGGAAGCATAGAGTTATGATAACATAAGAGACTACATTGTATAATACTAAGTTTATTAATTTCATAAACCTGATTACATATATATAGAGACCAAACCAACATAAACCCTAAACCTAATCATGTAATTACCATAAGGCCCATATACTTAACAGAAACAAGTACCTGAGATTTTAAATTGGAAAAAATATGAAAAATAAAAATAAAATAGATATAGGTTTGTAAAGTTTTGGCTGTACTTGTTTACCCGCAAAAGGTGTAAAACAAAATTTTACACAACTTTACCTATTTTTTTTTCATAATTTTTCTCGATTTAAAATCTCAGGTGCTTGTTTCATCATGTAACTAAAAGAAAAAAACAGGAGAGAAGAAGAGAGAGAAACCGGACAGAGAAGAGAGAGAAAAGACGGAGAAGTGAGACAAATAGAATGAGAGAGGAGAGAGAGAAATTTTTTTTTTTTTTGTTATTTTAAAGAATAATTCTACGCTCACAAACAATTCCTACAAATAAACTCACAAACTGATGTGTATGTTGATGTGGCATAGCCATGTCATCAACCTTCTTTCTAAAAAAAAAAAATTCCCTCAAATTCATCTTCTCAATTCAAGGTTCCATCTCCATCTCCTTAATCTTGATTTTAATGGTGGAAAACCATAATTTTGATTAACCTCTTTATCTTTCATTCATGTTGTTTAAATGGAAATAGCGGATTGCAGAAAAATAGTATAATAAGTTCATGAGTTTTTTTCATCCTCTTTGTTTTATTAAACCTAAAATTTGAGAAACATCAATTTTTTCCAATGTCAAATATATTCTGAATACAATTATGAATACTAATAATGAAATTCTGGTTATCCAAAGATATTACAAAGTTCTCTTTAACTTTTTCAATGATTTGAGAATGATACCAAAGAGAAGATGAAATTGAGAAGAATTTATGAGAGATGTTGAAGAAGAAGAAGATATATAAATAAAGAAATTAAGAGAGTGATATAAAAAAGGGAGTAGTCTTAGGATAGGTGACCTCATGGAAAGCATATTGCTGCCCGTAAAAACCCTACACTGTCGGATGACCGCAGTGGTTAAGTGGGAATAGTATCGATGGTGTATATAGGTCGGGACGTTACATTTATTCTCGTATCTTTCAACTAGTCTTTCTTCTTCAGAGACCAATGTCTTCTTTGAAAACATACTCTTTCGAATCCGTAGTCATGACATTGTTATCCGTTACTTGTTTATACTCTCTCGATGAGCTCACCTGTTTCTGATGTTAAGAACTCATTGGCAGTTTGGCACGAACCCCTACCAGTAGCTATATATAAGTCAAAAATATTATTACAATCTAGTGCATATTGGACCATCAAAATGTTGTTGTACATTGGTTTTATAAGTTTTCAATGTAAAAGGTAGCAAAACATACTAGTACATTAGAAATGTTCTGCCAAGCATAATTTAAAATATCGGTGTCGAGATTTGATAAATTGGATATATAAATATCCGCGAATATCTACGAATATTCACGAATACTCAGATTCCAATTTTTTTTTAGTGTCGAAATCTAGACATATACCATTTTTTCAGGATTTAAAATTTCGCTCGAAATCGGCGTTTTAAACTATGCTCCCAAGCAATGTCCCAAATTTTAGTTTTATTCATATTTTGTCTCAAAACATAGGTTGTGCTTGTTCACTAGGAAATCTGGTGGAAAGCAAAGAGACGTTGGATATTTTCGGTTTTGAAAACTTTACGGGTGCTTGGTAGCGGGCCAGAAAAAATGGGGACAACGTAAAAGATTTTTCAAATAAGCAAACCACATCAGCATATTTTTCGGTTTTAAAATAACAGAAAATCTTTCCTTTTTTCTCTCTCTCTTGTCTCTAATTCTATGTCTCTATCTTCTCCATCCTTTCTCTTTCTTCTCCATCCGGTTTCTCTCTTTTCTTCTCTCTTGTTTTTTTTCTTTTAGTTACATGATGAAACAAGCACCTGAGATTTTAAATTGGGAAAAATATGAAAAAATAAAATAAAATAGATATAGGTTTGTAAAGTTTTGTTTTACAACTTTTGCGGGTAAACAAAGCACAGCCATAGACAAATAATTTTTGTAAAATTCTAGAAGAACAATTCCTATTGGATCACCACTACTCATGATAATCAACAAGACAACAACAAGTTATATAAGTGTTGATAGAAAACAGAATAAAATGGGCCATGCAAAAAAACAAGATTCTTCCAAAACAAAGTTGTAATTTTGTCAAACATCTCATCATCTACAATTTGATACCTTTCTTAGCTAGGTAGGTTCCCACAATTTCCTTAGGATCTGTTTGACTGTTAATATTCAATGAATGGAATTGTTTTCACATTGTTGGGAATCATGTTGGAACTTTTTAACAAATATTAGGACAATTTCATGTCTCTGGGAGGATAAGTTGATCATTTCATCTTGGATTCATGTTGAAACATTCAACTTCCTATGGACAACAAGTACTAGTCCATACATATGCCTGACAAGCACCTGCTCCTCAAAATTGCTCCCGTACGTTCAAGCACCTATTATACTTTTTTTTTTTTGGTAAGCTCCTTTATGCAAAATGCATAGCTTGACTGCAAGACCAACCTGTCGAGGAGGAGGATATGGCATCATCGCCAAAAGGCATTACTAATTAGGCTCAGTTGGCATCTGCAAAATGTTGTGGTAAGCCTGTTTTTAATGAGATCAGGAACTCGATAATGCTGGTGGGATTTGAACCCCAGATCTCTGGTATCATCACCCAAAGGTTTTACCAATTGAGCCCAACTGGAACTTGCCCATATTCCAATGTTACATATTCAGTTTACCTAGAAAGAAAAAAAAATGTCACAAATGCACCAAAAAAATGATAATAATTAGAAAATTATTCTTAAAAATATATATGTGCTTAATGAGTGAAAAAGCATTTTTTGTTCACTTGACCGGCCTCATTCATTCATGATTGCCAAGTTATATAGAAATCAGTACTTTTATAATATAAGATTGAGAAGTACTCATCTATTAATTCCCATTGTATTTTGGTAACTAAGTCAACTACATCACCTGGCTAGCTTGCTCCCATATCTTGAAGATATATTATGGCAGATCTATACACAAACATGAGTGCTTAGTATAACCATAGTTTTATATTTGTTCTTGTTAGTAGTTTGGAAAAATGACTTTAACTTACAATTTAACTAATAAATTGCAAATGGGACTATGACCCTGGAACCAAACCTATTTAGGTTTTAAATAGAATTCATATTAGGTTCAAAGGTGCAAATTAATTTTGAAACGTTCGTTACTAGGGTTAAGACAGACCCTCACTTGTAGTTAAACGTCGATCAATTACAAATCTCCTAAAGAGGATAGTCATTCGAGGGAATACCAAACATGATAGAACAACAAAGACCCGTAGGTACATCTAGTACAACACCTAAGCTTATGGCACATAGGAGCCTAAAGATTCATTCAAAACACGACCTTAATTACTAATACACTCTAAATTGGCCAATCCCACTACCAATGTAAACTCTTGTTGGTACCAACCCGAGTCTTAAAATTGGAGTGTGATATTGTTTGACAAAAAAAATAATCTGTTGTGATTTTTTCGTGTGGATTTATAAGACCAATGAAAAATTACCACATGTCTATAATATTACAAAAAAAAAAAAAAATAAAAAAAAATTGTTCAAATCCCTACTAGGATTAATAATTAATACCCGTCATACATGACAATCTTCTATTTGTCCTACAAATCCCACCACAAAAAAATCACAAACAGACTAAATTCTTGGCATTGTTTGAAGGTAGAATTCATTGTTACCAAACCATTTGAGCCAGTGGCTCAATAGTAGCACCCCTCTCATAAAGTAGAGAAGAGAGATTGTGGATTCAAAACACATCAACGACTGATTATTGATATAAGTTTTCACATGTAATTTAAAAAAATCATGGACTGCATGTTTAGTTATGAGGGGTTAAGACAAAGAGAACACACTCTAATGTGAGACATAAAAAGAGGCCTAAGATGGCCTACCATAATAGAAATCAAAACCCTTTGAAATTAAATTAAAAAAATAAAACCAAACTATCGTCATCTTCTTGGGAACACACTTCCCCCCTTCTCCCTTACATAACGCTTCTTGGTCCCTCTCAATACCCTTATTTTATACTCAATCTCTCTGGCTTTGTATCATCTTCTTCAACTCCATTAAAACCTCAACTCTCTTCATAACTCTCATCATCACATCTCTAAAGCCAATATTCAACACTTTTTTTTTTTGTTAAGATCAACAAACATGAAGAAGAAGAAGAAGAAGAAGAAGAAAAGAAAGATCAAGAAACATGATGAATAAGCTTTGTTTTGATTCTTTTTTGGAATTTTGGTGATCTATATTTGCTATATTTCATGGAAAAAAATGATGGTTATTGATGAAAAGTTCATCAGAGGTTAGTTTGGTGGCGTACATGGGGAAGCCAGGCATATTTATTTTAATTATTTTTATTTTTGTTTAGAAATGTATTTGTTTTATATTTATATTATTTTTGTTAATTTTGTTCTTGAGATTGTTGGATTAATATTTTAGGTGGAAAAATATATGTAAATTGTCTTAAATAAAATTTAAGACATATTCATAGAAATGTAATAAAAGTTCTGCTGGTTTCCAGTTTTTAGCTAATTGATCATTTCAAGTACCCTTCATGTTGAATATAATCTAAGAACAATTAGATCAGAAACATATAATGCATAATTGTAATTATGAAAATGGTATTGTTCATTAATTTGATTTTCCCAACCAAAAAATAAAAATAAAATTAAATAATGGTATTGTTGTTAAAGCACAAAACATATATTTGGTTCATGTCATAGACAACATTCCCATCAGGGCCCATTTTTTTTTTCTTTTTTAGAAATTTTGATTAATATATCCTATAATAAATCACATCAAATATATTTTCCTATTTTTCAATTTTTTTTTAATAAATTTTCTCTACTAATAATTGGACAAAAGATTCCAATCTCTATTCCAATATATATATCTTAGTAGATCCAATGTGCATAGTCTCTTTCTAGAAAAGCAAAAGTCACCAGTTCTTATAGTAACCTTAAACTCCAAAAAATGTTTTGCCAATGTTTTTTCATATGGAAATAGTTAAGTGCTGAGGAGACCCAAGGATAAAATGTTCCACACTTTAACAACATCTATACCATATATATATTTTTTCCCACACAGTGACACAGACCTAATGATGTTCTTATTGAACTAGTATGCATGGCTGACATTAAGATAACTATCCCTTTCTGATTTTTCCTTTTGGCTCATTGAGTCACAGGCGTTAATGGTAGCACCCCTCTCACAAAGTGGAGAGGTCGTGGGTTCGAAACACGTCAACAACTGATTGTTGATATAAGTTTCCACATGTAATTTAAAGAGGTGTAGGGGTCCCCTCAACTTTGCTTTTTAATTAAAAAAAAAAAAATAGAAAAAGAGGCTTCAATCAATTTTTTTACAGACCCGTCAGAAGGCAGATCAACACTACGCCCAGCTAATGTTTTGATATACAGTTGCTTACCAAACGGGAATTTTGAAGTGGGTCAGACAGCCATTCATGCAGCTGCAACTAAGGTACAAAAACACGAGGGAGCACGTGCAACGAACTAGCATTATTTCATTCATTTTGCTTTTGACACTTTTGGATTTCTAGCACCAGAAGCATGCAGTTGAACTTCTCAGAAGGATACAAAATGTGATAAATATAACAATGTGATGACAACGGGTTCCAATGAATATGTATTTCGTAGGATTGGTTTTGCTATTCAGAAAGGGCTTGCAACACAGTTTCTAACGCGCTTATCCTCTAACTTTGTATAATTTCTTAAATTTTTATCAATAAAATTTGTTTAAAAAAAAAGTATATATATATAGTTTTCTTGCATTAAAAATAAAAGGGAATTTCTATGGAAAATTTTAAGCAAAAATCATTATATCTCAATCATGGTCTTGTATCAGGCACACCATTTTTTTTCCTGAAATGAGACTTTAATTAGTAGAATTATTTTATTTCATGAAAGAAGTTTTACTCTATGTTGGTGTTTGTTTTTCTTCAGATCTTTGATTGGTTTGTTTAACAACCATTTTGCATTGCAGACTGTGTCAGATGTCCCTTCTTTTTTTCAAAGAAATACGGCTTACATTGCGCCCAAGAATTAAGAAAGAAGCTGCTGAAATCTGGTTGTTGCTGCTGTTGCTGCTGCTGACTTTGTTGTTTGCAATATCATTCATGCACACGTGGGACATAAATGTCTGTCTGATGTATACATGATCACATACAGTATTATAAAATAAAATATAAATGTCTTAATCTTACTACTGTACTACAATTTTATTTCATTGATATTGATATTGATAAGGAAAAAGAGAGAAATTTGTTCATAACCCCCAAGTTTTGACCCAATGTTGTTCAACATTGGCGTTAACCCCATTCCGTTAAACACCCCCCCTAACTTTTTATCCATTCAAAGTTTGACTACCTATTATACTCCTAATTCAAATAATTTGTTTAAACCACCCAAAAATTGCTTATTAAAACTAACTTCACTAATTTGAATTTGAGGGGTATAATGGGTAAGCAAACTTTGGGGTGACGGGGGGTTTGACAAATCGTTTGAATTAGGTGTATAATGGGTAAGCAAACTTTGAATGAATGGAAACTTGGTGGGTTGCTTAACGGAAGGGGGTTAACGCCAAGGTTGGACAACATTTGGGGTTTTACTCCAAAGCCGATCAAAACATAAGGGGTTTTGACCAATTTTCCCGAAAAAAGAATTACATACCAGGCACATAAAACATGACAGTAGAGCACTTAAGCACCTACTATATATGAGCTGTCCTGACATCCCATACAAACAACTATGCAAAAACTAACTTTTGATTAAGCTTCTGTACATAACAAGATCCCATGCCCTTGTGTCTGCAAGTTCCCTATTCTGACAAGGTAGCCATTCAGCAGTTCAAACAAGCAATGCACCAACTCTGGGAAGCTGTAGCTAGTGTCTCCTGCCAGGCAAGACTCCTAATTACCAGTACCACAAAGTTGGTTTAACCACATTGCAAATCCTTTCAACTGAGCAGAGCTTGTTACTAATTTAATATAGAACTGCCGCCAGTGAAAACCGGTTTTAGATTGTGAGGAGAGGAGGAAAACAAGAATAGTGCTCTTATGCCCAAACTAAAGGGTTATGCCCAAAATGAACTATGGGTTGGACTCATTGTTAGGTTCAATGAAGTAGTTCAAATTGACTACATTATGCCACAAAGATGGCATCTTGTTTGAGCCAAGGGCTTATTTTAAATATTTTTGTTCAAGACTAAAATTTTTCTAGTTAGGGCATCTCTAACAGTTCACCATATTTGATGGGCCACCTCAGTAGATTTGGTACCCATTTGATGGAAAAAACTTCAATTTCTAATGGTTCACCAAAATTGAGACCCTAGTATATAACCGGTTATGTTGGACGAGCCTTGAAGAGCCACTCAAACTAAACGTTCAGTTGAGGTGGGCAATGAAGTGCCACTTAGCCCTACAGTTAGTTGAGACGGGCAATAAAGTGTCACTTCAAAAGAAAGTTAAGTAAGAAATCAACTGAGGCAGGCATCCAAGTGCCACTTAATTGAAGCGGGGCTTGAAGTGCCACTTGAAGCGACACTTCATTACCCACTTGAAGCCAATCAAGCTTTCCTTGCCTGCCCCATTCCGGTATCAAATTTGATGTTTTCATAAAAAAAATATGATGATTTTTTTATGGAAAGAATTAGAGATCGTCCTTTACAAAAAGTAAAAAAAATATAAATTTTCCCTGTGGTGATATAGACAATACAGATGATCGAAGTGACAGAGTGAAACAATTCTCACACAAACTTAGACTGGACTAAATGCTTTCTCCAAATCAACGGCTTCTTCAGAGCTCCTTGATGCACACACAATTCGACAAAAGGTCACGAAACCAAGCTCAATCTCACAAGATGAATATGGTTGGGATATGAAGAATGAACGATTCAAACTAGAATGATCTGGAAACCCAACATGTGCAATAATATGGAGAAACAAACAATAATAAAGCAATACCAAGTAAAGAACACAAAAGATTTTAACGTGGTAAAACCCAAACTGGGAAACGTCCACGGTTGTCCTCGCAACAACAAATCAAACTTGGTTGGCTGTACCGTAGTTGAACCAATTTTTTAATTTTCAAGCCAATCAGATACTGCCACATCCCACATACTGTGTTTACTACTCCTCCCTGCTCACTTCTAAAGTAAAGATATAGGTAGTATAAGTCAAACCATAGTTGAATATGCCGAGAAGATCCGCGAAATTTTGGCGGAATATGCCGATTTTCTAGCATTCGGATCGGATCGGCAGATCGAATCTGCTTCGATCTAGAACCCTACGCCGACCCGGATTTTTGAATAAATCACGGATATTCGTCGAATCGTCGGATTCTGTTCGGATTCAATAGTTAGGAGAAGAATTTTTCTAAAGATTCATCTTCAATTTGTGATTCAATATTAATGTTTTTGTAAAATGGCCGAACAATAACATTTTATATGGACCCTTGATCGCCAGGACCTGGAACACAAGGATAGATATAAAACCTGCAGTCTTTGATGAAGTGAATCAAATGATCATGTTCTCCACAAGCATAACAACCAACCTGGATTTTGAATTGACTAGTAAAGTATACGAAAGATTTTGAGTTGATTAGTTAGGGATGATGTCTCCTCCCATAATGAAAGAATTGATCAAGAAATATAGAATTCAAGTGGGGAAGACATGGTTTAGTGAAGTTCTGTGAAGACAAAGTTTGAAAAAGTGGGGAAGACAAGATCAAAAGAAAATAAGAAAGGGTCCAATCTCAAATTCTCAATACACATCAGGGTTAGAATGGGTATTAAAATTTTAATATTATCTCCACATTTCTCTCTCCTAATCAGCAAATATTTTGATAACAGATTTGATAACGGAGTAGTGGAATCTCAAATTAAATCTTTTTGGTAGGGTTTATACAAATTACACAATGTTCAATTGTGGTTTCGACAAATTCTCCTTTATCTTAAACTTAGACCATTGTATCAAATATTTTAAAATTTATTTAATTTTAAAATTATGTTGGTTTTTAAGTTAATTAAATATTCTCGGATATTCTCGAAATTCCGACAAATACCACGAAATATCAGATTTTAAAACCTCACCATTCCGACACAGGCCATCAAAATTTCGAGGCATATGCCGGTTTTCTAGACCTTGAAATTTCGCCCGGATTCGACATCTTGAAGTATGAGTCAAACTACTTCCATGATTAGGTAGCATAGGTGATGAATAAGCAACATTTAACTCTTTCATATAAATGGGTTTGGGCTTTGGACATCCACATTTATTTACAAGTAATAAAGTTTATTTCTGTATAACTATAAGTCAACTCTTGTAGGGTCTTTTGACTTCAAACTGTGAATCATGTTTTTATACAAAATAGATCCAAAGAGATCTAACAAAGAGTAAAGAAGAAACACTAAGAAAGAAAAATGGAAAATGAGATCAATAACTTCATCAAGGTATGGTTTACAGTGTTTGCTTCACTAACTTATTCTTACTTCATTTCAAAACAAATTCCAAAAGGCAAATTTAGACTTGTTTCTCTTCTTCCTATTGTTATAATCTTCATATTACTTCCTTTAACTCTATATTCTATGCATCTTGGTGGTATCACTGCTTTCTTTATTGCTTGGCTAGCTAATTTCAAACTTCTTCTCTTTGCTTTTGATCAAGGACCTCTATCTTTTTCGCAAAATACTTATGTTTCATTACCAGTTTTCATATGCATTGCTTGTTTACCAATCAAAATGAAATCCAACACGAAAAATGGCGAAACCCCTTCAATCCAAATTGATAAAAAATCATTTCTTCAAAGTATCAAATTTTTTTCAAATGTTATCAAAGTAGTATTATTGGCTTTAGTGGTATGTTTATATGATTATGAACAATATTTGCATCCAACTTTAGTCTTATTGCTTTATTGCTTCCATATCTACTTTTCTCTTGAAATCATGCTAGCTACAGTTGCCACCATGGTTCAATCTTTACTAGGACTAGAACTAGAGCCACATTTCCAAAAACCATACCTTGCAACATCATTACAAGACTTTTGGGGGAAGAGATGGAACTTGATCGTAACTAGTATTTTACGACAGAGTGTATACTATCCAATGCTACGCGTTTCTAGTGGTTGGATTGGTAAAAGATGGGCACAGAAATTTGCGGTATTTGCTACATTTATAGTCTCTGGATTAATGCATGAATTGATGTTCTATTATCTTGGCCGTGTTAAGCCTACATGGGAAGTAATGCTGTTTTTTGTTCTCCATGGTGTTTGTTTGGCTGTGGAAATTGCTGTGAAAAAGAGTTTGAAGGATCGGTGGCAGTTGCATCCAGTTGTATCGACACCATTGGCCTTAGGGTTTGTCGTGGCAACCGGGTATTGGCTGTTCTTCCCTCAGTTGTTAAGGTGTGATGCTGTGGGTAGAGCACTTAACGAGTATGCTGCAGTGGTTGAGCTTTTGAAGAGTGTGAGACATACTATGATGATCTCTCTTGCTAAAATTGGTGTGCTGAGTTTGTAGCTTATAAGGCCCGTTTTTTTTTCGCGCTAACAAAAGTGCGCTGCTTAGTTTGTTTATATCGATTACTGAGTATTATTCTTCGTTTAATTTTATCTCTCCCTACTTGTTTAGTGAAGTATATATGTTGGTGTATAGAAGCTCAACTCCACAGAGAACTTGTCCCCTAATGCCGCCATAGCCCATAGGGAGAATGTAAGCCTCTTTACAACTATATTATGCGAGGTACAAGATGCAACGGCTTACCAGGGTTTTGCATCTGTATATCTCGAACTGTATGACATTGGATTTAATAATAATCCGTTGAAACAGAGGACTCTGTATTGCTAAATAGAAGAAAACCAACAGATCAGAATCCCTAGTATGCAATGCACAATGTTAGTAAAGTGGTATCCAACCCACAACTTGCTTGCTTATTTTCACTCTGGGATGTCTGCTATTTAAAGGGGATGAACAATTTGACCCCCTTCACACACCTTAAAACGAGATAACAACGAGTACCAATAATGAGAAAGTAAGATTATATATCATTGTAATGTAGCAGATTAAGTGGCAGGACAAGTGGTTATATAGACAATGCAGATATCTGCAATGATAAAGAAGAGTTGGAGCGCAACCAGACATCCCAGAGTGAAAAATTTCTCACACAAAATAAACTGAGAATCAGGAAATTGGCCAAGACGCTCCAACATTGACAGTCTGACAGGTGTAGAACAGATTGTCCACGTTAAAAACTTCAGCCATCAAAGAGCTCATCAAAATCTCCAAAACACTTCAAACATATACCCAAACACATTGACACAAAATGTTGTCAACGTATGAAACTTGGCCATTCCCAAATGTATACAGATTCGCAGCACTGAAAGAAGGCATAGTTGTTGAGCACTTCACCGTCAAACACATTGGAAGTAGCCTGTTGCCAAGGCTAGTCCGTTCACTGTCAAAAGTAGGTACTCAGTGATGGAAGACTCTGCAGCTCAAACTGAGCAGCAAGCTCATTTCCCCTACGTCCCTACAAGTTGATCTGGAACGTAGTTACGTAGACTTGCCATAAAAAATCAAGATATCTATGTGGGTTCACTTCATGAAAAGCTTCCTTACATGGTCACAGATGCAGCACAGAGGTATGGATGTTGATATCAATTGCATTCTTTGTAAAAGGCATCAAGAAACAAGGCTTTTCCATTGTGAAGTCTCGAAATTCATTTGGATTGGTTTAACTGATGGAGTCATTGACTTCACTTACTGACATGCATGATTTCATCTATTGATTCTTCTGAAGCTGGCCTGTGCGCAGAACTGATGATATTGGCAGTAAGCTATGGAATCTCTTACCTTATGACACCACCTGCTGGGTCATTTGAACCATGGGAAACAAGGGTACCTTTAGACTACTTAAGCTTAAACTGGAGAAGGTCTATGATCAAGTTAGCCTACTATGGTTTTGGATTGTGGACACAAGCCGCTACAGAGACTACAACTTTAGAGAAGTGCTATTGAACTGGGAGATTCTCTTATTACCATGAGATCTGTCATGGATGCAGTGTTTCACCTCTCAGCTTATCACCATATATACCTGACGCCATTTTGGGATGATCAGGCTTTGCAAAACCTTTTTCAGATAATACTAAGCTTATCCTCAAAAGTGAAGCTATGAAGAATTGAATCCAAAAGAAAAAAAAAAAACAAAAAGTTTTGCAGTTTTGCATGCATGTGATTTATTCCAAGAGTACAAAACTAGAAATAGCAGAAAACTTCATACAAGGCAAGTTCATGAGCTAGGAAGAACCGTAGAATTGCTAATTCAATCTACTAATGAGTGCAGCTTTCACTCTCTCCTCAGTCCCCAATCCCTTGGGAAGGCTAGCCAAAACATTCTGAATCATCAGTTCCTCAACACTGCATACAGTCATGTGAAGGACTTGAAACTCGAGGTCTCGAAGTGCACCCATCAATCTCGCAGATGGATGGTTCATATTCTTACATTGCATTCTTATCATTGCATCTGGTCCATGAATTCTCACCTCCACTTCCATCATTACTAAACCCTTAGATTCAGAATTGCATCTGTCATTTAATAACTTTTCTATCGCTATTTTCTTCGAAGACATTTGGGCTGCTTGTATATTGGCCTTGAGTTTATTGATGTACGACACTGCTGCTTCCAGCAAAGTTGATTTGTCCATCCCTGAGACATTTGGGAGCACAGCTCTCAGTTCATTAAACAGATGCTTAAGCTTCTCCCTCCGTTGTCGCTCAGCAATAACATGGTTCACTGGTACATATTCTCTACCATTCCCGGGCTTTCTGCCCTTTTTCTTTGGCATCTGCCTCTTCTCAACAAAGTATGAATGTTCTGAAACCAATGAAGAGGATAGCCCATTCATTGCAACTTCCATCTGAATTTCTGCTTCATGTTGTTGTTCTTTTTTTTCATGTTCTCCGACAGGTATGCCAGTATCTGCAAAAGCAACATTTATTGGATCAAGAAATGGAAAGGAAGTACCTGGGTTTGGTTGTTTTGAGACCAAGATAGCCACTTCGGAACCGAAAAGAGTCTTAGCCTGTTGTAATAGCCCTAAGTTTTCTTTGATAAATTCCGAGGAGCCTAATTCAAGCACCCCACTGGATGTAGGAATACAAACCAGTGTTTGAATTCCATGCAATTGAGCTTCCTTTGCTCTTTCACCGTATTCTAGAAGGTCTTGAATCCCATTCAACCATGTCGAGTTGCCGGTACTATAAACCTTGCCTATTAAATTATCACCAATTGCAAAAGATTGTGTAAGAGAAAGCATGTAAAACCATTCTGCATCAGTCAAATAATCCAAAGATCCATCACCCTCCAACAATGTCTTTCGCTCCAACCCAACCACTACTTTCGTGCCCTTGAAGTGGCCATTACCCCAAGCCAAAACAACGCTTGCGTCATTCTCTTTTCGCCAAAATATGGTGTAAGCCCACTGTTCAGGCCGGTTTTGGACTAAAAATTGGAGTCTATCTTGAAGTGTTGATAATGCTTCTTGACCAGGTGAACTACTTGAACGTGGTGTCAATGAAGAAGATATTGTCATCTCGTTGTTCTATGGACAGGCTTAGTACTAAAGATGCAAATTATGTTATTTCAGGCAACAAATGGTATAATCCAAAGAGCGCGCTTAACCAAAATGGTATAATCTTAGAACTCTAAAATAGTATATAGCTCAGAGGCTTTACTAATATGCTGAGCTTAGCCGGGCCCTACATTTACGTCCTAATGCTATCGTCACTGGCTCTGAAGGGTAGGGCCGTAGGGCAGAAGGTTACATCTTCATCGCTATGACCACATACAAGAAGGCTTAATAAAGAGTCTCCCTCCAGCCTCTGCTGTCAACCTGCATGCAGGACCATCAAGGTCGATCGAGTGGTGGAAAAAGTTCAGACTTTTCTCGATCTTCTGTCCATCTTGACCTGGCCTGGTAGTACCATTTCAGATTATCGAGTGTCATTGTTGGCGCACAGTACGTTGTAGGAACCGGTGTTGACTATTCTTCCCTCAGTTGTTATGTGTGTTAGATTTAGAGCACTTAAAGAGTATCTTGTGGTGTTGAGCATCTCTAATGGAATGTTTATAATACACATTTTACATTAGCATTTAGTTGATGCAACAATGCTAATATATATAGTACCCAGCTAAATGGAGTGCGGTCGATTGAGTAGATTGAGTGCAGTAGATTATAATTCTATTTTAGGCCTATTTTTTTTTAATTTATAACCATTTAAGACAATCAAGTGCAGCATATTCCTCTTGAGCTGCGTTAGAGAATTGTACCCACTGCTAAATTATTAGAGCTGAGACGATGCAGTAGTTCAGAGTCTTCTAAACCTTGACGAAGCTAGACTGACATGTAACGTTACTTTCGATAGAACATGTGAAGTAGGGTCCAATGATGTAGAGTTTGATATTAATTGGAGTTGGTCTCAAGAAATATGTATTGTGGCAGATAATTACTACTTCCCAGCTCCGATCGATCCCATTACTGCAGCCATCTGCGTCCTTCCTGTTTTGCCTACTTTTCCTGTGGATGGGCTTTGGACTTCAAGAAATGAAGTACTATTTTTTGAAGTCTTGACTGTTACACCAGCTGAGAAGCTTGATGGCGGTGCTAGCTAATGAAGAAGACATCATCATTTCCTGTTCTATGGACAGGCTTAATTAATTAGCACTATTAGTACGTAGTAGTAAAACAAAACCATGCGCAGTCGTTATTGTGGGGTTCCTTATGTCCCAACTTTGGGTCCTATTGGACATAAACCGGCCAGCACCACATGCTCGGAAGTGGATATAAATATTGTATATAATGGTATAATCCAAGAAATATATTCGATCACCATCATATATAGTTACCAAGTACAGAAACCTTTAGGAACACCATCAACTGCAAGCCATAGTTACCAAGTAGGGAACCAAGTTTTTAAAAAACAAGCTACCTTTGAAAAGTCCATAACTTCATATATGGATCAGCCTCTGTCAACTGGAGCTCCATCCAGGACATTGTCATTTGGCCCAGAAAGTCACGATCATATTGATCAGCCTCTGTCAACAGCAGATCCATCAAGTGGCCAGGAGTGGTGGAGCAAGCTTAGACATTTCTACTTCTGTCCATCTTGGAGATATAACTTCTCATTTGCATTGCTTGTCAACCACTTTTCATCCCAGATCAACAAAATTTAATTTCTGCATCAAAGAAGAGTTATTTTCCTCTCTTTTGATATCTTTCTCTCCTACAGTTATCTCTTCATCAGATAATCCCCTCGATGGTGTTGCGCGTGACCCTTGAACTATGAGAATATGGTTAGTATATTTTGGGGTAATGACAGGTTCCATTCCAGTGACCTGAACATGAACCTAATCAACCATACCGCATATCTACATGCTAAACAGTAAACAGGTCCCATAATTCAAGTGCTTCCTTCAAAGTTCAAAGCTAGCAGGCTAAAATATAATGTGCTGGGCTTGGACAATTGGGATTTGGGGGCAATGTTACTCCTTCAGCTGAGGTTGCTGGACTGCAGGTTGGGCGTAATGGGATCTGCACCTAAACATAATGGGCCAAATAAATGAGGGGCTTCAATACACACTGAAACCATCCATAGTGTAGCACACTTGTCCTCCAATTTTATCATGGCTTCCCAATAAAAAAACTTGTTGTCCACTTTTGTAGCTCACTTGTCCTCCAGTCCTCCACTTTTTTGTATATGTTATTTTCAGTATCAATAAAATATATACTAATTTTATTAAAAAAACAAAAATAAAAAATATGTATTAAATAAATCTTAGATTTGATTTTTTTTTTTTATAAAACATATGTATTTTTACGATCTAGTATCTATACTCTATATAATTAGAGAACTTGCCCATAAAAATAAAAAGGCTAAACTGTCGAGTTATGCATCAAAGTAGGGTCGAATTCCCAATTTATGCAACAAACTAAATTAGGTTTAAAATCATCAGCAAACTTTTATGTTTTTTCAATTTATGCAACGTCGTCAACTGAAATCTAACAGACGTTAGTTTTTTTGCTGTCCGGATAGTTTTTAATATTAAAAAAAATATTTTTTTAAAAAATAAAATAAAAATAAAATAAAATAAAATTGGTTTATCTCAAAAGAAGGTAAGTCTTGGGTTTCTAAACCCCAATTTTTAATTTTCTAATTCTCAATCTATTGGATTCATCAAATCGAACTTAAAATCTTAATAAAAAAAAATAAAAAAAATAAAAAATATAGTCAGCTATAAATTATTACACAGTCAACAATAAAAAAAATTAAAAATACAATACAGTCAGCAAAACCTAACATCTGTTAAGGATTGTTAACGGTATTGCATAAATTGCAAAAACTTAAAAGTTTGTTGATTATTTTAAACCTAATTTAGTTGGTTGCATAAGTTGGGAATTCGACCCTACTTTGTTGCATAACTCGATAGTTTAGCCAAATAAAAAAAGGGAGGGGTTCCAGGGACTCAGGAAATGTTTGACTCAATTTTGACTCAATCCTATTTAGGGTACTTGTACATGTTGGATTAGCATGATTTTTTGTAGGATGAATGTTCTTATTATGTACGACATCTTCACCAAAATTTATCATAATCTGAATTTTCTAACCCTAAAAAAATTATATTACAAGTTACTGTATCGTGGAACGTTCATTTTTACTGTTGAATTTAATATTACATTTGATGAGTCTAAATATATTCAAATGAGCTGATTTTTTATGTAGTAGATCTTTATAGTAAGGAGATCATATCTACCAAAAATCATGCAAATCCAATATGTACAAGTACCCTAAATAGGATTGAGTCAAAATTGAGTCAAACATTTTCTAAGTCCCTGGAACTTCTCCCATAAAAGAATTCTCTTCTAATTGATAGCCTAATTAAAGAGAATTTAATTTAATTTTAATTTTATGAAAGTCAAATTTGTATTTTTACAATATTTTTAAGTGGACTACAACTTAAAAAAAACTTAAATGGGCTACAACCTCAAGAGCTCAAGGCTCATGCTTTATTTTTTACGAAGTCAAGGCTCATGCATTACATGGGCTAAATGGCTAGTTATAAATAAACCAGCTAGTTTTTTTTTGTTTTGTTTTTTTAATTGGCAAGTGAGATTGAGGCCCCCCTATCTAGGGGTGTTATGTGAGCTGAGCAGCACGAGCTCGGCTCGATTAAAGCACGGCTCGGGCTCGTTCATCTTGTAAAACGAGCCGAGTTTGAACAGATTTTAGGCTCGTCTCGAGCTCGAGCCGATCCCGAGCTCTATTCGAGCCGAGCCGAGTAGCTCGAGTCTATATACAGTTAGGTTATATTACCCATCCTACCCCCACTAATATATGTTATTCCTATTCTACCCCCCGTATATATCAGCATAATTAGTAGAAAGTTTCTACTAGAAACCTAGTCGTCTGCCCGTCTCCATCTTCTTCTTCTCTAACCATCTTCATATTCATCTTCTTCTTCGATTTATAACAAGTAAATTAGAAATCTACTATCTAACTATCTTCATATTCATCTTCATCTAACCATCTTCATCTCCATGAAACTTGTTTGATTTTTTATAATTTGCTTGAAATTAAGAGATTCTATAACTGCATAACTATCTTCTGATCTTCATCTTCATCTTCATCTCCACTGACTCCACTTGAGGTAATTTCGATAAATTTTTTTTTTGTTTCCACTTGACTCGAGCTAAACGAACTTGGAGGGCTCGAGCTAAACGAGTCTAACGAGCTCGAGCTTGATAAATAGCTCGCGAGCCGAGCTTGAACATGAAACAAAGCTCGATTCATAAATTGGGCTCGGCTCGAGCTTGACTCGTATTAAAATGAGCCGAGTATAAACATGCAAAGCTCGGCTCGCTCGGCTCAAATAACACCCCTACCCCTATCCCTTTAAATTACATGAAAACACTTATATCAAATAATTAGCTCCTGACGTGTTTCGAACCCACGACCTCTCCACTTTGGGAGATGGATGTGAAGTAGCCGCCCCAACCTATTTAAAAAACATGGTGAGAATTTATATTCTTTCTTGCAAATCAACAATGTAGATATGTTTATGCATGGTTTCTAATTAATTTAATCTTTGCTATAGAATATAAAAACTTTAAACAATTTCAATCTTAATTAATGTTGCAAGTGTACCCTTATTTTATAGGAACTTAATTTTCTTTTCCTTGTGGGACAAGGAAGAAAAGTCTTTATAAGAGTCTTACTTTTTATACAAGTATTTCAAGAAAAAAAAAATCATTTTCCTTGGCCAACTATAGGTTGTCCAAAACCTATAAATATTGATGTTTTGGCATAACCAAAACATAGAGAGACCAAACATAGCTTATTTAGCTTCTTTAAAAAAGCCACTAAGGTTTGGAATTATAATGAGGCAGAGGGTTTAGTTTGTTCTTCAACTTGTCTTCAATGATAATAGCTTTCACAGTAGCCTCTGGAATAGATTCTATTGTAAACAACTTCAACTCTTTCCGAAATATACTCAATTAAACCTGCCACACACTTCATGTATATGGTGTAATCCTTTAGATTAATGTCCAAGACCATTGCTTGATTTTAAACTTCTATTGTATATTAATGGACGAATTGATTGTATATCTTTGGCGTAAGTTGTACCACTTCTCCCATCTCTCTTCCATAAATCCAACTGGATAGAACTGCATCTTAAGCAACTGCTTAAACAATATCTACGATATTCCTCCTTTCTGATCATGATACTTGCGATAAGATTCCCACCAAGTTAATGCATGGCTCTACAACTTCAAAGTTACAAAGATAATCTTCTCCTTCGACGAATAACAATAAATAGTAAAATATGTCTCTAGACGTTCAATCCAATCGTCTGCTTTTTCCATATCAACACTTCCATCATACATAGGAATCTCAACATCGATATCAATTTTCAGATTTCGAAAAAAATCCTTACCTCGCTGATGTGAAGTTTTAATGTTGTCGACTTCTTCTTCTTTGTTTGCTTCTTCTTCTCCCTCTTCATCATCATCCGAACTGTACGTCTTGCTCACAAAACGAACTCTTAATCTTCTTCTTCGTGGTTTTCTTCCCTCATTCTTTGTTGATGAAATCGGTTAGCTTTCACAAAGTCGAATTCATCTATTGCATAAAACAAAATCATTGATTATTTTGTACTAAGTTTCTGCTGCGGAGTAGGTGTTGTTGTATATATTGGCTCGCAATAGTTGGGTGCACATGATCATACCTTATAAGAGGTGTGATCCATAGGATTAGTTCCTATATTGGTTAAGGAAACCATATATGTGCAGGAGTTCTCATTGGACTTGGTTTCCTACTTATCTCGATTTTGAACAAGTAATCCTATATAGATTTGGTTTCTATCCATGGGCTATAAATACCCAAGTAACTTGGTATTTGAGAGAAAGACAAGAGAGTACAAAACAATAGAAATATAGAGATAGAAAGAGTAAGTAAGAGAGAACTTTGGGAGCCAAGGGTGTATTGGGTTTAAGGTGAGAGATTAAAATCTTGAGAAAGATACTAGGGAGATTATTGTAATCTGTGTTTCTTTTCTTATAGTGAAATCTTCTCATTGTTCCCCGTGGAGATAGGCATTGCCGAACCACGTATATCTTGGTGTTATTGTTCTTTATTGTTTTATTCTTCTTATACTATTGTTTATTGTTTGGTAATCTTTGATAAACAGATCTTTTATTGCAAAAGAGGTGTTCTCACGAATATCTAGGTTGCGGGTTGTTGATGTTGTTGGGATTTAATTAATCACTACATATAGTTCAACAAGTGGTATCAAATCTTAGGTTGGATTTAAGGTTTTGTCAAACATGACGGAGACTACAGGCCGGTGTTCCTGCGAATAGTGACGGTAAGAAACCATCAGTTACTACTCTTGGTGGCGGTGTAAAAGTTGAGATTAAACCGTTTGACGGTAGAGATAACTTTATACTATGGCAAAGGAAGATGAGAAACGTTTTGATCCAACAAGATCTTCATGTGGTTCTTGACGAGAAAGACAAGAAACCAAAGGACATGTCAGATGACGAGTGGAATAAAACAGATTTCAAAGCCATGACTTCCATCGAACTACATATCTCGAACGAGGTGATGTTTAATGTGATGGAGGAAACTAGTGCCAAAGGAACATGGGAAAAGCTCGAGAAGTTGTATATGGGCAGCGGCGGATCCAGGAATTATGAACAAGGGGGGCTTGGGTTTCGGAAAAAAAAACATTCACAAAAGAGAATATAATATTGTAATTATCTAATTTTTGTGTATTAATAACTTTTAATATTAAAAACACATAAATCTATATTATTTATCGACTTATTTGCAAAGTTGTAAAACTGATGTAACAAAAAAGAAATTTGAGAGTATTCATCCAAAATGTGTGAGACGAACCTGATTATAACAAAAAAATTCATTAGAATTTGGCTTACTATTAAGAAATTTGATTTAATAAATATAATTAAAAGCTACAAATTGATATAAATGAATTATGAATATATACCTTAATCAATAATCAAGAGGCAATTGCTGACGGCGAGGACGCATGTTTTTGAAAACGTTTTGCAGCTGTCTTGATATCAATACCCAAAAAATATCTTTCTCAATGAATGTAAGAAGCAAATCACTCATCCAACCATCACCCATTCAGTTGCGGGCTTCAGATTTTATGAGCTTCATTGCTGAAAACGCTCTCTCTACGGTGGCAGTAGCAACTGGAAGAATCAAAGCCAAAGTGATGAGTCGATAAACCTGTGGGTACACTAATGATTTTCCGGTCTCAACCATCTTAATAGACAATTTCCCAATCTCATTCAATCCTGAAAACTCAATGTTCTTAGTCATATCAAGATAATACATATCAAGCTGATCATCAAGTACCAAAAGATCCAATGAGGAGAAATCTACTTCATAAAATTTAGCGAGCTGAACCAATTTTTTTTTTATCAAAAGCAGAGAAAGACTTCGCTGGACTTAAGCATCCCACACAAGAAATTAATTCAGTAGTCAATTCAGGGAAGTAATCATCAAACTCCCTTGCTTGATGAGCAATGACTTCATAAAACAATTCATGACAATAATAATGTTTGCCTGTGATATCTATACGACGTCTTGATCGGCCTGGAGGAGCATAAGTATCATCTAAGTTAGGAATAGAAATCTCATTTTTCTCACAAAATGAATTAACTTCAAGAAGCAAATCATCCCATCCACTTTCCCTCAAAGATTTGAATCTAGCTTTGCATAGGTTGACATTATCCATTGCATTTACAATGTCTTGATCCTTCTTTTGCAACGCCTTTGAGAGAGTGTTCGTGATCCCCAAAACCTTTCTCATCATATGCAACTTGAAAGCAAAGTCAAAAGTATTCATGGTATAAGCTAATGACTCGGCCTTCTTTCTAGAATCGAGTGTAATTCCATCGACTTCAATAATTCTCAATAAATTCAAAACTGCATTGTACATGGATATGATTCTCAATATCGACTCATAGTTTGTCCCCCAACGTGTTTCTGCGGCTCTTCTCAAGCTAGTTTCTTGATTAAGACCTCGACCAGTTAATCTTTCACCACTTTCCACCTCTTTCAAAATTTGTTCGAGCTGCAATTCAACTAATTGATCTTTGCGTTTGCATGAAAAACCAGTTAATGTGATTATCTGAGATATAACTTCAAAGAAATCAAAGACAAGGGTAAAGTGCTTTGCAACATGAACAAGAGTCAATTGTAATTGGTGAGCAAAACAATGGATAAAGTATGCATACTTGTTCTCCTGAAGGATAAGAGACTTAAGACCATTATACTCACCTCGCATATTACTTGCACCATCATAACCTTGACCGCGCAACTTTGATATGCTCAAATTATTCATAGAGAACAAATTTTCAATTGCCTTCTTGAGTGCTATAGACGTAGTTTCTGCAACATGCACAAAACCAACAACACGTTCCATTATATGTCCTTTCTTGTCCAAATAACGTACTGCCACAACCATTTGCTCTTTAATAGAAACATCACGAGATTCATCAACCAAAAGAGCAAAGTAAGCATCCCCCATGTCTCTCCTAATAGCCTCTACAGTCTCCAGTGCACATGCTTTCACAATATCTTTTTGGATTGTAGGTGCAGTCATCTTTGCATTACCGGCCAGGAGTATTTTTTTGAACATTTTTTGCTTCTTGGTTATTTTCTACAAGAAACCTTAAACATGTATGAAATTTACCTTTTGTCATCGAATCTTCTGACTCATCATGACCTCGAAATGGCAAACCCAACTCTAAAAGCAGTCGAACAACTTTTATTGAAGCCTCTAGCCGGTCTTTATAAGCTATACGTGCTTGATCTGTTTGCTTGATAATTGCTGCAACAATTGATTGGTTCTGGTTTAATAAATTCTGACCGAACATGTATGCTTTATTGTGAACACTGTTAACTAGGCCAACATGCTCTTGTAATCTCTCGTTTTTTTCCAATTTCTAAACCCACCAACTACAAAAGCATCAGCTCCTCTATCTCTTTTAAAAAGATAGCAGTAAAGACAAAAGGCAGCATCCTTGGAAATACTATACTCTATCCAACTACTATAATATGTATACTAGGTTTTGGAAAATCCTCTGTTTTGATCACCAAAAGCTGTTAGCGGAAAATCATGATTAGGTTGGTATGGCCCTTTTATTAAGTATGCTCTTCTATCTAATGTTGTCTTGTTCATCCGGTGGATAATCAGATATTGGTTTTCTTAAACCAGGATCTGATTCAAGAGATGATATGTCAAATGACTCTTCTCCATCAGAAGTTCGTCTAATTTTAGATCTCGAACCTTCTTCAACAATAGGATGACACCATTTAGTATTAGTAACCACAGGTTCATTAGGCACAATAGGTTCGACAGAGACGGGTTCCTTAGGCACATTAGAGACAATAGGCTCTAAATTAGGAGGAACTGATGTGCGAGGTAGCCGAATAACAAATTTATCCATCTGTTTGTGAAGAACAAAAAAATACTAATTTTAAAATACTTCATACTCAAACATAACAAATTAAACTAATGTATTAAATAATATTTTATAATTACAAATAATTAGGCATCACATTAAATTAATTAGAATTATACTTTAATAAAATACCAAAAGAAAGTGCAACAAAACATACCCGTATACAAGAATTTGATCACCAGAAGTTGCTTTGAACCTCCGTTAAAACTTATTGTTATTCAACTAAAGTCCAAAATAAAATTTAAAATTCCCAAAATTAAATGGAATTTGGGAATTAGGATTTTTTTTTCCAAAATAAGAATTGTTTAGATTGTAGAAGTTTCAAAGTACTTGAGTCTCGAGAATACCACTTATCCCTGATCTCCATGGCTGTTGAATGTGAAACACTACTAACAGTTAGCTACTTAGGTATTACTAATGGGCTTTATTTGTTTTGGCCTGACTATTATACCCATGTATTATGTATAGATTTTTGGACACACACTATTATACCTATTATATATATACTTTTTAGAAAAGTCAGTGGGGGCTTAAGCCCCCCTAGCCCCCTTGGATCCGCCCCTATAAATGAGTAAGTTTTTATCCAATAAAACTTTTCTTGAAAAATGAACTCTTGAATTTTTGGATGGAAGAAGGTGGTGATCTTATGGAACATAAACGTGTTCAATAAGTGTATCACAAATTTACTACGGGTGGATGTGAAATATGACGATGAAGATAAGTCTCTATACCTGTTCAGATCTTTGCCTCCATCTTTCAAGCACTTCAGGACCACATTGATGTTCGGCAAGAATACTTTAAAGTATGATGAAGTTGTTCAAGACATAATCTCTCTTGTGAAGATGAATAAGAACACAGGTGAAGACTCTCAAATAGAAGGACTATATGTCAAGAATTCTAATGAGAGGGGCCGAACAAATAAGAGAAGTAGCAAATCAAAAGGTAGGGGCAAATCTAAATCCAGGGATAAAGAAGGTTGCTTTGAATATGGTGCGACAGACCACTGGAAACAAGATTGTAAGAAATATAAAAAAAAAAAAAAGAAAGCCGAAAATTCAAATTCAACCAGCGTTGTTACAGAAGATGGTGACAGAGAAATTTTGGCGACTTCTTCAGGTAATGATATTTCTTCACCTTGGATTTTAGATTGTGGCGTTTCTTATCATATGTGTTCAAACGAAGACTGGTTTGACACGTTTGAGAAAAGAAAAGGCGGCGTAGTTTTTATGGGGAATAATTCTAGTTGTAAAGTTTGTGGAATCAGTACGGTAAAGTTGAAGATGCATGATGAAATTGTTAGGACTTTGGGTAACGTGAAATATGTTCTGCACTAAGGAATAATCTTATTTCCCCGGGTTATTTGGATAAAAATGGGTACACATACAAATTCATCCGCACAAAAATCCATCCGCCAGAATTAGTGTGGTATGGATTCATACCCCAGAAAGATTGTGGTTTCGATAATCCACCATTGGAAACACCAAAATTCCTTAAAACCATCCTACGTGGCACCACTAAAAGTGTTTTACCATTGGGAATGCTCTAATGGTATATGGCACATCGTCTAGTTCTTTGTTTTGAGTGAGATATAACCTTCTAAAGTTGGGTTCTCTGCCAGTCCAAGTTCTAGAGTTTCAGTTAAAACGTCCATACGTAAGCAAGACCTGTAACAACCCAGATTTTTCAACCTATTTAAAAATCATGTTGTATAGATTTATTAAAATTGAATTCGAATTTGGGAAATGTGGATATATGTTTTGTTGAAAATAGGTATCCTATGGATATTTAGGAGATTTAAATGGACACAATATATGGGTAATTGTCATGTAATAATGGGCCGAATAATGTCAGCTTGATAATATGGGCTTCTATGTGAATTATAATTGGTTTAATAATATAGATATTATTGGGTTGTTAATGGGCTATTAGGCTCAATAGCTTGTGCCACATATATGAAAAAAAAAGGTTAGAAGAATGTTTGTGTGCAGGGAGTTCTTGGTGAAATGAGTTTTCGTCTTTTATGTGAGTGGAAATTCTCACCCACTTAATTTATCAATTCATGATTACTTTTTATTATTAGTGCATGAACTTAGTATTAGAATCTACTGTTATGGAAATGATAATTTAGCATGTTAAATTGATGTATAAATTTGGTTATTGATTAATGATGATTGTCTAGCCTGGTTAATGGCGCAAATATTTTGTTTCTTGTTCATTTGTTTTAATATACAGTACAATATATTAATATGTCCAATACTTAACTCTTTGATATTACTTGGTTCGAATGTTATGAGCATAGTGTAGAGGTTGTGTGCCGATGAGAAAATGTTTGGTTTCTAATAACTGCACAGTTTGAATTTTGGCTTGGGCCATGACTATCGGGGATGTGTGAGGATTAATGTCGCATGTAGCAATGATGATTTTATTTTGGATACTGCGTGCATGATCAATATTTGTTTGTTAATTTCTTCGTGTAAGGATTTATTGTGTGCATAAAAGCTAGTTTGACTTACAAAATTTCTGGCTGTGTGCCAATGTGATAAAGATAACTTAATGGCTGTGTGCGGAGGAGAAAATATTAATTTGATGGTTGTGTGCCAACAAGATACAACACTACCGTAACTAGTGTGTGCTAACAAAATGAAATAAATGATTAATGATAAATTCTCTAGTTGTCACACAATTCTATTTTGGATTTGGGTTCAGGTATTAGCTGGGTATCTGTGTGATACGAATTGATTACGATTTGTCTGTGTGACATGCTTATTTTGGGTACTGTGTGAGCCCAATGAAATTCTCTACTATGGGTACTGTGTGAGCCCATGACACCTTTCGCTCGGTGCCATTGTTATTTACGCGTGAGTGTATAAGTTTTACCTTTCCTTTCTGTCTGATCGGAAGTGGTCGTGGGCTTATACACGGGAGGCATAGTAGTGTTGTAGACATGCCAATTGTGTGTGTGGTTAGGGTGCAAATTAAACTAACTAACAGATATTGATAATTAACGAACAGATAGAACGTGATATCAATACACTCTAACGCAAGTGGTGCTAACAATTACAACTCTGTGATAGTTTGTTTGCCTTCTCGGGGATGGTTGTCTGCTCAGTGGTTATATGGAAGTTAATGGTTGATAGTTATCCATTGATTGCGGATATTGTTGTTGGTGGTTTTATTTCATCGCTTATTATTACTTCAACTAATCTTCGTTGCAGGTGGTAGGTCACATTAACTTTTATTGCAGGGTTTGACCTACCAAAGTTACACTCGCAAGTGGTAAGTTTGTAAGTTGCTTTAAATTATATTAATTGTAATGCATGCGTAGTTAGTTGTTTTAACTTTGGACCGTTAATAGTTTTGGTGAGCTCTCATTTCATGAGAGAGACTTACACCAGCATATTCGAAATAATGACCCTCGTTGTTTCTTTTACAACTTGGGGTACCGGGTACGTCTCAGTCGGGCGTAGAGGAGAAGCACTGGATAGAAGTGATGAGACTTGAGCTGGAGTGAAGTTTTGGTAATGAGGTAATTAATATGATTGAAGTTTTATTATCGACCCTTTGTAGTCTATTGCTTTGAATGTTTTTGCCTATCTGGGTCCCATGTGAGATAGACTCGATCACACTATGGTATTTGATCTATGAATATTTGCTATTTATTTAGTAAATATTCATTTATCAAATATTGGGGGTGTGACAACGTCCGTACGTTCGAAAAACGTCCGTACATCCTTCGAGAAATTCTATTTGTTCAATCCATCTTGTTTTCTTTTTTTCGCCCAATAACCCTAGGTTATAAATAGAATGTTTGTGTTATGGAAAACTCAAGAGTTTCAACCTAGCCTCCACAGAACCCTATTTTGTTTGTTGGCTCTTCGACGAAGATCGTCTTCTTCATTAAACGATCTTTGTGTTCTATCTTCCATCTTCTTCTTCCCATTCTATATAGATATTGTGTGCTTAGAGATTTGGCTCCGCGATCTTTATGTGTGTGCATGAAGAGATACTAAAGGAGACAAGGAGTCATGATTAGTTCAAGGAGTGAAGAACATTGGGATTCGGCTTCGCAGTGATTGCAGGTAGGTTGAGGTGTCTAGTCTCGCAGGTAGATTAGATAAATGTTCAGATTGTAACTCTAGATTGAACTATATAGTGGATTGATTTATTGTCGCGAGGACAACCGTTGTTTCCCAATTTGGGTTTTACCACGTTAAAATCTCTGGTGCTGTTTACTTCTTATACTTTATTATTGTTTGTTTCTCCATATTATATTGCACTTGTTGGGTTTTCAATAAACAGGTGATATGGACAATAGAACCAGAAATCGAACGAACTAAGAGAGAAAATATACAAAATTAATTGCATGTGACAATTATCAGTTCCACCTACATTTTGCCAAGATTTTAAGATATGGGGTCTGTTTATAAAAGTTCCCGTTAATGTTAGGATGTAGTTGGGTGTTAATGTTTGTCTAGTGTATGTCTAGTGTACAGTCATTTATGGGTAAGCTGTCCAATCTATCGACTCTTCATGTATTAATTCGTCTTCCACTCTGCTGTTTTACATAAGTTAGTCTTTAATTGTTTCTTTATAACAAAACTCAAGCGAGTAAAGAACAAGAGTTTCATTGTAAGGAATCATTCATGGAGTGGACATTGACCTATACAATCTGGTCATGTATATGGTTAGGAGTTGCAATACTTTTTATGAAGGAAAAGTTCCTAGTTTCTGACAAGAAACTGCTGCCTCCAGGGCCTCCAGGATGGCCAATAATTGGGAACTTGCTTGATTTGGGTGGAGCGCCACACCACTCCTTAATGAGCCTCAGTAAAAAATATGGTCCTGTCATCTGGCTTCGATTTGGTGCAGTAAACACTATGGTGGTTTCATCAGCTGATGCAGCGATGGAATTGTTCAAAAACCATGACCTCACTTTTGCTGATCGCAAAACCAATGAGGCCATGAAGGTGGGAGGCGCTGATCAAGGCTCTATTTCTTTGTGTGAATATGGACCATATTGGCGTATGCTTAGACGTATCTGTGCGACAGAACTCTTCAGTGGTAAACGAATCAAGGACACAGAAACGTTACGTGCAAACTGTACTGACAAATTGAAAAAGTGGATTTGTGAGGAAGGTCAGAAGAAAGGTTCTATAGAGATTGCTAGAATCGTTGCTCTTGGAAGTTTTAACGTCATTATTAATGCCACCCTTAGTAAAGATAATATTATCGATCCACAATCAAAAGAGGGAACTGAATTCGTTAGTTCAATTAATCGTGTCACAGAATTTTTCGGAAAGCCTAATGTGGCTGATTTTTTTCCGTTCCTGCGATGGTTAGATCCACAAGGTGTAAAGAAAAATTTTGAACGAGCTATAGTTCATCCACTCAACTTTGCAACTGGTTTTGTTAAAGAACGGATTCTTCAACGGCAGAGTGGTCATATAACTTCGAGAAAGGATTTCTTGGATGTGATGCTCGAGTTCCAAGGCAATGAGAAAGACGGTGAACCAACAAAAATATCAGAGGAAAACATCAACTTATTGATAATGGTGAGATATTTAAGCTCAACTGATCAGATGCCTATCTTCAAATATTTGTTGTAAATTTTTGTTCATTGATATTAGTTACCATTTTCCTTATAATTATAATTATATATACACACACTCTATAAACACTGACTAGTTATTATAACACTTTGAATGATATGATATACTAGGAACTCTTTATATCATCAACAGACTCAACGTCCAACACTATAGAATGGGCAATGTCAGAGCTTCTTCGGAACCCGAATATAATGAGAAATGTCCAGGAGGAGCTAGACCAAGTAGTGGGTCAAAACAGAAAGGTTGAAGAAAGTGACATCGGAAAACTACATTATTTGCAGGCTGTGGTGAAGGAAACTCTCAGGTTACATCCTCCAGGACCTTTATTAGTTCCTCGTAGAGCCAGGAAAAATACCGTATTCATGGGCTATTCAATACCTAAAGAAACACAAGTTCTTGTGAATGTTTGGGCAATAGGAAGAGATCCAGTTTCGTGGGACGATCCTTTGTCGTTCAAGCCAGAGAGGTTCTTAAATTCAAGTGTTGATTTTAAGGGACAACATTTTCAGTTTCTCCCTTTCGGAGGAGGGCGACGGATATGTGCAGGAATATTGTTGGCAGAACGCATTCTTCACCTTGTACTAGGGTCATTGATTCATTCTTTCGAATGGTCTCTTGAAGATGGTATTACACCAGAGACAATGGACATGATGGAGAGTCTTGGAATAGTACTGCGGAAGGCAGATCCACTAAGGGTAAAAGTGAAAGAAAGAATGGTGCTAATGAATTCAGTCAAAGAAATATAATGCAGAAACAATGGTAAAAACGTGCTTTGTGAATGAGCCTGTGGCTCAATGGTAGCACCCCTCTCACAAAGTGGAGAGGTCGTGGGTTCGAAACACGTCAACAGCTTATTGTTGATATAAATTTCCACACGTAATTTAAAGGGGTAAGGTCCCCTCAACCCTGCTTGCCAATCAAAAAAAAAAAAAATGTGCTTTGTGTATCCGGTAAATATTATCGATCAATAAAATGTGTGATGAAGACTATTTCGGTTTTTGTGACTTAAGCATCTGCTGTCTGCTGGGAAGTAGGATTTTGCCTAGTCACAATTTTGTGAATAAGTGTCACTTGAATGATGGAAAAAGAAGACGATTAAACGTCTGCAAGTTACATCTTATCCAATTACTTTTAATCTTTTCATATCTAGAATTTAATCAATGCACACACCTAAATAATATGTTAATACTAACCGATGATCAAAATGTCAACTTATAAACTTTCATCACCCTATGAACCATCACACGACAGTCATCATCAACTGAATTAATATGCACGTCCGGTCCGGCCAAAAGAGTAAGAGCAAATCAAGAAGAAAAAGGAATATAAGAGCATCTCTAATGCACGGTCTAAATTTAGCATGCCACATAGGCAACACATCAGTATTTATAGCACTTTCTAAGATTTTGCAACCTTCTAAATTTAGAACTTTTATTTTAAGACTAATGCTATTAAACTTTGCAACTTTCTGTTGATGTAAAAAGAATAATAAGAATAGGGAAGAAGAATACAATTTATAAAAACTGGGAATTGGAACAAGGCCCAGCTTTTGAGTTCAACTTAAATTTTGGACGGGCTATGTTAAGATTATAAAATCAGGAAGTAATTTTTTCAATTCTTTGATTTTCAAACCAAAATTCTTGAAACATGTATATTCAGGCCTAGGGTAATTTTTTTATTTTCTTTTTTGCCCTTGACATTAAATTTTAATTAAACAACTATTGCTCGTCATTTTTAAATATTCTCATTTCTAACTTAATTGTGATTTAATTATGGTTCTTGTCAGAGTGCTTACTCAGATAATCACTCATCATCAGAGTGTTTACTCAAGTAATCACTCATCATCAGGGTGCTTACTTAGGTAATCACTCATATGTCTGAGTGCTTACTCAAGTAATTATTTTTCATCAAAGTGCTTACTATGGTAATCACTGGGTGATTTCACCTAAATGTGTGAGTGCTTATTCAGGTAAACACTTTTCATCAAACTGTTTATTACGGTAATCACTGGGTAATCACTAATATATGTGAGTGCTTACTCAGGTAATCACTCATCTGTACATGCCATTAATTTGTTAATAATATCATCAGTGTTAAACATACAGGACAATTCTTGTAAGGTTATACATTACACTACCAACATTGTTGGCAGTGATAGGGAGATTGAATAAAAAGGCAACCAGGTCTTTATGTGGTGGTGGTTGAAATGGCAATTTGGTGGTGGTGGTGATGGACACTCATAAATTCATGTTCAAAGAAATTTGGTTGTATTAGCATTATTGCCACTGAGGAAGGCTCACCGCAAAATGCATAATTAAGTTGAAACTACATGGGCAACTGGGTCATTTTAAATATTACGTCCTGATTAACGTCCTGAATTTATGTAAAATTTAAAACCTGGTGGGCTGATATCCCATTCTCTGTTCTAAAAACAGATTTGAATGGTAATAAATTGATGTAGTTTCCAAAAAATATAATAAAGAAATCATTGTCAGAGATAACATGAGTGATTGCATAAGCGTTAGGGACAAAATTACAGAAAAAACTATTTTTCGACCGTGCATTAGATATGCTCTAAGCTAAGCTAAGAAATAAGAAATTTTTGGGGGTGGCAGTGTGGCCCCATTTTTTTTTTTTTTTTTGTAGCAATGAGGGCCTAATCACAACATGCCATACTGTTGGAGGACATAACGACTAAGTGAGGACAATATCGGTGGAGATTTGGCGTTTAAGAGTCAAGGACGTCTTTATCCTAATGTCGTGTGCTTGTAACACACCGGGTTTGACAGGTGCCTTACCAAATGGATGAGGATCGCACGGCTCTTGAGGGCATGTCATGACAATGGAATATAGGTATTGATCGAGAATAGATTATGACTGAGGCTTTTTTGAGATGGAAAATGTGATTAACAACTTCATCAAGCTGGCTTACAGTTTTTCCTTCTTTAACCTACTATTACTTCATCTCTCCTAAGATTCCAAAACCTAAGTTTGGACTTCTCTCTAGTATTCCTATTGTTATAATTTTCATGTCACTTCCTTTCTCTCTCTATTATCTGCATCTCGCTGTGAAAACAAAGGCCTAAGCCTCCTAGGTGAACTCCGAGCAAAGTACTTGAGCCATCTCAATAAACAGCCCCCCAGTCTGCTTTCCCTGGATTTCCTTTCGATGATCCATCAATGTTGATTTTATGCACCCTGGTGGAGGTACGTCGCAATAACATTCTATTATTTGAGGAGGCTTAATTTCTTGGTCTTACACTCTTACCCCAATAACAAAGCAATTCTCACTTTACCCCAGAATTAGGTTTTCCAACTAATATATAATAGCCTTAAAAAACAGTCCAAATGCGATTATTATGCCAGACGTGCAGAACATCCGGACAACCAAATAAGAACGTTCGAAACTTTACAAGTTGCTTGCAGTCTGATAGAAAAACTCCAGGATGTCTACATCAGGTAATTTTGGAGTAAAAAGAACTTAAATGTCCGCCTTCTGAATGCAATAATGCATTGAGCTTGCCTGCCGATAAAGAACCTTGTCAAAATATCAACGTCATGAGGAGTTTGTTTATAAAGATCTGGCTTTCTTATGGTTATTTATCTTGATTATTTAGAAAACATACCGTTTTTACGTGTCTCGTAATCAACTAGATATACGTGACTCAAAACTGTATATATGACAGATCTATACCTATATTCTAATGTTTGGACATCCCCCTCTTACTTATCGTAGAACCCAACCCTCCTCAAACCACCTGCTTAATTGTAAAACCCCCTCTAATTGTAACACCCCGGGTTGGCATGTGGTTGGCGTTGGGGTGAGTCTTACGACACTTAAGAGGGGGGGGGGTGTCTTGACATTGGAATATAGGTATAAATCTGTCAAATATTATCATCGAAGCCTTTTGGGTGCTCTTGGCTCTAGAGTTTGAAAGAACTCTGGAGTTAATCGTGCCCGGGTGGGAGTAGTCTCAAGATGCGTGACGTCTGGAGAAGCAGGGTGCTGCCCATAATACCCCACACTGTCGGACGACCGCAGTGGCTAAGTGGGGATAGTATCGGTGGTGTATATAGGTCGGGTCTCTACAAATGGTATCAGAGTGGACGACGGTTCACCTGTCGAGGGTGGGAGAGTGTGCTGGAAAGGTGCCTAGCCCAAGAAGTGGTAACGGTTGCGCCGGGTACTCGTCTCACGAGGGGTAGGGAATGTCAGACGACCGCAATGGCTAAGTGAGGATGGTATCGGTGGTGTATATAGGTTGGGTCTCTATAGATGATATCAAAACGGACGACTGTTCACCTGTCGAGGGTGGGAGAGTATGCTGGAAATACGCCTAACCCAAGAAGAGGTGACGGTTGCGCCGAATACTAGTCTAGCGAGGGTTAGGAAACGCCATAGATTTGAGGATGTATATTCTAGAGCTAAGGACGACTTTCTACTAAGGTGGTGGGATTGTAACGTCCTGGGTCAATAGGTGGTTTACCTAGGGGGTGGGTCCTATAACACTTAAGAGGGGGTATGTCTTGACATTGTAATATAGGTATAGATCCGTCATATATACTATCACCGAGGCTTTTTGGGTTCACTTGGCTCTAGAGTTTGAAAGAACTCCAGAGTTAAAGTGTGCTCGGGTGGGGGTAGTCTCAGGATGGGTGACCTCTTAAGAAGCAGGTTGCTACCTGTAAAACCCCACACTGTTGAGAAACCGTAGTGGCTAAGTGGGGACATTATCGGTGGTGTATATAAGTTGGGTTTCTACAAATGGTATCAGAGAAAATAACGGTTCACCTGTTGAGGATGAGATAGTATTTTGGAAAGGCACCTAGCCCAGGAAGGGGTGACGGTTGCGCCGGGTACTAGTCTCACGAGGGGCAGGGAACGTCGGAGATCTGGGGCTATATATTCCAGAGTCGAGGACGACTCTCCTCTAAGGTGGTGGGATTGTAACACCCCGGGTCAACAAGTGGTTTGTTGAGGGGGTGGATCCTACGATACTTAAGAGGGGATGTCCTAACAATTGAATATATATAGATCTTTCATATATTATCACTGAGGCTTTTTAGGTGTTTTTAGCTCCATAGTTTGAAAGAACTCTGGAGTTAAAAGTGATCGGGTGGGAGTAGTCTCAGAATGGGTGACCTCCTTGGAAGCACACACCTGCCCGTAAAACCCCACACTGTCGAACGACTGCAGTGGCTAAGTGTGGACAGTATCGGTGGAGTACATAGGTCGGGTCTTTACAAATATACACATCTGCAAGGAAATTGATCATATTTGGTACAAACTGCATGGGCGATGATGGCACTTATGTGTGTTGGACATGTCTATTTTTCATTTTCTAGATTCATCAAATCATGGTAAATTTCTCATGACATATGTTGTTCAGTTTTTTGGTATATTCATTTGGATAGTCTATATAGAATGGTCATAACTCTCTTCTCCGAGATTAGAATGTCAATCTATTTTCTGGGTTGGAAAGAAGTCTCTCTCAGCTTTCCAATAGTATATGGCACGTTCTCTGGAGATCAGTAGTTTGCTAAGAAGTTGTCTCTGAAATTCTGACATGAAAAAGTGTCGTTGGAGATTTCCGACAGATTATGAAAATTTGGCTAAGTATGGATCTGTCAGAAAGTTGCCTCTGGACAGCAGTTCTGACAGAATTTTTTCCTCTGGACATTCTGACCAGTTTGTTAGTAAAAGTTTCTATGGGCCCAATTTGGGCCTATGCTGGGGTAAGCCTAAAAACTCTTGTATGGGTACTATATAAAGCCTAGAGAGTGTAGGAAACCTTAAGTTGAATTGTGAGGCTTTTAAGATCATCAAGAGAGAGAGAGAGAGAGAGAGAGAGAGAGAGAGAGAGAGAGAGAGAGAGAGAGAGAGAGAGAGAGAGAGAGAGAGAGAGAGAGAAGTGAGGGAAAAGAAGAAGAACTTGTTCTTGAGTAATTTGAGAGCTTGTTGTGTATGAGGTGAAGGAAGCGGGTGAGTGCTCTTTGTAGCACATCTTTTCTACTTCATACTAAAACCCTTTTTATCTTGCCCATGGATGTAGGCTTACGCCGAACTGGGTATATCTTGTGTTGTGGATGTTTGATTTTGTTATCTTGATTACTTTCTAGTTATTTGTGATTATCTACTTAGTTAATTGATATTGTAGTTACTTCAAGGTATTGTCTTTGATAAAGGTTACACCTTTATTGGTGTAGATCACGTTGTGAACAAATTGCTTATCTCATAGATCTTATATTGAGAAAGATTTTGGGTATGAAGATTAAGAGGGATAGGAAGCAACATGGACTTTGCTTATCTCATAGATCTTATATTGAGAAAGTCATTGCTCGTTTCAAAATGAAAGGTGCCATGTCGGTCTCTACTCCATTAGGTGGCTAAAGTTCTTTATGCTAGCGCGATTGGTTCTTTGATGTATGCTATGGTGTGCACTCGCCCAGACATTGCACAAGCCGTGATTGTGGTTAGTTGTTTCATGGCTAATCCGGGTTCTCAACATTGGGAGGCTGTGAAATAAATTCTGAGGTACTTGAAAGGTACGTTGGATGTGGGTTTGGTCTTTGGTGGAGATGTTTGTCATATCAAAGGTTATGTGAATACTTTTCATGTCAAAGGGTATGTGGATTCTGATTATGCTGGTGATCTAGATAGAAGAAGATCTACTAGCGGTTATGTGTTTATTATGCATGGTGCACCGGTTAGTTGGAAATCTATGTTACAGTCTACAGTTGCTTTTTCTACTACGGAAGCTAAGTACATGGCTATGACGGAGGCAGTGAAAGAGGCTATATGGCTTCAAGGATTTCTAGGTGACTTAGGGGTTGAACAATATTTGGTTAATGTCTTTTGTGATAACCAAAGTGCCATTCACTTGTATAAGAACCAAGTTCATCATGCTAGAACCAAACATATTGATGTCCGTTATCACCTTGTTCGTGATGTGATTGAAGATGGTGAGATTGCACTTCCCAAAGTGCATACCAAGGACAACTCGGCTGATATGTTGACTAAGGTAGTTGATGGAGTGAAGTTCACAGATTGCTTGAACTTGCTTCACATTCGACCTTTTGTTTGATAGCCTTTTGGGGCTTGAAGAGAACTACGATGGTTTGATTCCTTTGAAGGAGGATACGTAGTATGGGCAACTACTTCGTGGTGCAGCCAATTTAGCTCTTTGGGGTATATGTGGTAAGATGGTGATGGATGGTTTTTTATGTTCTCTTGGATTCTCATGTCTTGATGGTGTCGGATCAGATTTGTGAATTTTCGCCGAGGTGGAGAATTGTTGTTCAGTTTTTCAGTATATTCATTTGGATAGTCTGTATTGGAATGCATAACTTTCTGCTCCGTGATTGGAATGTCAATTTGTTTTCTGGGTTGGAAAGAAGTCTCTCTCAGCTTTCCAATGGTATATGGCACGTTCTCTGGAGATCAGTAGTTTGCTAAGAAGTTGTCTCTGACGTTCTGACATGAAAAAGTGTCGTTGGAGATTTCTGACAGATTATGAAAATTTGGCTAAGTATGGAACTGTCAAAAAAGTTGCCTCTGGACAGCAGTTCTGACAGATCTTTTTCCTCTGAACATTATGACCAGTTTGTTAGTAAAAGTGTCTATGGGCCCAATTTAGGCCCATGACGTGGTAAACCTAAAAACCCTTGTATGGCTACTATATAAAGCCTAGAGAGTGTAGGAAAGCTTATGTTGAATTGTGAGGCTTCTAAGATCATCGAGAGAGAAAAAGAGAGAGAGAGAGAGATTGAAGTGAGAGACAAGAAGAAGAACTTGTTCTTGAGTAATTTGAGAGCTTGTTGTGTGTGAGGTGAAGGAGACGAGTGAGTGCTCTTTGTATCACATCTTTTCTACTTCGTTGTGAAACCCTCTTTATCTTGCCCGTGGACGTAGGCTTACGCCGAACCACGTATACCTTGTGTTGTGGATGTTTGATTTTGTTATCTTGATTACTTTCTAGTTATTTGTGATTGTGCGAGTGAGTGCTCTTTGTATTACATCTTTTCTACTTCATTGTGAAACCCTCTTTATCTTGCCTGTGGACGTAGGCTTACGCCAAACCACGTATACCTTGTGTTGTGGATGTTTGATTTTGTTATCTTGATTACTTTCTAGTTGTTTGTGATTGTCTGCTTAGTTGATTGATATTGTAGTTACTTCAAGGTATTGTCTTTGGGTCAAATTATCGAAATTGACAACAACGTTTACAAAAAATTTCAATTATGACAACGCATTTCATATATAACACCAACGTTTGTTATCCTATCAATTAATGACAACCAAGTTTACCTTCGACGTTTTTTTTTGGTGACCCATTTGATGTGGATATTAAACTTGGTTGTCATGAATTGATATGATATGAAATGTTGGTCTTATATTTGAAATGCATTGTTATAATTGAATTTTTTTGCAAACGTTGTTGTCAATTTCGATAATTTGACCCTTGTCTTTGATAAAAGTTACACCTTTATTGGTGTAGATCACGTTATGAACAAATCGCTTCCGCACTTTTGGCGTTTTATCCCAACAACATCGTATTTTCCTCTTTTCCAAATGTTTAGTACACATTTGAATAGTTTTATTTGTGCATGTATATACTTAGACCATCTGAATGTCCATTTGTAATGACTTATTCATCATAAGCAGGGTGAAAGAGATCCTGCTCCTTTCCATGGAGCTGCAAGGCTACTGATCAATTTGCAAAGGGACAATGGGAGTTTCCCCCAACAGGCCGGTAGTTTTTCTTCAAGATAATTATATGTTTCTTCTTCATAAATCCAAAATTATCACAATTGTATCACATATTTAATAATATGTTGTGCCCAAAATTATCACAATTGTATCACACATTTAATAATATGTTGTGCCGAGTACAGACAACTAACATGAGCATCAAGGTAGGTCATGAGGAGAAATTCATTATTGGCAGTAGCCTTGGAGGGTACCAATGTGATCCAGATTATAGAACATGGGTATCAGCCGATACTGACGACTCACTGTACTCATAGATTGAAGGGAGATTTTCTGGGCATGTTGGGTTTACTAGGCCTGTTTTCACCATTGTAACTCTCAACTGTGAATTTAAACATTAGTGGGAATGTCGACTTGGACATCCACACATGCATTCATATTTATAACAGTGGTGAGGATGTTAATACTTGCAGTCTCACACACTCGAGAGCAGAGATGGAGCCGGTTCCATAAAGGCAATTGCTAAAATGCAGGATTTGTAGAAGCTTATTTAACATGATTTGAGTTTGATTACTTTCTAGTTGTCGGTTAATAACTATTGGTGATTATACTGCGTAATATAGATCCTTAGGATACCGATCGATTCCCCTTGGATACACGTACCCTACGTATCTTATACATTTAATAAGGCATTTAGTATGTGGATATGAAGGTTCCAATATTGGTCCTCTGCAATTATAGTGATTCTTCCATACTGTTTGTGGGCGTGGGATTGTTAAGACTCTGCTGCATGCTTTTATTGGATTGCTGTTTGTCAGTTCATGTCTGGCTGCAGCACGCTACTGTGTTGTTGTAAATTGTAACGGCGTCCTCCCTCAACTTGTCTAGGATCAGAGCCAGTACATAGTGCATCATGCCTATATTTTTTCCATGCCCATATTCATGATGAGAGACAGGCCTGCATTATTGGTGATTATACTGCATAGTATAGATAGTTAGGGGCCAATGTAATTAATAAGTAGTTGGGTGTTAATGTATTGGTACCTTGTCCAGTCTTTGGAGTCTTCATGTATTGATTATATGTCATGTTTATGTACTCTATTTGAGTTAAGTTAAACATAGTTCTTCTTCCTCAGTTAGTCTTTGTTTCTTTATAACAAACCTAAGGCGAATAAAGAACGAGAGTTTCATTGTAAGGAATCATGGAGTGGACATTGGCTTATACAATTTGGTCATGTATAACGTTAGGAGTTGCGTTACTTCTGATCAGAGAAATATTCCTAGTTTCTGACAAGAAACAGTTGCCTCCAGGGCCTCCAGGATGGCCAGTAATTGGGAACTTGCTTGATTTGGGTGGAGCGCCACACCACTCCTTAATGAGCCTCAGTAAAAAATATGGTCCTGTCATCTGGCTTCGATTTGGTGCAGTAAACACTATGGTGATTTCATCAGCTGATGCAGCTATGGAATTGTTCAAAAACCATGACCTTGCTTTTGCGGATCGGAAAATAATCGAGGCCATGAAGCAGGATGGGTTTGATCAAGGCTCTATTGGTTTGTCTCATTATGGACCATATTGGCGTATGCTTCGGCGCATCTGTGCGACAGAACTCTTTAGCAATAAACCAATCAAGGACACAGAAACATTACGTGCAAACTGTATCGACAAATTGAAAAAGTGGATTTATGAGGAAAGTCAAAAGAAAGGTTCTGTAGAGATTGCTCGATTCGTTGCTCTCGGTAATTTCAACATCATTATTAATGCCACCCTAGGTAAAGATAATTTTCTCCATCCACATTCAAAAGAGGGAACTGAATTCTTTCGTACAGTTAGTCGTGCCACAGAATTTTGTGGAAAGCCTAATGTGGCTGATTTTTTCCCGTTCCTACGATGGTTAGATCCACAAGGTGTAAAGAAGAAAACTAAACAAATGCTAGTGGATCCACTCAAGTTTGCTTCTGGCTTTGTTAAGGAACGAATTCTTGAACGGCAGAAGGGTCATAAAAATTCGAGAAAGGATTTCTTGGATGTGATGCTTGAGTTCCAAGGTAATGAGAAAAATGGCGAACCCGCAAAAATATCAGAGACAAACATCAACATATTGATACTGGTGAGATATTTAAGCTCAACTGATCAGATTCCTCTTTTGTTCATAGATCTATTTATATATACATACACTATATACCATCTTTTTTCATGGATTTTAGTTATCATCTACGTATTCTACCACTGACTAGTTATTAATAATTTGAAGGAGCTCTTTATAGCATCTACAGACACAACAAACGCCACTACAGAATGGGCAATGTCAGAACTTCTTCGTAACCCGAATATAATGAGAAATGTCCAGGCCGAACTAGACCAAGTAGTGGGTCAAAACAGAAAGTTTGAAGAAAGTGACATAGAAAAACTACATTATTTGCAGGCTGTCGTGAAGGAAACTCTCAGGTTGCATCCTCCAGTACCTTTACTTGTACCTCGTTGTGCCAGAGAAAATACTGAATTCATGGGATATACAATACCTAAGGATACTCAAGTTTTTGTCAATGTATGGGCAATAGGAAGAGACCCAGCTTTCTGGGAAGATCCTTTGTCGTTCAAGCCAGAGAGGTTCTTAAACTCAAGTGTAGATTTTAAGGGACAGCATTTTCAGTTTCTCCCGTTTGGAGCAGGGCGAAGGATGTGTGCAGGAATGATGTTGGCAGAACGCATGCTTCACGTTATACTAGGGTCATTGATTCATTCTTTCGAATGGTCTCTTCAAGATGGTATTACACCAGAGAAATTGGACATGAGGGAGAGGTTTGGAATAACACTGCGGAAGGCCGATCCACTAAAGGTAATTCTGAAAGAAAGAACATAATGGTGCAGAATGCAGATGAATCCATGCAAATAAATATAAAGCAGAAACATCGGTAAAAACGTGTTTTGTGGCCTTGTGCAAAACAGTTTAAGTTCAGAACAATTTGGTATCCAATAATATTATGGATCGAAAAAATGTGTAATGGTTTAGATTGTTATAAAGGCTATTTCTGTGTTTGTGTCTTTAAACATCTGATGAAAAGAAAATGTGCCACCTGAATTATGGAAAAGAACACGATCAAATGTCGGCAAGTTACATGATGTACAATTACTTTTAATTTCATCTCTAGAATATAATCAAACTCATACGCCTAAATAATAGAGTAAAACCAACCATTGATCTAAATGTTAACTTATAAACTTTGGATAATGAGGTTAAGGCAGACCTCCACCTGTATATTCTAAAACTCAACCAAGAAGGTTACAAATTACAATCTCCCAAAGAGTATAATCTTTGAGGGAGTTATCAAACATGACAACAAGATCAGAAGGCCTTTACACAAGCCCAAAAGGGCAAAACAAACACTTACTTAGACTCTTTGAGGGAGAAAGTCCAAAACCAGGACCAAAGGCACACAAATTCAACCAACCCAAAACACCATGGGTTGTCCAACAAAACCCATTACCACGGGTTAAATAATACCCTTCATCCTTTCCCATTTCCAAGATTACCAGTGAGCAACCACCATCACCACCAAAGCGTAGATATATACAGATCACATCAAGAAAAAAACTACCAAGAGGAAGACAAATGAAGCCTCAAACCTTTGCAAACATCCAAACACATCTCCCCTACCGAGATCTATTTAAATCTAACATCTCAACCCAATCACCACCACAACAGTCGCAGATCTCATCGTCTCAAATCCAACATGATTTGTTTGTATTGATCCTAAAAAAGGAGAAGAAGAAACGACTTAAAGATCTCAAAAAGACACTGATGCATATGCATAAAGATAGCATGTGCAAGGCACATGCCTCATAGTTCCTGCAGATTCCTATATGGAATAAAACATCCCTAGTAGTAGTTATATTCTTATGTTCTCTTTGTCAGATTCATATGAAGGCTTAGTCCAATCCATGTTATATGGGAAGGATATGATCACTTATGATGAAGTGTGTGCGACTCTATTATCCAATGAAGTTCACAAGCAATCCACCAATATGGAAAGTGGTGGAGACCAATCTCAAGGGTTGGTGGCAAAGGAAAAGTCTAGTGAATGGACATCTACAAGGGAGAAATCTACAAAGTCTAGCATACAGCTAGAAGATGTGATATGCTACAATTGTGGTGAGAATGGGCATTATGCTAGAACATGTCCTCATTCAAAGAAGTATAGGAAGAATAGAAAGAAGAAAGAAAAAGTGATTCATGAAGCAAGTTATTTTTCGGGTGACAACGAAGATGGTTTGTGCTTTATGGTTTCACATGATAACTATACTTCAAGTGGATGGATTCTTGATTCCGGGTGTATTTACCATATGTGTACGAGGAAGGAGTGGTTTACTTCTTACAAAGTCATGGATGGTGATACAGTGTTTGTGGGAAACAAGTCAACAACAATGCTTGTAGGGTAATCAGAATTGGAACTATCAAGTTGAACATGCATGATGGTATTGTGTGAACTTTGATAGAGGCAAGACATGTACCGGAGCTTTCATCAAATCTTATTTCTCTTGGTCTTCTTGAATCATATGGCTATAAGTTTGTAGCAAATAGTGGAGTGTTGCAAGTGTTCCATGGTTCTCTAGTTGTCATGAAAGGGAATCTACATGGAAACTTGTATTATATGGATGGGAGTACTGTGATGGGAGCCGAAGAAATGGCTAGTTCTAGTTGGGGTTGTCCATGGAGTGACGGTCCAACGTTAACGGGACCTACTACTCCACATTGTGCATGTTGATGGATTGCCCGTGTGGGCAATGGCCCTTAGGGGCATGTGTAGCATCGTGAAGATGTCCATGAAAAGAACTACGATGGCTTGATTCCTTTGTAGGAGGATACGTAGGCAATCTCTTAGTGGTGCAGCCGGGTGTGGAATGATGGAGATGTGTAGTTAGATTGGTGTCGGCTCAGATTTGTTGAATCTTCTCCGAGGTGGAGAATTGGTGTTCAGTTTTTCGGTATATTCATTTGGATAGTATGTATTAGAATACCTCTAACTTTTTGCTTAGTGACCGGAATGTCGATCTGTTTTCTAGGTTGGAAAGGAGACGATCTCAGATTTCCAATGGTATATGGCAGGACTTCTGGTTCGCAGTAGTTTGCTTAGAAATTGTCTTTGAATCTCTGATAGGAAAAGTGCCTCTAGACAACAGTTCTGACAGATTTATTGCCTCTGGACGGTAAAGTGTCTATGGGCCTAAGTTGGACCTATGACGTGGCAAAACCTAATTCTCTTGTAAGGCTACTATATAAAGTCATAATGTAGATAATAACAAGTACGTTAAGTAAGGCATAAAGTTGAGATCAAGGTCTTCTTGAGAGAGATTGAAGAAAGAAAAGTGAGGAATAACTTGTTCTTGAGAGATTTGATAGCTTGTTTGTGAGGAGGAGGAGTGCGAGTGAGTGCTCTTTGTATCACCCTTTTCTTCTTCATAGTGAAACTTTATCATGTTGTCCCGTGGACGTAGGCTTACCGCTTACGCCGAACCACGTTAAATCTTGTGTTGTGAGTGATTGAATTTCTTTATCGTGTTTTACTTTCTAGTTACATATACTTGATTGTTATTCTAGTAGTTAGTTCTTCATATTATTGTCTACAAATTATTCTTCAACAAAGGTTACACCTTTATTGGTATAGATCACGTTGTGAACAAATCGCTTCCGCATTATTGGCCTTTATTCCCAACAATGCCCCTTAGATACACTATACTGCAATCACCTCTGTCAATATAACAATTGGTATGTGGTCATATGAATAAGAAGTTAATCCTCTGCCATAATGGTGATTGCAGTATGGGAGTAGTGTGGAAGTAGTTAGGTGTTAACCCTCTGCCATAATGTTCCCTATTCAGTCTCTGTAGACTGCAGTCTTCGTTTATTGATTGTATAAGTCATGCATGTTTATGTACTCTGTTTGAGTTAAGTTCAACATGCTTCTTCTTCCTCTATGCTTCTTTACATAAGTTAGTCTTCTTGTTCTTCTTCCTCTATGCTTCTTTACATAAGTTAAAAAAAAAAAAAAATTAAGAATAAAGAACAAGAGTTTCATTGTAAGGAATCATGGAGTGGACATTGGCTTATACAATTTGGTCATGTATATTGTTAGGAGTTGTGTTACATCTGATCAGAGAAATATTCCTAGTTTCTGACAAGAAACAGTTGCCTCCAGGGCCTCCAGGATGGCCAGTAATTGGAAACTTGTTAGATTTGGGTGGAGCGCTACACCTCTCCTTAGCGAGTCTTAGTAAGAAATATGGTCCTGTCATCTGGCTTCGATTTGGTGCAGTAAACACTATGGTGGTTTCATCAGCTGATGCAGCAATGGAACTGTTCAAAAACCATGACCTCACTTTCGCTGATCGCAAAACCAATGAGGCCATGAGGCTGAATGGCCTTTATGAAGGCTCTATTTCTTTATCTGAATATGGACCATATTGGAGTATGCTTCGACGTATCTGTTCAACGGAACTCTTCAGCAGTAAACGAATCACGGACACAGAAACATTACGTGCAAACTGTATTGAAAAATTGAAAAAGTGGATATGTGAGGAAGGTCAGAAGAAAGGTGCTGTAGAGATTGCTCGATTCGCTGCTCTTGGGAATTTCAACGTCATTCTTAATGCTGCCCTTAGTAAAGATAATTTCCTCGATCCACAATCAATTGAGGGGACTGAATTCTTTCGTTCAGTTAGCCGTGTCGAAGAATTGGTTGGAATGCCTAATGTGGCTGATTTTTTCCCCTTCCTGCGATGGTTAGACCCACAAGGTGTAAAGAAGAAAGTTGAACAAGCGCTAGAGCATCCACTCAACATTGCAACTGGTTTTGTTAAAGAACGAATTGAATGGAAGAAGGGTCACATAACTTCGAGAAAGGATTTCTTGGATGTGATGCTTGAGTTCCAAGGGAAAAACGGTGAACCCACAAAAATATCAGAGAAAAACATCAGCATATTGATAATGGTGAGATATTTAAAGTCAACTGATCATATACCTGTCTTCATATTTATATTTATGTTATAAATTTTTGTTCATCGATCATAGTTACAGACTTCGTTTCTATTTATATGTAAACACACTGCGACATTACTGACTAGTTATTATATTACTTTGAATGACATATACTAGGAACTATTTATAGCATCTACAGACACAACTGTTGTGCGCAGCGGAAACTTATGCACCAATACCCAAAATTGTTCTAGTGTGTGAATCAAACAAAACCAAAACAAACACAAAAACACAAGATTTACGTGGTTCGGCGTTTGCCTACGTCCACCAACCAAAGAGGAGAGTTTCTTATTAACAAATCAACAAAGATACAAAGTATCTAACCAATGGAGAAAATCTCCCAACAAATCTCTCACTCACCAATAATCCTCACAACTCTCACAAGGAGACAAACAACAAATATGGATTGAGGATACTAAACCAATCCCTAAGACTTTATATTTATAGCCTTTAGGGTGTACAAAACAAATTCCTAATAGGAATACCAAACTTAATCAAATTGGAAGTCATATTCCAATACCAAATTCTAAATCCTTAATATGGACTTAGAAATCCAAATATGAAACGGATTCCCTTATAGAACCGGTTTCCCAACAACAAACGTCCAACACTATAGAATGGGCAATGGCAGAGCTTCTTCGTAACCCGAATATAATGAGAAATGTACAGGACGAGCTAGACCAAGTAGTGGGTCAAAACAGAAAGGTTGAAGAAAGTGACATTGGAAAACTACATTATTTGCAGGCTGCGGTGAAGGAAACTCTCAGGTTGCATCCTCCAGCACCTTTTTTGGTTCCTCGTAGAGCCAGGGAAAATACTATATTCATGGGCTATACAATACCTAAAGAAACGCAAGTTCTTGTGAATGTTTGGGCAATAGCAAGAGACCCAGTTTCGTGGGACGATCCTATGTCGTTCAAGCCAGAGAGGTTCTTAAATTCAAGCGTAGATTTTAAGGGACAGCATTTTCAGTTTCTCCCTTTCGGAGGAGGGCGACGGATATGTGCAGGAATATTGTTGGCAGAACGCATTCTTCACCTTGTACTAGGGTCATTGATTCATTCTTTCGAATGGTCTCTTGAAGATGGTATTACGCCAGAGACAATGGACATGAGCGAGAGTTTTGGAATAGCACTGCGGAGAACCCATCCACTAAGGGCTATGCTGAAAGAAAGAAGGTGCAGATGAATCCAGAAAAAGAATTATAAAGCAGAAATTCAGAACAATTTGGTATCCAGTAACATTATCAACCTATAAAATGTGTGATGGTTCAGGTTGTGATGGTTATTTCTGCGTTTCAGGGGTAAGCCCCGGTTGATGAGAATTGAGGTTTAGAATTTTGTAGGGGTGGCAATCAGGTCAGGTCGGGTCAGGTTCATGTCGGGTCAGTTGGGTTTTCAGGTCTTAACCCTCAAACCTGAACCTGACCTGATGAAGGGTTTTTCTTGTAAAAGTGAAACCTGAACCTGACCTGTCAGGTTATCAGGTCAGGTTTGGGTCGACCTGAAAACCTGGAAAAAAAAATAAAATAAACTTTTAAGCAAATTTTATTTATAAAAATACATGAATACACGATGACTTAATATAACTAAAGTATACAACTAAAACTTATCAAACAAATAGAATGAATCATAAAAAAATCAAAATATTACATCATGAATTCATCGTATGTTATCTATAATTAATAACATAAGTTGTTAAAATCGATCCGTAAACAATAGGAGCAAGATATTAAATACTATTTTCAATGGAACTAAACAAGAAAACCACAATTATTGATGCTTCATTCCATTGGATTCTTCATGACAATCAACCAAGATTTCTTGCAATATTTTTGTAGTGAAACTAAAATCAAAATAAAAAAGAATTTGAAGTGGATTTTGCTCAAAACGCCATGAAACACTAATTAATCAAAGTATAACTTAACCCAAAATGACCTTTTAACAGAAAATCAAATGGGTCTTACTTAAAATTAAACAAATTCAGTCGAGTCGAGTAAAAATAAATCGGAAGTGAGTTTGTTGGTGTACGAAGTAGACAATAGACGAAGAAGAAGAACCAGAGGAGTGAAATTCGATCCACCATAATCAATTAATTTATTGATTAATTGAAATCCAAGAGAGAGAAAGAGCCGCAGAGTATATAGAAAGATAAAAGTGTAACCCCCCCCCCCTGATGGGTCTGCAAGGAAAACCTGAACCTGACCTGATCTGAACCTGACCTGATTTCAGGTCGACCTGATCAGCCAAAAATCTTCAAATATCTAAACCCAAACCTGACCCAGATCAGGTCAGGTTCAGGTCGGGTTTCGGGTCGCCAGGTCTGATTGCCACCCTTAGAATTTTGTAACATAATTTTGATTAAAATACCTTGGGGAAATTTGGACTTAACCCCCCATATTATGTCCCTTCTTTAAATAAACCCCCTCATAGTTGAAAAGTTGGACATAACACCCTGTCGTTTAGTTCCATTCAGTTTTCCATCCAATATCGGTTTTATTTTACCTAAATACCCCTTCTCTATTTCTTCCTTCTTCTCTTACACCATTAACTTTGTTGTATAAAGAAAGAGAGAAGAAGACTCTTCACCTCACCACAACAAATCTATACCAATTCTATAAAATTTGAAAATGTGCAATGGTTTTACTATGTTTTTAAAGTTATTGTTGGGGTTTTTGAGTTTTGGGTTTCAAATTTGGAATTTGAACTTAGTGTTTTAATTTTGTTGGGATTTCAAATTTTGATGGGGGTTTTGGGTTTGGGTTTTAAAGTTGGGGTTTTAAACTTGAGGTTTTAATGGTTGATTTTATTTTTAATTTTTCAAGGTGAAATTTGAAGTTATTTCCTTCAAAATTTAAAAATATTTGCGGTGGTGTTGTTGATTTTGTGTTTAAAGTTGAAGTTTTAAACTTATTGGTTTGAACTGTAGCTATTCAAGTTAAGTTTTTGAAGCTCTTTGTAGGAACCTCTTGTTTTTTAAAGCTATTGAAGTTGTGTTTTAAATCATGTGTGTCGGTTGATGGCCAAAGCCTAATTTCAAAAAAAAAAAGACTTCGAAACCTAATTAGCACTAACTTTCAGTGGCCAAAACCTGAATAATTAATGTAGTTTGATGTTGCATCCTGTTAGTATGTTTGAAGCACAATACAATTTTTAAAAGTTTTATTAAAATCAATTAAAAAATTATTACAAACATTGATCAGGAATCAATATATTCATGGAATTCAACTTTATCATACTATCTTCTTTACTTCTGCTTGCCCGTCCTATAACTTTAATAATTATGCTTTTCCAATAATTGTGTTTTATCATACATCAAAAACAAAAACATTTAAGTCTTTGATTCTCATAGATAATATTGATTTTGTTTTTTATAATTACTTAACAAGTTCAATACTTCAAAACTAATCATCATGTCCTGGAATATGAGTAATTATTATCATGTTTAGATAAAATATCATGTCCTGGAGTACTGGATTTGTTTTCATTAATTTGTAGGGAGTTTAAAATATCATGTTTAGATTATATATTATAAAATATTATTGTTCCTCTCCAATGGCAGCTAATGTTAATCGGAACAAATTTTTGCCAATTACATATTGAAGTATCTTATTTTTTTTTGAAAGAATTGAAAGTATCTACTATATATTTAACTCAATTACTTGACTGGTTCGAATAATTGACCCAGTGGTTGAAACCCAGTGACCCAATCCCTTTACGGGGTTGGTTGGTGTTCGGGTTGAATTCTTTATCTTTATTTTTATATAGGAAATCAATACTTAAACCTACCACACATTAAGATCCATTAAGTTTGAGTATGGACATGGGACAGTCGTGTTCTTTGTCATTAAATTGCATTATATCAATTATATCATGTATAGTCCTACAGTCGTGTTCTTTGTCATTAAATTGCATTATATCAATTATATCATGTATAGTCCTACATTGTGGTAAATGTTACTGCAGAGTGCCGACCAATTGAAAGATCAATGTGAATGAGCATGTGGCTCAATGGTAACTCCCCTCTCACAAAGTGGAGAGGTTGTGGGTTCGAAACACGTCAACAACTGATTCTTGATATAAGTTTTCACACGTAATTTAAAGGGGTAGGGGTCCCCTCAACCCTACTTGCCAATCAAAAAAAATAAAAAATTGAAAGATCAGTGTCCCAACAATTGCAGGCCCATAAAGTGCAACTGTTGGATGTGGCATGTTCAAGACTTCTCTCTTATGTTTATCTTTGAGGCATTGGTGAAAATATCGAATAATCTCAAATATCTGATTTGTGAAAAACCGGATTATTCTACAAATATCCGAAGCTCAGTGTCGGAATGGGGAGGTTTGGCAAATATGCTTCTCGCAAAATATTGCTCGAATATTCGCGAATATTCTAAAAATTTCGACAAAATGGGGAGGTTTTCCGCTAATATCATGTTTTTCTTCTTCTTTCAATGTATAAACTTATAATTCAAGAAAAGGCATACATTTTAAATTAAACACTCAAAAAGTCATACAAACACAAAAAAGAAAATGGATGAGATCATGTATCTCAGGTAATCAATTTGCACGACTCCACTTGATTTTGTGCAAAAACACTAACAAGATGAACCTTGTTCTTTTCTTTCATCATCCCCACAAAAAAAAATAAAATAAACATCTCAATAGAGTAAATATACTGGTAGTGTTTCATTTTATAACTTCTCAATAGAGTAAATAAAAGTTTAATACCTAATACACACAAGAAAGCTAAGACAAAACTATTACACAAGATAGTTTTACTTCATATATTGAACAAAAAAGTGAAGAAACAAATTTGTTACTTTTGTGGTTTTTTTCATTCTTGTCAAGTCATTGAAAATGATGATGGAATGATATCAATACCTAAAACTGAATGACAATAAGCCACGACCTACAGATATGATTTCAAATTGGGTTGAGAATTTGAGATGATGATAATTAGAACTTTGGTTGAGATAATGATGATGACAGGTGATTGATTTGGTTTGAGACGAGGATGATAAGATGATTTCGAAAGTTGTGATGATGATGGTGAGAGATGGTAGAGATAATAATTTTACATTTGTAGATGAGTATTGAAATTCGAAATTGCAAGTAATTAGAATCATTGAAACTTGAAGAAAAATGGTGGTATTTGGCTGTTTGCAGACTTGGGGAAGACAATCCAAAGATTTTGAATTTTTTAAAAAATTCGTATTTTTCGAATCTTTTGTGAATATTCGTATATATCGTGTCGGAATGGGAAGATTTGTAATTCGTTTTATATCCGTATGCCGTACCGCTACGAATCCCCAAAAAACGAAAAATTTCGTAAATATTCGTCCAAAATTTTTGATTTTTTCATCTATACTATAAGGTACCGAGCTTTCATTTGCTTTGCTTCTGTTCTACCTATCAAAATCAAATCTAACCCCACTTCATTTATACCATATTATGGTTACAGACAAAATCCTTGCACCCAACTCAATGATTGTAGACAAAATATTTTTTTATAGCTATAGTTTAGCTTTACCATATAACAAAACTTGTCTTACTCAAATCTAAACTACTTTATAGAAGCCGCCCCCAAATCGAGATTGTTTATGAGGCCCTCGCTGGCAGTATATTGAATTGACACGTATTTTTATATAAAAATATATTTATATTTAATCTATTAAATATAGTTTAGATACAGAAACAGATACAGTAGTTTAGATTCAGATATAGATACAGATATACAGATAGTATTTCGGCTGAATTCTTTTTTTTTTTTTTAGTTTATTTACCCTATTAAAATCCCCAGGCCCATATTCACATTACTCTATCTTCAATAGCACACAAGAGCGTGCACATTCACATAGTCATATAAAACACTCAAAATGGGTTAAATTAATCCAATTTAACCATCCTTGACACACAAACGGGCCAGTTGGACTCAAGTAGTTGAGTTTGGCTTTGTTGCACACACTCAAAAAGTGTGTATGCTAACCTCCCACCAGATGAGTCCACGTGTTTTTTAATTTTTTTAAGAAATTTTTTTACGCCCCACTAGTATTAAAAGCACCCAACGTTTAGGTGTTTTATTTATCCACCAATTTCGGACATTCTAAACAAAAACAAATTACAAAAACCACGTGTACTCATCTGGTGGAAGGTTAGCATGCACACTCTTTTAAGTTTTTGCAACAAAACCACACTTCAAGTTTGGCTTTGTTGCACACAGTCAAAAAGTGTGTATGCTAACCCCCCACCAGATAAGTCCACGTGTCTTTTAATTTTATTAAGAAATTTTTTTACGCCCCACTAGTATTAACAGCACCCAACGTTTAGGTGTTTTATGTATCCACCGATTTCAGACATTCTAAAAAACAAAAAAATTATAAAAACCACGTGTACTCATCTGGTGGGAGGTTAGCATGCACACTCTTTTAAGTGTGTGCAACAAAGCCACACTCCAAGTAGTTGGGTGTTAATGTATTGGTTCTCTATTCAGTCTCTGCAGACTGCAGTCTTCATTTTTTGATTATATAAGTCATGTTTATGTACTCTGTTTGAGTTAAGTTCAACATGTTTCTTCTTCCTCTATGCTTCTTTACATAAGTTAGTCTTCTTGTTTTTCTTCCTCTGTGCTTCTTTAGATAAGTTAGCCTTATTTTTTGTTTTCAAAAAAAAAAAAATCAAGGATAAAGAACAAGAGTTTCATTGTAAGGAATCATGGAGTGGACATTGGCTTATACAATTTGGTCATGTATATCATTAGGAGTTGCGTTACTTCTGATCAGAGAAATATTCCTAGCTTCTGACAAGAAACAGTTGCCTCCAGGGCCTCCAGGATGGCCAGTAATTGGAAACTTGTTAGATTTGGGTGGAGCGCCACACCTCTCCTTAGCGAGTCTTAGTAAAAAATATGGTCCTGTCATCTGGCTTCGATTTGGTGCAGTAAATACTATGGTGGTTTCATCAGCTGATGCAGCAATGGAATTGTTCAAAAACCATGACCTCACTTTTGCTGATCGCAAAACCAATGAGGCCATGAGACTGAATGGCTTTGATCAAGGCTCTATTTCTTTATCTGAATATGGACCATATTGGCGTATGCTTCGACGTATCTGCTCAACAGAACTCTTCAGCAGTAAACGAATCAAGGACACAGAAACATTACGTGCAAACTGTATTGAAAAATTGAAAAAGTGGATATGTGACGAAGGTCAGAAGAAAGGTGCTGTAGAGATTGCTCGATTCGCTGCTCTTGGGAATTTCAACGTCATTCTTAATGCTGCCCTTAGTAAAGATAATTTCCTTGATCCACAATCAAATGAGGGAACTGAATTCTTTGGGTCAGTTAGCCGTGTCGAAGAATTGGTTGGAATGCCTAATGTGGCTGATTTTTTCCCCTTCCTGCGATGGTTAGACCCACAAGGTGTAAAAAAGAAAGTTGAACAAGCGCTAGAGCATCCACTCAACATTGCAACTGGTTTTGTTAAAGAACGAATTGAATGGAAGAAGGGTCACATAACTTCGAGAAAGGATTTCTTGGATGTGATGCTTGAGTTCCAAGGGAATGAGAAAGACGGTGAACCCACAAAAATATCAGAGAAAAACATCAACATATTGATAATGGTGAGATATTTAAAGTCAACTGATCATATACCTGTCTTCATATTTATGTTATAAATTTCTGTTCATCGATCGTAGTTACAGACTTCATTTCTATTTCTATTTATATGTAAACACAATGCAACAGTACTGACTAGTTATTATATTACTTTGAATGATATGATATACTAGGAACTCTTTATAGCATCGACAGACTCAACGTCCAACACTATAGAATGGGCAATGGCAGAGCTTCTTCGTAACCCGAATATAATGAGAAATGTACAGGACGAGCTAGACCAAGTAGTGGGTCAAAACACACAGGTTGAAGAAAGTGACATTGGAAAACTACATTATTTGCAGGCTGTTGTGAAGGAAACTCTCAGGTTGCATCCTCCAGCACCTTTATTAGTTCCTCGTAGAGCCGGGAAAAACACCGTATTCATGGGCTATTCAATACCTAAAGAAACGCAAGTTCTTGTGAATGTTTGGGCAATAGCAAGAGACCCAGTTTCGTGGGACGATCCTATGTCGTTCAAGCCAGAGAGGTTCTTAAATTCAAGCGTAGATTTTAAGGGACAGCATTTTCAGTTTCTCCCTTTTGGAGCAGGACGACGGATGTGTGCAGGAGTAATGTTGGCCGAACGCATGCTTCACCTTGTACTAGGGTCATTGATTCATTCTTTCGAATGGTCACTTGAAGATGGTATTACGCCAGAGACAATGGACATGAGTGAGAGCTTTGGAATAGCACTGCGGAGGGCCAATCCACTAAGGGCAACGCTGAAAGAAAGAATGTGCAGATGAATCCAGACAAAGAACTATAAAGCAGAAACAATGGTAAAAACTTGCTTTATGCGAATCATCTAAATTCAGAACAATTTGGTATCAAACAATATTATCGATCAATAAAATGTTTGATGGTTCAAATCCAGTAATATTATCAATCAATAAAATGTGTAATTGGTTCAGATTGTGATATAGGCAGCCTATTATAGGCTGGGCTAGAGGTATTACCAACGGTGTGGCATCTGCCAACGAAACTAGCATACACTACAATACAAAGGTCAGCCCAGTTGGTAATACCTCCGGGCGATGATAGCAAAGGTCTGGGGTTCAAACCTTGGCAGTGCATCTTTGAGTTACTGATCTCGTTAATAACAGGCTTGCCAATAAAAAAAAAAAAAACAACAACAACAAACACAAACCAAGGAAATCTCAAAATATGAGATCTAAACAATAAATGCATTGATACCATGGTTAAAATCAATATTTTAACATGAGAAGTTAATCTTAAATAACATACTAATCTAAGAAATTTACACCAAATGAAATACATGATTAAATAAAGGAGGTAGATGCCCCATATCACACCCAAACTAAATGATCTAAGTCGCACCACACAAATCTCTCGTACATGCACCATATTTGTTTAGTTTACCACAAATATTCTTAAGATTTTTTAGACTCGTCACGTACTTTGTTTCTTCAAGAATCCCAAAAGGAATGATAAGATTCCTGTCAGTTGTTCCTATAATTTTCACATTTCTTGTTATTCCATTGTTTTACTCATCAGTTATATTTCAAATTAGTGCAGGTATTTTTATAGCTTGGCTTGCTATCTTCAAGCTTCTTCTATTTGCATTTGGTAATAAGAACCCTCATTCTACCAATCATCATTCATCTCTATCTCTTCTGGAATTCATTCTAACTACCATCTCTGTCTCATACGGCAAAATGTAAAGAAACACCATCATTTTCTATCAATACCAATTATTGCATCATTTGGTTGCTAGTTGTGTACTTATACAAGTACAGTGAATATATGCATCCGTTTGTTTTCCGAGTCGTGTATAGTATTTACATGAATATATCCGTTGTACTCATATTTGGGGTACCGGCACTTATAGCTTGGCTTTTGCTTAGAAAGGAACTCGAGCCACAATTCGATAATCCACATCTATCCACTTCATTACAAAATTTCTGGGGGAAAAGATGGAACCTTATGGTCTCAAGAATATTGAGATCTACCGTATATGAGCCTTTAAGATCTCATCTGGCTCTACTTGCTACTTTCCTGGTATCGGGTAAAATGCATGAGATATTTTACTATTATGCGATCCGTGAATGGCCTACATGCAAAAAAAAAAAAATGGTTTGGTAAGCCTGTTTTTAATGAGATCAGTAACTCAGTGATGCTGGCGGGATTCGAACCCCAGACCTCTAGTATCATCATCCAAAGGTTTTACCAGTTGAGCCCAACTAAGACCTGCAAAAATAAATGGTTTGGTAAGCTTGTTTTTAATAAGATACCTATCATATAAATCTTGGGGAATAGCTAGCTTTTCGGGGTTGTCCTACTTGTCAGAACTTGATCAATACCATTAAATTGGTTAGTTGATGAGTTATGGATGCGGATGCAGAAGATAACCAACACCAAAACAATGAAGGACCAGAAACAAACACACCCCACAACAACACAGACTGTTTGGACCATTAAAAAGGGGGACTATATGCGAGAGGGGGACTGTTTCAAGACAGTACCTTTCATACCTCAATAAAATTTTTACGAATAAGCATGTGGTTCAATGGTAGCACACCTCTCACAAAGAGGAGAGGTTGTGGGTTCGAAAACACGTCTACAGCTGAATGTTAGATAATAAGTTTCCCCACATAATTTAAAAGGGGGACTGTGTACAAGAGAGGGGTCACAGATGATTATCACCAAGAACAACAACAACCAATTTCGGAAAAAACCTAAGGTTATTTCAGATCAATATAAAACAATGTACCAGATAAACAGGCGCAATGAGTATTGATAAAACATAGTAGAGAGAAATGGATGAAGAAATTAAAACTTTCACCAAGAACCTATTAGTTACGCATACTTTGTTTCTTCAAGAATCCCAAAAGGAATGATAAGATTCCTGTCACTTGTTCCTATAATTTTCACATTTTTTGTAATTCCATTGTTTTACTCATCAGTTACATTTCAAATTGGCTCAGGTCTTTTTATAGCTTGCCTTGCTAACTTTAAGCTTCTTCTATTTGCATTCGGTAAAAATCCTGGTTCAACCAATTATTCATCTCTCTCTCCTGCCATGACTATAGTTCCATCTATCAGTAATGAATTTCAATATCACTGATAGGTTCTGACAAAACTTCGAACATTAAAAAGAATGGACACTTAACTATTGGGTGAGGTTATAAAAATCTTGTGTAGTTTGTGATAAGATGATTTGTGCAACTTGCAGTTCGGATAAACATCCCACATGGCATGGATAGAAAATGTTCTGAAATAGTTGAATTCGCCACGCACGAGGTCATTGCTACCTTGTTATGCCATTTTGAAGGAGTAAAGATGTCGACTCAATGTGTAAGGTGGTGTAAAGGTGTCTATTGCCAGAATCCTCTGGTTCAAGACAGTACCTTCCATGTTAAGGCTGTAGTTGGATTTTAAGTCCTTAGTTCTTATTTGGTTCAGCTGTTCAGTTCAACATATAGGTTATCTTTCGCATTCCAGAAAAGTTGCTGAAAAGTCATGAAATGAAATCTGGTATAGCGTCCAACACTTCCACTGTACATGAGCATATAGCTCAACGGTTGCATCCCTCTCACAAAGTGGAGAGGCCGTGGGTTTGAAACATGCCAACAGATGATTGTTTGATATAAGTTCCCTCACGTAATTTAACGCGGTAGGGGTCCCCTCAACCCCATTTGCCAATCAAAAAAAAAATAAAAAATAAGGGTTTTATATGGCTCACAATTATATGCAGGTGCATAGAAATGATTTTGGAAACCAACAAGAACATATACAGGAGTTTTTTTCTTACACGGATTTGGATTTCTAATCCTATTTAGAAATCTAGTATTATAAATACCCAATATAGACTTTGTATAATTAGGGTTTTAAGGTTTTGAACAATCTATCAAACAGTGTAACCAAGACTAAATAGTTTCTTTGTGAGGTGCTAGCTTAGGTTGATTAATTAGTTCATTGTAATATTGTTATCTTCTTCATCATATAGTGAAATAAAGACAACTATCACCCTGTGGAGTAGGCAATTGTCGAACCACGTAAATATATCCTTGTGTTCTTGAGTGTGTTAGTTTTACTTAATTCTATTTATTTGCTTTACTTTGCAACTTTAAAGAAACGGAGGGACTTGTGTTGTCTCATTCCAAGTAGCTCGACCACATATGCTTCCATACCATAAAAGTAATTATTATTAACCAGCTGATCGAGGTTGTCCTACTTGTCAGAACTTGATCAATGACATTAAAATTGGTAGTTTAGTTATGGATGCAGAAAATAACTAACACCAAAATAATAAAGTACTTGAAAAAAACACAGACTGTATTCTCAAGATAAAACTTCAAAAAACAGTAGTATATACATGTAGAAAATGATATTATTGGCTTTGTGGATAATTAAAGTAACAGTGTTTACATAATTAAGATATATGATACTATATATATAAAGAGTTGATTTTGTGCATTGTAAACTATATTGTTCTTATTTTTTGCATATTAATCGGTTTTGGTCTCAACCATATGAAGGTCTATAGCTAGCTGCAAATTATATAAAGTGCAAATGTGGAAGCTGAAGGTTGCCGAACGCGGTGATAATCCCTATATTTTTAGTACAAATAATTTTATTGGTAGACAATTTTGGGAGTTTGATCCCAACCATGGAACACCTGAAGAGAGAGCTGAAGTTGACAAGGCTCGCAAAACCTACCATGAAAATCGTTTTCAGGTCAAACCATGCAGTGATGTTCTACTTCAATTACAGGTTAGCTAATTAAACAGCAAACATACTTAGAAATTATATCCAGATGCATATTGACAGCTTCTTACGTACCCTATATATATGTATATAGCTCACAAAAGAAAATCAACTGGATTCAACAAGTAGTATACCATCAGTGAAAGTAAGAAAAGATGAAGAGGTAACCTATGAGGCTGCTGCCAACACTTTGAAAAGAGGCGTTCGATTCTGTTCAGCCATGCAAGCAAGCGATGGGCATTGGCCAGCAGAGTGTTCAGGCGGCTCATTTTATCTTCCCTTCATGGTAACTAAACTTTGCTAGCTCCAAAAAATTTCATTTTTCATTTTAATGGATGGGACTTGGGAGTGAGATCGATCGATCATCAAATTACAATACAATGTTGCAGCTTTTCATGATCATATATTCATATATAGTAAAATTTGAAATCCTTATTAGATAAGGAATTCAGAATACAATCAGAAATTGTGGACAGGATAAGATCTAGATAAATAGTTTCTAGTACATGCATGTTAATGTAAAAATAAGACTAATCAGTTTGGTTACTTCTGTCAACATTTATTATTTAATAAAGCAACACTGTAAGGTAGAGTTGTAAGTTCAGCTTGGGGGTAGGAGCTAGACTATCTACACAGTAAAACCTCTCTATAGTAATACTCTATATAAGAATAACTTCTACATAGTCATAATTCAGTCCCAATTTGGGTTAGTTATAAATAAGAATAACCTCTACATTATAATAAGCTATAATTTTGTTTGGTCCAATCTAAAGAAATTTGCCTCTGTATAATAATAATTAGCTATATACTGTAAAAAAATAAAAATATTATAGTAGATTAAGAGTTTAAGATACAGTAAAATATTTATTTAAAATTGTTTGGACAATGATTAATCTTGAATTGGGAAGATTACATAGGTTTTAGGTTTTGTTAGAATGTATACACTAACACTAATAAATACATCTGCACGCTAGTTTTTGAAACTACAAATTTTCTTGAAATGATACACTACTAACCTCTACATAGGAATAACCTCTACACATATTCGATCCCACTAATATGACTATATAAATGTTTTAGTGTATATTACACAATGAACCCACTGTTTTAAAATCAACAAGTTGAAACCCTACAAGTCCAGTTAATTTTCATAGATCTATGTTTTCCAATTGAAGAGGTGTTTTTAATTAAAATATTTTATCCCTTCAACTATGATTAAATGTTTATCATTCTTCGACATTCAATTCTTCAACATTGAGTTCTTTCTCGAGTTTTTGTTCCAGATTTGGTGGTTTTTTGTGGCATTTTCAGCTTTTAGTCTTGGTGGGTACTCTTTCTTGTTTCAATAGTGGCTTCGAATGTGCTTATGCGTTTCTCTGTGTGGTGCTTCTGTAGATCTAAAACGTTGTTCTTTGTCCTTCTAATCATCCTTGGTTTTGAGCAAATTCTTTTGCAAGTCTTCTTGTTTGGGTCTTTTTTTAAGGTTGTTTTTTAGATCTGGTTCTCTTTGGGTTGTAATTTTGATCCTTTGGCTATGATGGTGTTTCTGTTGGGTTTTTTGGTGGAGAAGGGAAGTTTTTCTTTCAGGAACGTACGTACGTAGTTAGGGCGTACGTACGTCCTGTATCACAGATAACTTTCAGGAGATAAAACGTACGTACGTACGAGCGTACGTACGTCCTCATTGTGTTTGCTGCATATGGGCCTGTTTAAGCCCAATTCGGTTTCTATTGTAAGGCTATGTTATAAAGCCAATTAGAAGAAGAGAAAAATCCTAATCTTGATGTGAGAGAGATTGTGAGAAGCCATTAGAGAGTTTGAGAGAACTTTTATGAGGAAGAACACTTTGGTTTCTTCGTGAGGGATTCTATAATCGTCTCCATCCAAGTGTGAGAGAGAGTTTGTATCCTCAATTTATGATTGTCTCTTTGAGAGATTTGGTGAGGATTTGAGAAGGGAGGAAACCTAGGGTTTCTCCATTTGTTTGAGAGCTTTGTACTATCTTCTCCAATAGAAAAAGTTCTATTTGTTTGTCCGTGGACGTAGGCAATATTAGCCAAACCACATAAATCTTGTGTTTTGTGTGGGTTTGTTTGATAGTAGTAGGAGTTTCATCTTCTCTATTTTGTTTTGTTTAATTCATACACTATTTCAATCTTGGGTATTGGTGCATAAGTTTCCGCTGCGCACAACAGTTTCTCACAAGCATTGCTGCTTTAGTGGTGGGTTGAAGCTTAGATGTCTTTCTCTCTCATCTCTGGTCTATTGGGTTGCTCTTTGGTTCCTATCTAGATGGCTTTGTTTTGTTGATTTGTCTTTTTAAACGATCTTGGTTTTGGGTTTCTAGCCATTAATTAACTCAAGTTTTTGCTTGAGTGGTGTTGTCCCTTTTCTACTTTGCTCTCTTCAATTCTTTTTGCTTCCATGTTTTTTCATAATTTTTGTCTTTATTTAACCTCTCCTTCTTTTCTTGTTGCAATTTCAATCTTTGATCATGTTGGTGTTTGCACACATGCCCTTGGGGGGATTAAGGCTTAGGTGCATTGCAGTTTAAAATATTTTCTCATCTTTTGTCGAGGGTTATTTCTTACATACTTGTGCGGTTTGGTTTTGGTTGAGCTTAGATTTAGCTTTGATTGTTTATGGATGAGTTGAAAGGTTGTTGTTGAGTGGATGTATTAGTTTTTATATATATATATATATATATATTATCACTTAGGCCTTTTGTTCTTGTAACGACCGGACCTATATCACCACTGATACTGTCCCCACTTAGCCTCTGCGGTCATCCGACAGTGTGGGGTTTTGTGGGCAGCAGCCTGCTTCTCAGGAGGTCACCCATCTTGAGTCTACTCCCACCCGAGCACGCTTAACTCCGGAGTTCTTTCAAACTTCGAAGCCAAGTGAACTCAAAAGGCCTCAATGATAATATATAACAGATGTATACCTATATTCCAATGTCAGGACATCCCCCTCTTACGTGTTGTAGGACCCACCCCCTCGGCAAACCACGTGTCGACCTGGGGTGTTATAATCCCACCACCTTAGAGGAGAGTATTCCTCGGCTCTGGAATATACAGCCCCAGATCTCCGACGTTCCTTGCCCCTTGCGAGACGAGTACCCGGCGCAACCGTAATCCCTTTACCGTGGTAGGCGCCTTTTCAGCATACTTTCCCACCCTTGACAAGTGGACCGTCTTCCGCTCTGATACTATTTGTAATGACACGACCTATATCACCACCGATACTATCCCCACTTAGCTACTGCGGTTGCGGTCATCAGCCTACTTTCTAGGAGGTCACCCATCGTGAGACTACTCCGATCCCACCCGAGCACGCTTAACTCCGGGCAGCAGCCTGCTTCCCAGGAGGTCTCCAATAGTGAGACTACTCCGATCTCACCCCGTTCTTGAGCTTTAATTTATATATAAAGAACAAACTTTTAACTAAAAAAAAAGTTCTTGGAGGGGGTAGAAAAAGGGAGAAAGCCAGAAAGGGGTTCTCTGTGAATAAATTTAAGAAGACCAATGCATCTAACAAACTATATGATTAAGAGTGTTGTTTATTTGATAATAATGAAGAAGAGGAGCAGAGAAAGCCAGAAAGGGGGAAAAGTTGTTGTGGGGAGGAGTGTTTCAAGAAGTTGTAATGGCTGAAGTTTAATTAAAATGATGGAGAGTTGTATTGGGGGTTGAAGCTTTATGGGTTTCTCACAGATAACCAAAACATCAAGAAAATGGGTTTTAATGGATCTGCTTAGGTAAATGTTCTTACTTTTGTATCTACTTATTACACCAGTATTCATTTGAAAGACTTGTGACTTGTGAGTGAGAAATTCTTAAATCTCTAATGAAATTGAAAAAAAAAATAAACATGGAATTGAATAAGAATTGCCAAGTATATCATATTTCTTATTCAATCTGAAAAAAAAAAAAAAAGATTAATGAAATTTGAAAAAGCAATAAGAGAAGGAAAGTTGAGAAGAAGAGAAGAGGAATAGTTAGGGATTTGGCACATTTTTTTTAGTAAAGGGTGTATGTCAAAAAATGTCGAAAGCTTAATTACACTGTAAAACGTGGGTCTAAAACCTAAATAGCTCCATCATGTACACAAGTTTTAGTCAAAATCTTATACACATTACACATAAATACACACACACACGTAGACGTAGTATGTGCAGACTGCAGATTCAACTTCTGATTTATAATGCAGGTCATCGCATTGTATATTACTAGAAGCATGAATATGGTATTGACATCTGCGCATCGAGAGGAAATGCTCCGATATATTCACAATCATCAGGTATAAGTGAACATATGCTAATCCCAAAGCACGAAAATGTAAGCATGTCTGAAACATCACAAAATTCTGCTTTGTAATTTTACCATGTCTATTCTAGGAACAATACACACTAAATCTGCACAAGCATTAGGCGACAAGTTAACTTCTCTCCATGTACTTCTGATCAAATTATTTTGTTATATGCTAATTTGTCATAACCATTTTAAGTTGGCCATTGTTCGTCTTTACCAACTGAGAAATGGATTGTCTTTCCTGGAGGTTGTCTGGTGTTTAATTGTTAGAACAATAATAGCATGACTAATGTAAACATAGATATTGAATTTGAAAATTTCCATTTCGTTTCATATTTACTCGCATATTTAAGTTAATATAGTGAGTCTCTTTTACCTAGTAGCATAGTTTTTCGTTACTAATTTGACCTACTTGTGTTACAGAACCAAGATGGCGGTTGGGGATTTCACATAGAGGGCCACAGCACCATGTTTGGTACAGTGACTAACTATGTTGCTCTACGGTTGTTAGGACAGCCAAGTGGTGGTGTGATTGAGCTTGTAGAGAAAGCAATGAAATGGATTGTTGACCACGGTGGTGCTACATTGACACCATCTTGGGGAAAACCTTTTCTAGCGGTATATTCTATATGATCTATTTTTTTTTTGAGATTGAGGACGGTACGTTGTGAATAAAACCAACAAACAAAAAATTGGGATTGATGAGTCCACCGAAGACTCACACATTCAAAATCAATTTATAACAAAAGAAGGCGTATTTTTTTTTGGGTATTGTATTTGACTTTACTAATAATAATTTTCCCATAAAACGTACAGGTTCTTGGTGTGTATGAGTGGTCAGGCATCAATCCCATGCCCCCAGAGTTGTGGTTCTGTCCATCATATTTTCCTATGTATCCAGGTTTGCACAACAAACTAGACTTTCTACTCCTTTCCAACGACCACTTGTTATTTCATGGCAGCAGTAGTTGCTTAGATAGTTTTGCAATAATCTATGCATTGAGTTATAACACCCATGGGGCCGTATATTTTCCTTACATTTTCAATGTTTTTTGTGGTTGAACATAGAAAATGGACAGGAAAACCATTATGTAAAGATTATACATGGAATGATGTACACCAACATTCTCCATATGCTATAGAATTGATTGCAGCAAATTATTGACAGGAAATCTATGGTGTTTTGCTCGCTTGACATATTTGCCTATGTCATATTTATATGGGAAGAGATTCGTAGGTCCAATCACAGATCTCGTACTTTCCTTAAGGCATGAACTATATGGTATACCATATCATGAGATTGATTGGAATAAAGCGCGTCATTCTTGCTCTAAGGTTTGTACAATGCCATGTTGTCAAGGAACGGCCATTTACTTAATTAGGATTATAATAATCCACCACGCTTTTGAAATCGACATCATATATCGACACTTTTTTAATGTTCTCCAAGAAAACAGACCTGATGTTTGAAATTAATAACTGTATTGGTGTTTTGGCTTTTTTATGCATGCAGGAGGATCTCTACTATCCTCATCCCTTTATACAAAATTTTCTATGGGACAGCCTTTATTTTATTGGCGAACCTCTACTGAACCATTGGCCTTTTTCTTACATTCGAGAGAAATCTCTACATAGGGCCATCAAGAATATTCATTATGAAGATCAAAACACTCGATACATGGACATGGCATGTGTAGAAAAGGTACTAAAGCACTTGGTTTGACTATTGAATATGATTTGGAAGCATCATTTGTTGAGAATTACTTAGGTAATGCTGTAATGTCCAGGTACTGAATATGCTTGCTTGCTGGGCAGAAGATCCAAATTCCGATGCATTCAAGTATCATCTGGCCAGGGTCCATGATTACTTATGGATTGCAGAAGATGGAATGAAAGTGCAGGTTAGTGATGCCCATCTCTCTGTTGTTCGAATTTCGATTTAATTCAGTTTGTGTTGGTGGGGAGTTAGTTGTAATTATTTTGATAATTTTGGTATATTCTAATTTATGGGTTACAATTATATTGCAGAGCCTTGGTAGTCAAAATTGGGATACGTCTTTTGCTCTTCAAGCAATCATAGCTAGTAATCTTATTGATGAGTATGGATTTACACTCAAAAGAGGAAAAGAGTTCTTGAAAAATGCACAAGTAAAATCTTGACCAACTATAATGTTTGTGTCAACAATCTTCTGTCTCTTTAACGTACGTAATCTGTTCATATTTGAAGGTGCGAGAAAATCCTCAGGGTGACTTTCGTAGCATGTACCGTTCAATTTCAAAAGGAGCATGGACATTTTCAGATCGAGATACAGCTTGGCAAGTCTCCGATTGTACAGCAGAAGGTCTAAAGGTATTAGCCTTTTTAATCTCATAATGGGATATAACTTTAAATTACATTCATCAGAGTCGCTGTAAATGTCTTACTAAACCTGCAGGTTATGCTCTTGCTCTCACAAAAGACACCAGATGTTTTTCCAGTGGAACCAGAGATATTATACGATGCTGTGAACATCCTTCTTTCCCTTCAAGTAAGATTTTGCATTGAAGTAGTGATTAGCAATATGATACTAGAGCGGTAAAAGAAAACCAACCTTATTTGCAAAGAATCTAATCGGGGAACAAGAATTGATGATGACACTCTATTTCATTGTGCAAAACTAGAATATCTGATACTCTTTGGAGTACAAGACTGAAAACCCCAAACAAATGCTATAACAAATATCAAACAAATAGGAAAATGACGAGAATAGTAAAGAACACACGATGTTTTAACGTGGTAAAACCCAAACAGGGAAACGTCCACGGTTGTCTCTCGCGACAACAAATCAATCCACTATAATGTTAGAAGATGTACAAACCTATCAACTATCAGCATTCACTTGCAAGTTGATACTGCGGGTTTTCTCTAACACCTCGACTCCACCGGAGAACCTTGATGTACGCACAAGACACTCGGAAGTAAATCTCACAAGAAGAATATAAAAAGGAGTTTGTTGGAAGGTGATTAGATGAAGAAGATGATCAAAAGGATGTGACACCAAAACCTAGAGAAGATTAGAAGATGACGGCTCCAACAACTAGGTTTTTTTCTAAAGGAAAACCTATTTATACTTAGAGAGAAAAGATACGTACGTACGTCTTAAAGAGGTACGTACGTCCACACAGGGAAAAGTTACCTGGATAGGTACGTATGTACGTCCTTAAGGAGTACGTACGTCCTTGTAGAAACGGCAACCTGATAGACTAAGGATTAAATATGGAGTTAAAAAGAAGATTTACTCACCACATCAAGGTCCGTCCTAATAGCGTCGTCAAGGCGAGATACCCAAGGACATGCGTAGTCCTAAACACAAAATGATTTTCAAACTAAACCGAGTGACAGTTTCAAAGATGTCCTTTTATATTTTAAGCATCTTTTATAAAAGAGGAAATAAACCCTATAGGCCACATGAAGCGAACTGCAAACTTGCTAATTAGAAAAATAAATGACTCGCATTCTTTAAGAAAGAAGTTTGAACTCACATTCTCTTGTCATCGTGAGTAGGAACTCAACGCCTCAGCTTTTTGAGCTGGAGTCCAAATGAGTTCATTAGTTGTGTTCTCTGTTTCGTCAGAGTTTACACTCGGTTGCAGATGAGTTTGAATTCCTGTCAGAAATTTTTGATGGATTGATTAAAGTAGGATTAAAATCCGAATACCAAAACCGTCATCCTTTTTTTCCCTAATTATTAAATATTTTTAATTTATTTCTGGAAATGGTGTTACTAATGGCTTGCCTTTCGGTTTCCAAATTAGACTAAAAAAGGTGGATTTACGGCATGGGAGCCCAAAGGAGGAGAATCATGGTTGGAGGTACATATTTATAATTCTGTTATTTTTAACCTGACATTTATTTTATCATCTTTCACAATGTCAATAACTGATTCTGCCTATGCTTCTGCCCCTTTACTATGAAGCAGTGGAAGCTTGAGGTCAAACTCTAAGCATTTTACTACTTTGAAAGTGCATTGATATCTATTTTTTTCGAGTTTTTTTTATAGGTGTTCAATTCATCAGAAGTTTTTGCAAACAATATGGTTGAGCATGAGTATGATCTCTTTGCTTTCTTAAATTTTTGTTATTAAATTTTTTACCGAATGCATTGTCAATTGTGGGTAATTGTTTGTCAAGACTTAAGATACGTGGAACCTCATCTTCGCTTCAACAATGAAAACCTCTCCAAAACCTATTTCTTGTGCATCAGTTCAGTATGCTCATCATGTTGGCAATTACATCTGTGCAGGTATGTTGAATGTACTTCAGCAGCAATCCAAGCTCTAGTTTTGTTCAAGAAATTATATCCTAAACATCGTACACACGAAATTGAACTTTCTATTGAGAAAGCAATAGATTTCATTGAAGAAATACAAAGGCCTGATGGTTCATGGTATAATTTCTCCTATATACATGTTATATATAAATGATTTTTTTTTTTTTTTGATAGGCAAGCGGGGTTGCTATAAAGGACCCCTACCCCTTTTCATTAGTAGAAGAAATCAGAGAAAATGATGGTTAAATTCTGACATAGGATTTGCCTATTCTATCTTCGAATATGCATGATTTTCTTTACATCCTCAGAGAAAGAACTAGGCACAACTTCGATAAAACTACATGTAGGAATAGTTGAGGCCAGACTATAGGAAAGTCTATTAGCCTCCCTGTAGATATGCTTGATGCTAAACATCTCCATCTTTAGAATCTGCTCCCGTATTCTCTTGATCATTATGCTTGCCTGCCATGATAGTTTACTGCCTTGCTTCATAAAGGATACTACATTAGTCGAGTTCGTTTGAGCTTTTAATCTTGTTGTATTATGTCACACTGAAATTTCAATCCTTTTTCCAAAGCGTTGAGTTCAATGAGTGCAATAGAGTTATACTTGGACTTCCCATATGCTGCTGCCACAACTTCACCATTTGGATCACGTATTACTGCTGCCCAGCCTTCGGATCTGCCTTGTAGAGTACCATCAGTATTAACCGGTTCTGCTCTCTCCCATGTACAAAAGACAACCTTAGTTTGCTGCTTTTGTATATTCACATTCCTGTTTTCACTAAACCAGTCTTTTATAAACCCATCTTGCATTTCCAATTTCAACGAGCCCAGCTTGATTTTCACATCTGCCATGATTAGTTGGACTAACTGTGTAACACCCCGGGTCGGCAGGTGGTTTGCCGAGGGGGTGGGTCCTATGGAACCTAAGAGGGGGATGTCTTGACATTGGAATATAGGTATAGATCCGTTAAATATTATCACCGAGGCTCATTGGGCTCCAGAGTTCGAAAGAACTCCGGAGTTAAGCGTGCTTGGGTGGGAGTAGTCTCAGGATGGGTGACCTCCTGGGAAGCAGGCTGCTGCCCAATAAAACCCCACACTGTCGGACGTCCGTAGTGGCTAAGTGGGGACAATATCGGTGGTGATATAGGTCGGGTCGCTACATACTCAATTGCAAGGTTCTGCCGAGCTTCAAAGACTCTGTTATTTCGTTCACGCCACACCCAATATATGAAGCCATTAAATACGAGCCTTAATGAATCTTGTACACAACCAGCCCCTCTACACCTGGCCATGATCCACATGACCTCATCACTCCACGTCTGCGCTAGTGTTCTGTTATAACCAGCTTGCCGCATCACACCACACCATACTGACCTTGCATAAGTGCATTCAAAGAAGATATGATGTTCTGTTTCTTTCCCTTGCCAACAAAGCACACACAGATCAGATTGCACTACACCCCATTGTTTCAGTTTAACCAAAGTTTTCAACCCCCCTTCAAACGCAATCCAAGCAATAAAAGATTGTCTCTTATTTGCCATAAGTATCGCTTATTTGCTGAATGATTTACAATAGACATATTTCGAATTCCGAGTCCTCCTTCATCATAAGGAAAACAAGTATTACTCCAACTAATAAGTGCATGAGATGTCGAGCAGTCAGGACCCTTCCATAAAAAATTCCTACACATCTTGTTAACTTCATTGATTGTTTTATGAGGTAAAGCAAAGGATGAAACCCAGAACACACTACGGTTATTTAGAACTGATTTGATAAGTTGCAACCTGCCCGCATAAGATAAAAATCTTCCTCTCCAGCTTTGAGTTCTAGATGCAACTTATTTACCAAAGGTATGCAACCTTATATAAATGAATTATATTCCAGATTTATTTATATCAATAACATTTTCATAGGTATGGCAATTGGGGAATTTGTTTTACCTATGGAACATGGTTTGGAGTAAAAGCATTAGTTTCTGGTGGGAAGACCTACGAAAATTGTATTTCCATCCGAAATGCTTGCCACTTTTTGTTATCAACTCAACAAGATTCTGGTGGTTGGGGAGAGAGTTATGTTTCTTGTCCAAATCAGGTAATTTGCACTTAAGAACTTAATGATTTATAATCCCAACATGCCATTGAAGGCAATTGGCTTGCCTCCAACTCAACGTTGTGAGAACCTTCTCTTTGGAAAGTTCTAAGCACTAGTGTATTCGGCTGGCCCCTGGTGCTCACCATATTTTTTTCTTTAATTCTCAGCTTTCTCTTCATTTTTTCCCCTTTTCTATGTTCCTTACTCGATTTTAAATTGTTATACTGAGTTAAAATTTTGATATCGAAGTTTTAAGCTAGAATAAAGTGTTCTTTGAATTTAATGAATAGGAATATACGCATCTGGAAGGAAATCGATCAACTTTAGTACAAACTGCGTGGGCAATGATGGCCCTTATTTCTGCTGGACAGGTCTGTTTTCATTTCCTTGTGGTAAAGGCATGCCTCACTGGGTCATGTTTTCCCCTATTTTCAAATGCTCTATACACAATGTGAAAACCACTTTTAATAACTTCAGTTTTGTATAATCATCAAAGCAGGGTGAAAGAAATCCAGCTCCTCTGCATCAAGCTGCAAGACTGCTAATAAATTCACAAATGGACAATGGGAGTTTCCCCCAACAGGTAGTTTTCTACACAAGTTGATGATGATCACAATCGTATTATACATTCTATAATATGTGGCAAAACCTCTGGTTGATGAGTTATACATTTCGATTCTAGTCATACATTGACTTGCCCATTTATGCATTGCCTTTAATTGTGCTTATTTTTATTTTCAGGATATAACTGGAGTTTCTTTGATGAATTTAATGTTGCATTACGCAGCATATAGATATATCTTCCCAGTATGGGCTCTCGGAGAATATTGCAACTGTGTTAAGGTGGCCTACAACAAAAATATAAAATAAACTGATGTGAGTGTGCGCGGCCTGTAGTGATCTTTTGTGGCTGATAATTACTGGTTTGGGTTTAGTTTATATTCAGTTGATTTTGTTCCCAAAAGGTAAATTATTTGTTCTTTATAAATCATATACTACATAACACTAAATGCAATAAAACTGTATCCTACCCCAATGAAACTTAGGTGGAATGCGATCTTACGCAACCCTATGATCAGACCTATAATAATATTTATTTGTTATGATCAGATTTGTAATCACATTTATTCGTTATGATCACAGTTGTGATTACACATAAATCATAGTGCAAGTATTTGTGATATATACCATGTATTTTCACTTTTATTTTTTATGATCAGACCTGTAATCATATTTATTTGTTATGACTAGAGTCCCAATCACATATAAACGTTTTATAATCATGAGTATGATTAGATTCGGGATCACATAAATTAAAGCGAGTCTTGAATGAAACCACAAAAAGCTCCCCGGAGCATATGGGTTTACCCTTAATTTTTATAAATAAAACTAGAAGATTGTAAAGCATGATATTCTCAATATTGTCCAACGTTTTCTTGGTAATAGCAAGTCTATTAGGGTCTGAATCATACTAAAAGCTCGCTCCTCACCCTTCTTATAAAAATATTATAGACCGATTAGCTTGTGTAATATTTTTTATATAATTATTTTATTTTTATAGTTTTAGACTTTTAGTCGATAGAGATTTAAAGAAATCATATTAACACCGGGCTCTTTACCGTTAGCCATCCAAAATCTCATGCACACCTAATCCGAAATAATATAAAATTAAGAGCACCTAACATGTTAAGAGCCACCCATAACATGTTTTCGGAAAATTCGGAAAATTGGGAGGTTTTCTGCACTTTTCGTGTTTTTCTTCTGTTTCAATATATAAACTTATAATTAAAAGAAAAACATACATTACAAATTAAATACACGACAAATCATACAAGGAAGCTAAGGCGGAACTATTACACAAGATAGTTTTACTCATAGGTGAAAAAATCGTAAATATCGGGCGGATATTCATTGAACTTTTATATGTTTATAATACAAGAACTAAACACAAACAACCTCATTACAACTCAACCCATAGTTTTATTTTAATAATCAAAATAAAAGACATGCTAACCCCAGAATGATAGACGCCCCATGTCAAACCGATGAGCTTCGAGTCGCATACGTGTGGGGACGAACTCAATACAGTAATATTCCCATGACATTGTTTGCTCGTACGACCTGAATTGGTCAATATGCATATCATATGCATCTTGATCCATACAATACGGAGCAAATGATTCAAAGATAGGAAATCTCGAGTATTGTAGAACCGGCATTAATGTATCGGCTGACTGCACGTCCGACCCACTTGTCATTGGGGGCCAACCAACTCCCTATATTAGAAAACCAAGAACCACTGGAATCTGGTTAGGTTTGGTAGGATGGTACACTGGAATCATCACTTTGGGAGGTTCCCATGTTACCATAAGAAAAATGAGGGTAAACATAGGTAGGTTGGATGTTGCTTTGAGAATAAGGGAGGTTCCACGAACCTTGGGAAGAAAACTGGTCAGGAATGTTCCATGAACCTTGGGAAGATACCCTAGATGATTCTGTTTCCGTTTTAGGATGCGGTCTTTTCTCTCGAGGTCGTTTTCCTTCTCTTGGTTGTTGCCATGCAGCATGGTCTTCATCTTGGGAGGCAAAAAGAAATTGAGACTCCCTCGTAAAATGAATCGCTTCTGGGGTGCGCTCTCTTAGTAAATCACTGGCTTCTGATCCTCCCCTTTGACGACCAACATCTACGTTTTGGTCACCATCTCCATCATCATCATCGGAAGGTGAACGTTAGAAGCATTAATTGTTACTTTCAATTGAGCGGGAAAATGATCGATGAAATTTATCTTTCTTTATATTATATCAATTGAGAGGGCCATGAAGTTCGTCGCGAAAGTTTCCAAACATCTAGTGCCTTTTGGACCTTTTTTTGATAATCTCATCGAAAATTCTAGTTTGGGGGGAATAAAAAATAAATGTGTTAATTTCATAATCGAAAATATCGTAAATTTCGTAAATTTCGGTTTTTGCCGAATATTTCGCGAATATCCGATAAATTCCGAACGGCATGGGGTGTTTTAAATTTCGTTTATATGTCGTATGCCGTACCGATCCGAATAGCCAAAAAACGGAATATTTCGTGAATATCCGAACGGCAAATTCGATTTTTTCACTTGTGTTTGTAATGTGCTTCACCAACTGAAAACCCATGTAGTCTAGTACCCATATTACAAACAGTTAACTGAGAGATTGGTATAGTGCATTAACTTTGAGCTTGAAGAAGAACATACAGTGTTGTTGAAGAAGACCTTTCAGAATGGAGAATTCATCAAGCCATGTTTGCGTGTTAATTATTTTTGCGCATATCCCAATTTTTGTTAATAAGGTTCAGTAGCTTTATTGGGACTAGGGGTGGCAATCGTGTCGGGTCGTGTCGGGTTCAGGTCGGGTCTTAACAGGTTGGGGTGTTTTTCGCTTAAACCCGAACCTGACCTGTTAACCTGTTTAACTCTTTTTCCTTAAACCCGAACCTGACCTGCTAATTAAACAGGTCGGGTTCAGGTCGACCTGTTTAGACCTGCTTTCTTGATCTTCAACTTCTTTATTTCTCTTTCTAATAATCTCTAATGGCGGAAGGGCAAAATCATGAGAATGAAGCGCAAGTGTACAAGGTCAAAGTTGAGAATGGGGTTTTTATTTCTCTTCCAAAACACAGATAACACCATTGTTGGCTCAAAGTTGTCCATTCTTAAAGATGAGATAAGGAATTTTGATGTTGAGTTTTTAGCTGATGGATTTGAAGCTAATTATAAGATACCTGAATGTTTGATTGGAGAAAAAAAATCAAAGAAACTCACCCCTGCTCAGAAACTCATCAAAAAGCTGCTGTTTAGGGCTTTTTTTTATAGAAAGCACTATCTAGAGGAAGAATGGTTAGTAATTAAATGAAGAAATTCTAAATTTATAACTAATATATGAGTAACAAATCATCCCATTCATCTCAATTTGAATAAAAATCATACCTTATCAAAAAGAAGAAGCAGCAAGAAGTCAAGAACAGACGTTAATGGTGGTTCACTGGTTTGTTCATGGTGGCGGCAAGAAGAAAATACTAACAAGGATAAGGATAGATAGGGTATTTTTCTATTTTAATTTTTATACTTAGGGTTTTCTAACGGGTTTCGGGTCTGACCCGACCTGTTAATATTCAGACCTGAACCCGACCTGTATATTAAACAGGTTAACAGGTTCGGGTCAAAATGACCCGCCAACCCGATAAGGCTAAACCCAAACCTGTTTATATCGGGTCGGGTTCGTGTCGGGTTAACCGGTCTCGGGTCACTTTGCCAGCCCTAATTGGGACACAATTTTCTTGGTATTCATGATGCCAAGAACATCCATTTGAACTAAAAATGTTGGAGAAGAAAGAGAGAATCAAAGCCGACAAAAAAAAAAAAAAGTGTAATTCTAGGTGGCTTTTAGCACATTAATTTATTTGGGTGTGGATTATATTTGGTAAGTCGCTTTTAAGAATTCGGAAAGCTCTTTGTAAAAAGCCAAGTGTTAATATGATTTAATTTCCCTAGATTTAAGCAGTTGCCCAATGAATTTATATGATGTAAGACAAAACCGGGAAATATTGCAAAAGTAATGTATGTTGTTTAAACTGATTGATTGCTGAAATTAAGCCAATACAATATAAAAATTATAGAAGAAAGATGAAATTACTAGCATCCATGGGGAGAAAAGTGGTTGCTTCTTATTGAGACGATCTTACAAGCACTAGTAATGAAGAAACCGATAAGATGTTCTTCCTTACAAAAGTTCTCTCACAAACTCTCTAATGACTTCTAATTGATCCCTCCCTACAAAGTTATTCTCCTACTCACAAAAATTAGGTTTTCTAATCAAATAGGCTTTATACACTAGCCTTACATTGGACCACGAATTTGGGCTTAACTGGTAAAACCTTTGGGTATGATACCATTAGTTATTTGGGTTCAAATGATCGCTTATTTAGCAACAACATATACACAAAGCCCATTGTTTTCAGTAAGAACCTCAAGCCCTTTGCTATATCTCATTCAGATTGTACTGAATACTTAAAACACCTCTTAATGTGGATGCTATTTTGGAATTAAATATGTGTAAGAATGATGTGTGTGACAAATGTATCAATCAAAACGTTAATCTCAAAGTAATAAATTAGACAAAATAGCAATTCAACCAACATTTTCTTCTAGACATTTTCTTATTATCAGCTTAATTGCAAGTCTTGTTTCTTTATCGATGTTAACAACTTCTTATTTTGGAATTAAATATGTGTAAGAATGATGTGTAAACCATGACAGTAGGGACCTGTAAAAGTCCAAAAGTCAAATTGTAAACCATGACAACAGGGACCTGTAAGGTGGAGTACTTTGCTTTGAGGATAGTGGTAACCAGATTAGAGGGATTTTTTAAGAGTCTCCAAGCTATTCTTGAAGATAGGGCATCATTATGAGTTTCGAATTTTTTGAGGCCAAGACCATCAAATCTCTTAAGTTTACAAATGAAATCTCAACTTCTAAGATACATGATATTTTTATTGTTTTCTTTTTTTTCCCCACCAAAAGTCTCGTTGGAGACTATCCAATTTGTTAGTGATGACTTTGGGGATTTTGAAACAGGAAATTTGGTAACTAGGAATGCCAGAAATGACACTTTGGATAAGGACAGTTCTCCCAGCTTGGGAGAGCACTTTGGACTTCCAACCAACGAGTTTTTTTTTTCGATTCTAGAGATAAGATTGTTGAACATGGAGGACTTCTTGTGGCCAAGGAAGAGGGGGGGGGGGGGGTGCCAAGATATATATCATTAATTATTAGCCATGTCATTTATGTGAAGAATGTTTTTAACTTTTGTTGGGTGTGGAAGGGGGTATTGTTGCTAAATAGGATTCCAAATTTTTCAAAGTTGATTTTTTGACCAGAGATATTACAAAATCTATCAAGAGTAGACTTTATGCTATTTGCTTCAGAAAGGTTTGCTCTACGGATTATGAACAAGTCATCAGCAAAGAGAAGATGAGAGATAGGAGGGCTGTTCCTAGCAACTTTTGAATTTTCCCATTTTGGCATTCAAGATTTATCAATCTGGTAAGGATTTCCATACTTATGATAAAAAGAGAGGGTGAGATGGGATCACCTTGTCTTAATCCATAAGTAGGTTGGAATTGCCCATAAGAGGTGCTATTAATAAGAACAGAGGAGTTGAGAGATGAGTAGCAATTTTGGACATAGTTACAAAATTTTGGATGAAAGCCTAAGGACTTGAGGATAAGGATGGGTTCCCATTTGATCCTATCAAAAAGCTTTAGACATATCAATTTTTATAGCCATGAGACCTCCAAGGCCTTGTTTTCTTTTGAGGGTGTAAATGATCTCATGGGTGATAATGATATTGTCTGCTATTTGTCTATGAGGAACAAAGGCACATTGGAGAAGAGAGATGATATGAGGGGGGTGAGTCCTAATCCTATCAGCAAGGATCTTAGAAATGATCTTATAAGTGACATTGCAAATGCTAATAGGTCTAAACGTAGAGGGTAGAGAGGGCTTGTCACATTTAGGAATAAGGGTGATGTTGGTATGATTAATGGAGGTGAGAGGGTGATAATCATTCAGAAAAGAATTGATCATGTCAAACAGGTCATCTTTAACAATATCCCAAGAATGCTTATAGAAAAGACTAGGGAATCCATCAGGGCCAGGAGCCTTAAGAGATCCAATGTCATTTAAGTACCATTTTATATATTTCTTAGATATGTTTCTGATAAGATCATCTTAATGGTACTGGTCAAGAAGAGGGGGAAAGAGATTAGTGATGAGGCTGATCTGCTCATTATTATGGGGAGAGATGGTAGGGCAGAGAAGAGTTTTGAAAAAATTTACAAAATATTTCCCAATTTCTTCTTAGTTATAGGCCCAACAATTAGTTGGGCCCATAATAGCTTCAATTTTAGTGAGCCCCGATCTAATGAGGCTAGAGATGTGGAAGTACTTAGTATTTCTATCACCCCCTTTAATAGTTTGGTCCCCAGATTTTTGTTTCCAAATCATCTCTTCTCTAGTTTGGAGTTCATCAAGTTCTTTTAACAAGTCATTCTCCTTTCTTTTATTTTTCTCAGTTAAAGGTTTGGCTTAAATAAAACTAATTCTTTGTTTTAGGTTTGAAACTTGTTCAAATATATTTCCAAAGATTTTTTTATTCCAAAGTTTTAGAGCTTTCTTGGTAGAAGAGAGATTAGAGATGGAGTGATTATGAGGCTGGTTGATGGTCTTTTTCCAAGCCATCTCAACCACCAGGGGATAGTTAGAATCCCTAGTCCACATACTTTGAAATCTAGATTGTTTAGGATTTTGATTCCTAGAATGGTTTAGGGCGAGGAGAATGGGACAGTGGTCAGAAGATATGGCAGGTAGATGGGTAAGGGTAGCATTGGGGAATTCAAGATTCCAATCCACAGAGGCAAGAGCTCTATCAAGTCTCTTTCTAATGTTATAGATGTCAGCTCTTTTATTATACCAAGTAAAAGGTAACCCTACAAAGCCTAAATCAATTAGGCCTAGATCATGCATTATGTCAAGGGCAAAGGCATTATCTCTATGGACAAAAGGAAGTCCACCAGATTTTTCAGAAGGTTTACAAATGATATTTAGGTCCCCTATGACTAGCCAAAGATTGAAAGAGCTATTACATGTTGTTTTAAGATAATCCCAACTACTCTCCTTTTTATCATGATAAGGGCTACCATAAAAGAGAGAAAGGTTACAAGCTCTAAGGTTATGATTTCTTTCTATCTCAACATAGATGATATGTTTACTAGAGGAAAGAATTTTTTGGGTAACATTTTTTTTTCAAAGCAAAAGCAGACCTCTAGCAGTGTTGGTAGGGTGGACAGTAAAGTGGTGAGGGTATCTGGATGCAAAAATCATAGTGTTAATGCTATCAGGGCCAGCTTTAGTTTCAGACAAAAAAAAGATATCAGGACTTGAATCTCTTATAATGCTACAGAGAGCCTTGATGGTGGAGTCCCCTATGACTAGCCAAAGATTGAAAGAGCTATTACATGCTATTTTAAGATAATCCCAACTACTTTCCTTTTTATCATGATAAGGGCTACCATAAAAGAAAGAAAGGTTACAAACTCTAAGGTTATGATTTCTTTCTATCTCAGCTTTAGTTTTAGACAAAAAAAAGATATCAGGACTTGAATCTCTTATAATGCTATAGAGAGCCTTGATGGTGGAGTCATTAGCACCTCCTCTACAATTTCAGGAAAGCACTTTCATAGAGTTGTTGTAGTGAAAACAATAATGGTTTAGATAGCAATCACCATAACTAGACCATTTCCTTTTCTTTTTTCTTATGTCAAAGTGATACCCAAAGAAACAATCAGTCACCAGTAAAAAGAAACCTGTGTGAGTTGGGTGGGTGATATAGTGTTTCCTAGAGTGCTGACAGTGAGAATTAGAAAGGTTATAATGGTGAAAATGGTGTGTAGTATGTGAGTGATCATTGATAAGTCCTCAAAAGTGTATATTTATCCCTCGAATAACACCTTGTTTGTTTAGCACTTAGCTTATATAATTGTGTTATATCTATTGATTAATGCTTTCTTGTCTATTGTGTAAGTTTCATGAGCCGAAATGCGAATATTGTGTTAAAGCCTGCCAAAAATCAAGAAAAACAACCAAAAATGTGTTATTTGCACAAGAGGATGAGAATTGATATTTGCACCGATAGATCTGCTGAGGGCACCCCACGAATGGTCCTGACTTTATGTCAAGGTGGGGCGGTACGAGTCTCAGCCCAAACCGGGTCCTATTGAGGCCCGCAAGTCAGATTTTCTATTTTAGGCCTTATTTTAAGTCTAAACTTAAAAAGGCTCTACAAGGAGATCTAGAAGTCTGATTTGGGCACATGAGCTATCAAACTGAAGGTCTTGGTCCAGGCTACAACTTAAGCCTAAAATAATTAGATTTTGCTGAAGACCTAATGCCTCTAGAAGACCAACAGCAGCAACCACGAATTTAACCTAATTTGGAAGTCTTTGCATGCAAGTATTATGCTTTGTATTTTCTATATAAGAGAAGTAGTAGCTAAGGTTTAGGTAGCTTTGGAATATTGAAGATTGAAAAGAGAAAAGTTCATCTTCTTCTTTGTATCAAACTCAATTCATATCAATATCAAATCCATTAATTTTCCATTATGATGTTTTGTTATTTATTTATTTATCCCCTGGTGTCATCATCAAGGATGAGTAACTAAATCTCCTTAGGGGGGTGGTTGAAGCACCCTAGATGATGCAAAAACACCATGTTTGTTCTTAATGTTCATTGTGATTCAAAGTTCTTAATGCTTATTTACTTCTAATTCGCGATATGAGGTAAGTATGATTATTTGCATGTTATTGTTATCCATGTTATTAAAATACTATTGTTAGGGTTTAGGAATACGTAGTCTTAATAGTTGTGGTTATATTGATTGTAGTTATGTTGTAAAATAGCTGAGAGGTGATTATTACATGTCTGCAGTCCATATCTTTTATTGGAACCTTTTGTAATTGAATCAAATAGCTGAGAGGTGGTGGTTTGATTATGAATTAATATGTTGAATTAATTAAATTGAATAGCTGAGAGGTGACGGTTTGATTAATAAGCCATATTCAATAGCATGCATAAGACAATCCCGTTTTAATTGAGTGGAATAGCTGAGCTAATTAATTGTTATAGATTGAACACGAAGGAACAACATGTTATGTTTGCATGATTTAGTTTGTGGATACCAATTCTCCCCCTTATGTCATCATAAGATCTTCTTCATCTCTACCCTATTCTTAAGTTAGGTTATTTACAGTTTATTATCATTTCCTGTAGGAAGTAGAATTACATCTCTCTTATTTGTGATTCATTAGTGGTGTTACTTAATTATTGTTTTCAATTGTGTTTGAGCTAAGACCTTCACCTTGGAGATGGGTACGACCTTTGCTTGTTACTTGTCTACTTTGATAACTAATTTATACAGGCACAAGAAGGAACTTCAATAAAAATATAATCTTTTGATAGGTGGAGACACCAATTTCCATCTATCAATCATAACAAATTTGTATGGGAGCAGTGTAATTATAGGCGTATAGAAAAAATGCAGAGCAATTGAATGAAAAAAAAGAAAGCCTTGAACGCATAAATTGTTGAGTGAAATATTATAGCAAAGGTAGGTAAATTAATCAGGAGATCATGCTTAGTAGGAATTTGAGTAGGAAAGGGGGGGGGGAGATAACATACCAGTGCAGTATTCTCACTATTAGGAGGTGATGGATCCGGATTTTCAGCAAGTACAGCCCCATACTTAGCCAATTCAGCTTCAGATAACACATCAGTTCCACCAAAGGGAATAGATTCATGGCCAGTACCCATAGCACTAGTTAGTAGATCAACAGTAGAGTAGTTATCATTGATTTGTTCATAGTCACCCACAATATGAGAATTTCCACCAATTTCAAAGGCACTGGATCCCATTCCATTAAACAATTGTAAACCCAAATCCAATTGTGGTTGCTCAAGAACTGAGGTTGGAGAGAATATGGTGAAGTTATTTTGAGTGGGAAGAGTTGGCATCACAGTGGGAGCCAATAGAGGATTTAGCAATCCATGAGCAAGGAGGTTGTTTGTGACCTCAGGATCTTCAAGTAATTTCCATACCGGTTCAATTTTGTGAGTTGCCTTTCTGTTTCAAGTGGGATGATGAACGTCATGGGCGGAGCAAAGGTGATGGAAAAGGAAACAATTCAAAGCTATCATAATTCTTGCCCTGATCCAATGGATAGCTAGGTGTGACCCCTTCAACCGGCAGTGTTGGGGCGATCCCCTGCTCCTGTGTTGCATCAACAGCCATTTCAAATGCATTCACCTCACCTCTCCTAGAGGTCGATTCAGCTCCAACATTCAGTAACAATGGTTGGACCCCTTCAGTTGGCTGGTTATCAAGTGCAGCTTGAGAAGACAAAATTTCCTCAGATCAGTTGGAAAATTGCAGGTGGTGCGGTCATGTCTTAGGCGTAAACAAATATTACAATAGCAGCTCGGCAAGTTGTTGTACCTGAATTTTACCTAGATTTCACCACCTCCTATAGTGTTAACATCACACCTTTGGATTAGTGGCGTATTGACCTCAACGAAAACTCTTGCTCGAAAGCCCTCTGCCGTTTGAGGCATGATTTTGGCTGGTAACACATAGTCCACATGGCCAGCAGCTGCCCCAATCATTTCAACTGTACTGGTGCGCATATGCTCCAGTAGAAGACCTTGGAACCCCATCCAAAGAGGAACTTTGTCCAGGACCAGAGCCATGACATTCATTCCATCCACATATGGTTCCAAAAGCAGAAGATGACCCATAACTGTCCATGGCCCTCTATCAAGCACACGATCCTTGTCTCTATCAAAGAAAAAGCGAAAGAGAAAAATATTTGGTCCATACCGAATCATGTTGGCAGTGTTAGGGACCATCCATTTTTTCCTAACTTCGCAGCGAACCAGCATTGTTTCATTCCTTTTGCTTTTGATACTATTGGGTTTCTAGCACCAGAAACAATTGAACTTCTCAGGAGGGTACAGAAGGTGATGAATAGCAATGTGATGACGGCGCGTTCCAATGAATATGTATTTCGTAGGATTGGTTTTGCTATTCAAAAAGGGCTTGCAGCGGTAGCATGTTTGTCCTCTAGTTTTATGTAATTCTTCTTTTATCAATAAAATTTGATTTTGATAAAAAAAAAAAAAATGTGTAATGGCAGACAGCTTGATAAAAAAGAAAAGTTACAGAAAATAAATGTATTACTTGCAAGTGGTTGCTAAGAGCATCTCTAATGGGTCTCCTATATCTAAAATTATAGAAATTCCAAAAAAAAACAAGCCCTAACGCGTCTTCTAAAAATATAGCAGTCGGCCATCCACGTAGGACGTGGTGGGCCGGTCTGCTAAAACTTCAGCTAAAATCGATGGATGGATAGAAATATAGGAGACATGCAAAATAAATTATTCCACGCAGGTCCGACTTGCGTGGAACTATTTTAACTTTTTTTTTGTTCCACGCAGGTCTAACCAGTGTGGAACCATTTTATTTTTATTTTTTTGTTCCACGCCAGTCTAACCAGCGTGGAACCCCAACGGCCATAATTTCCGAACGGCTATCTCCGAACGGCTATAAAGTGGAACATGTATATAAAAATGGCGGAAGAAGAAAAATCAAGAGTTAGGATGAATAAAAATGGCGGAAGAAGAAGAAGAATGGCGGCGGATGACGAAGAAGATGAAGAACTGGTTGTTGTTTGTTCAAAAAAAAAGAGAGGGGGATTCACAGTTTCACGCTGGTTCAACCAGCGTGGAACATACTTACCAGATCCAGCCAAAGCCCAGCCCAACCGCACGCCCAGTCCAACCAAAGCCCAAAAAATTCCACGCTGGTTCAACCAGAGTGGAAGACAAAGCCCAGCCCAAAAAACTTCCACGCTGGTTGAACCAGCGTGGAACCATTTCTAGCAATTTTTTTTTGTTCCACGCCAGTCTAACCAGCGTGGAACCCTAACGGCCATAATTTCCGAACGGCTATAAAGTGGAACATGTATATAAAAATGGCGGAAGAAGAAAAATCAAGAGTTAGGATGAATAAAAATGGCGGAAGAAGAAGAAGAATGGCGGCGGATGAAGAAGAAGATGAAAAACTAGTTGATGTTTGTTTAAAAAAAAAAAAAGGGATTCACAGTTCCACGCTGGTTCAACCAGTGTGAAACATACTTACCAGATCCAGCCAAAGCCCAGCCCAACCGCACGCCCAATCCAACCAAAGCCCAAAAAATTCCACGCTGGTTCTGACAAAACCCAGCCCAAAAAATTTCCATGCTGGTTGAACCAGCGTGGAAGATAGAATTATAAAAAAAAAACCGTGCGCGTTAGGGATACCCCTGATGTAGGTATGGAAGACCTGCTAAAAAAAGTTTTAGGAAATTACGTGGCACCTATGTGGAGGCCATAACTGCCTATGTGTCGTTCAAATATAGGAGACCCATTAGAGATGCTCTAAGATAAGAATGGTGTACGAATTAGTTTGTAAAAATAAATCAAAGATGGATTTAACTTGTGGCTGGGAATAATGCAAGAGATGAATAGTGATTGTGGAGAAACTGATGGGTAATGGGATTGTTCAATGTTTTGGCTCTCTAGGTAAGCTATGGCTCTCTAGGTAAGCTATGGGTAATGGGGGACTAGTATAATATATATTATAGTATGCATGATTGCTCATGAATAGTTGATTTATTCATTAATATATATATGTTAGCGTACGTAAGAACTAAGAAGAACAGTTCATTATTTTGTTAGATTTATATCAAACAATACAACTTATGAGTGATTGAATGCATATGATGAGGTGAATTATTGTGAACAATAATTTGCAGGTGCCAAAAACAGTTTGAGTGATTGATCTCCTTGACTGTGCCTTGTAAAATACATAGTTTTCTTATTTTTAAATTTGCAGCTTGAATTATTTTGGTCTCAACCCTCTCAAGTAGTAGCTGCAAATGTGGAAGCTGAAGGTTGCCGAACGCGGTGATAACCCTTACATTTTTAGCACAAATAATTTTATTGGTAGACAATTTTGGGAGTTTGATCCCAACCATGGAACACCTGAAGAGAGAGCTGAAGTTGACAAGGCTCGCAAAACCTACCATGAAAATCGTTTTCAGGTCAAACCATGCAGTGATGTTCTACTTCAATTACAGGTTAGCTAATTAAACAACAAACATACTTAGAAAATATATCCAGATGCATATTGACAGCTTCTTACGTACCCGCCTATATGTATATAGCTCACAAAAGAAAATCAACTGGATTCAACAAGTAGTATACCATCAGTGAAAGTAAGAAAAGATGAAGAGGTAACCTATGAGGCTGCTGCCACCACTTTGAAAAGAGGTGTTCGATTCTGTTCAGCAATGCAAGCAAGCGATGGGCATTGGCCAGCAGAGTGTTCAGGCGGCTCATTTTATCTTCCTTTCATGGTAACTAAACTTTGCTAGCTCCAAAAATCTTCAATTTTCAATTTTTCATTTTAATGGATGGGAGTGAGATCATCAAATTACAATACACTGTTACAGGTTTTCATGATCATATATTCATTTATAATAAAATTTTAAATCCTTTTAAGTTCAGCTTGGGGGTAGGAGTAATAAATTTTATCTGTGTTTCGTTTTGTATGTGGTTCGTGTGGTCCCAATCACACCACGCCACGTGTTAACAAAAATATAACCTATGTATGGGTGCAGTTAACCCTAGTGGGTTTGAAATAGTTACCCAACTAATTTATAGACACGTGGTATGTTGTGATTGGGACTACACGAACCACATACTAGAGGAAACACAGATAAAAATTTTTGGGTGTAGGAACTAGTATTTTCTACAAAAAATTTACGTTGTGTCCCATTTTGTATGTGGCCATAAGGAGCCAATCAAAACATAACACGTGTCAGTTGAGTTATCAATTCAAGCGCACTAAGATTCACTGCACCTAAAGGGATATTTTAATAAATAAACAAAATTTTAATAACACATTGCGTGTTGTGATTGGAACCCTCGTGACCACATACAAAATGGGGCCACATCTATACATGCTGTTCTTATAAAGTGGGGTGAAGTTCGCTACAGTGGAAAGTATGTCCAAACTATAAAAGTCTAATTTCTTGGCTAGACCGCTAGAGACAATGATAGGTGCTATTTAACACCGTGTTTTTTCTTATTCACCACCAATTTCTAATCCTCACGGATGAAATTTTTAATCACCACCAAAAATAAATAAAATATTCAAAGCTCACAGGACATTTAAAGCATAAAAAGCTATAACTCGCACAACGTATTGTGCGATTTTTACTTGAGCAATAGACAAATTCATTGGAAAAAAGCTTAAAACGTCATGTGAGTTCAAATTTGTCTCACATGTTTGTACGATTTTTCTAATAAAATGCATATAACATTGTGTTATTCTTAACTTGATAAACATAAAACTTATCAGAATAATACGCTCAAAATGTCATGCAAGTTATTGTAACTTCGTCTCACACGTTTGTGAGAGTTCTCCCACAAAATGCTCATAACAATTAGCGATTTTGATTTTGGTGATGAATAGTTATTAGCTTGGTGGAGTTTTTGGAAGTTTTGATGATGGTGATTAGAAAAAAATGTGTGTCAAATAGCAGCTATTGAGACAAGTATGTTTAAAACCCATGTAAAAATTATTACCCAATAAACTCACGTATTGTTTAAAATCAACAAGATGAAAGTTTGAAACCTTACAAGTCCAGTTGTTGTAGCCCAATAACATTAACAGATCCAACCCAGGCCCATTCATACCCAATTTATATTACACTCGAGCATGCACGTTCACATAGTTTTTTTTTTTTTTTATAAAAACATTCACATAGTTAATAAAAAGTATCTTGAGGGGAGATCTCAGTCACACACTCACATACCACATTTTTAATTAAATTTTAAATTAAATTTTTATTAATTTATCTTTAATATTGCACATGAATCTGTGGCTCAACGATTACATCGTCCCTCTCACAAAGTGGAGAGCTTGTGGGTTTGAAACACATTAGTAGCTGATGCCTGATAATTCATTTACATAATCGTAAATTTTACTTGTAAAATAAATGTTAGCAAATAAGAAAAAAAAATATTCTTTACTAAAAATTAGTTAAAAACAAAAACTCATTGAATATATTCTTCTTCCCTAAATTTATTCCTCCTCTGTCTCTCAAACCCCATTAAACCTTTTCATAAGGGTTTTTTTTTTCTTTTTAATTTGTTTTCAACGGACCCAATTACATAGAATAAGATGGTAGAAAATCTGAAAAAGAGAGAATATTTGGTTTTTATATCTCTTAGTTTTATTCATATTTTATATGTTCTTGTGCCAAAAGTAAAAAAAATAAAAATTGGGTGTAGTGAGATTTTTTTTTTTTTTAGAGAAAAACTATTTTATTGATAAACTCAAGAATTTACACAAAAGCAAAGGACAAATGTACTAGTAATTGTGCTGCAAGTCCTTTCATAGCAAAACTAATCTTTTTAAAAACATATTCATTTAAACCAGTAATCATAAGATAGCTGTCTATTACTTTTTGTACCCTCCGAAGGATCTCAACCAGCAGTAAGGAAGTTGACCGGAGTTTTTTTTTTTTTTTTTTTTATAATAATATTCAAACTTTATTGATAAGCTCAATGAATTATACAAAAGTAGAGGACAAACGCGCTACAAACTGCGCATACCTAGAAGCGCAGCCCATACCTAACATGGGCCTAATGGATAATGAGTAAACTACAAAGAAAAACAGAGATACCCAACACTCCAACAGGTTCAAACTTACACCTGTTTGGACAGAAAAAACAAAAAACAAACCAGAAGCTAACTATGCTTGGAGTGGGTAGAGAAAGGGAGAAAGCCAAGAAAGGGGTTCTCTGTGAATTATATTTAAGAAAGAAGAAGACCAATGTATCTAACAAACTATATGATTGAGAGTGTTGTCTATTTGACAATAAAGAAAGAAGAGGAGAAAGGGGGGAAAGGTGGTGTGGGGAGGAGTGTTTCAAGAAGTTTTAATGGCTGAAGTTTTAATTAAGATGATGGAGAGTTGTATTGGGGACTGAAGCTTTATGGGTTTCTCACAGATAACCAAAACATCAAGAAAATGGATTTTAATGGATCTTCTTAGGTAAATGTTCTTACTTTTGTATCTACTTAATTATTACACCAGTTATATTTATTTGAAAGACTTGTGAAAAAAAAGATAAATAAATAAACACTGGAATTGAATAAGAATTGTTAAGTATAACATATTTCTCATTCAATCTGAAAAAACAAAAAAAAAATAATAAAATTAATGAAATTTGGAAAAGCAATAAGAGAAGGAAAGTTGAGAAGAAGAGAAGAGGAATAGTTAGGGATTTTTGAAAAAGAATGGATCCTTGTTCGAACACGTGCATTTGGCACATTTTTTTAGTAAAGGGTGTATGTCAAAAAATGTCGAAAGCTTAATCACACTGTAAAACGTGGGTCTAAAACCTAAATAGCTCCATCACGTAAACAAGTTTAGTCAAAATCTTATACACATTACACAAAAATACACACACACACACACACACACACACACACGTAGACGTAGTATGTGCAGACTGCAGATTCCACTTCTGACTTATAATGCAAAATGCAGGTCATCGCATTGTATATTACTAGAAGCATGAATATTGTATTGACATCTGCGCATCGAGAGGAAATGCTCCGATATATTCACAATCATCAGGTATAACATATGCTAATCCCAAAGCACGAAACTATAAGCATGTCTGAAACATCACAAAATTCTGCTTTGTAATTTTACCATGTCTATTCTAGGAGCAATACACACTAAATCTGCACAAGCATTAGGCGACAAGTTAACTTCTCTCCATGTACTTCTGATCAAATTCTTTTGTTATATGCTAATTTGTCATAACCATTTTAAGTTGGCCATTGTTCGTCTTTACCAACTGAGAAATGGATCGTCTTTCCTGGACGTTGTCTGGTGTTTAATTGTTAGAACAATGATAGCATGACTAATGTAAACATATGAGTTCCTTTACATAGATATTGAATTTGAAAATTTCCATTTCGTTTCATATTTACTCGCATATATAAGTTAATATAGTGAGTCTCTATTACCTAGTAGTGTAGTTTTTCGTTACTAATTTGACCTACTTGTGTTACAGAACCAAGATGGCGGTTGGGGATTTCACATAGAGGGCCACAGCACCATGTTTGGTACAGTGACTAACTATGTTGCTCTACGGTTGTTAGGACAGCCAAGAGGTGGTGTGATTGAGCTTGTAGAGAAAGCAAGGAAATGGATTGTTGACCACGGTGGTGCTACATTGACACCATCTTGGGGAAAATTTTTACTAGCTGTATATGATCTAAATCTTTTGAGATTGAGGACGGTTGTGAATAAAACCAACTTATTTTTTATTGTATTGTATTCTACTTTTACTAAGAATTATTTTCCCATGAAACAGGTTCTTGGTGTGTATGAGTGGTCAGGCACCAATCCAGTGCCCCCAGAGTTGTGGTTCTGTCCATCATATTTTGCTATGTATCCAGGTTTGCACAACAAACTAGACTTTCTATTCCTTTCCAACGACCACTTGTTATTTCATTGCAGCAGTAGTTGCGTAGATAGTTTTGCAATAATCTGTGCCTTGAGTTATAACACCCATGGGGCCGTATATTTTCCGTACATTTTCAATCTTTTTTGTGGCTAAACATAGAAAATAGACAGGAAAACCATTATGTAAGATTATACATGGAATGATGTACACCAACATTCTCCATATGCTATAGAATTGATCCAGCAAATTATTGACAGGAAATCTATGGTGTTTTTGTCGCTTGACATATTTGCCTATGTCATATTTATATGGGAAGAGGTTCGTAGGTCCAATCACAGATCTTGTACTTTCCTTAAGGCATGAACTGTATCGTATACCATATCATGAGATTGATTGGAATAAAGCGCGCCATTCTTGCTCTAAGGTTTGTACAATAGCATGTTTTCAAGGAACGTCCATTTACTTAATTAGGATTATAATAATCCACCATTTTTTTAAAGTCGACATCATATATCATCGCCACTTTTTTAATGTTCTCCAAGAAAACAGACCTGATGTTTGAAAATATTTCTATTGAAATTAATAGATATATTGGTGTTTTGGCTTTTTTATGCAGGAGGATCTTTACTATCCACGTCCCTTTATACAAAATTTTCTATGGGACAGCCTTTATTTTATTGGGGAACCTCTACTGAAACGTTGGCCTTTTTCTTACATACGAGAGAAATCTCTACAAAAGGCCATCAAGAATATTCATTATGAAGATCAAAACACTCGATACATGGACATGGCATGTGTAGAAAAGGTACTAAACAACTTGGTTTGACTATTGAATATGATTTGGAAGCATCATTTGTTGAGAATTACTTAGGTAATGCTGTAATGTGCAGGAACTGAATATGCTTGCTTGCTGGGCAGAAGATCCAGATTCCGATGCATTCAAGTATCATCTGGCCAGGGTCCATGATTACTTATGGATTGCAGAAGATGGAATGAAAGTGCAGGCTAGTGATGCCCATCTCTCTGTTGTTCGAATTTCGATTTAATTCAGTTTGTGTTGGTGGGGAGTTAGTTGTAATTATTTTGATAATTTTGGTATATTCTAATTTATGGGTTACAATTATATTGCAGAGCGTTGGTAGTCAAAATTGGGATACGTCTTTTGCTCTTCAAGCAATCATAGCTAGTAATCTTATTGATGAGTATGGATTTACACTCAAAAGAGGAAAAGAGTTCTTGAAAAATGCACAAGTAAAATCTTGACCAACTATAATGTTTGTGTCAACAATCTTCTGTCTCTTTAACGTACGTAATCTGTTCATATTTGAAGGTGCGAGAAAATCCTCAGGGTGACTTTCGTAGCATGTACCGGTCAATTTCAAAAGGAGCATGGACATTTTCAGATCGAGATACAGCTTGGCAAGTCTCCGATTGTACAGCAGAAGGTCTAAAGGTATTAGCCTTTTTAATCTCATAATGGGATATAACTTTAAATTACATTCATCAGAGTTGCTGTAAATGTCTTACTAAACCTGCAGGTTATGCTCTTGCTCTCACAAAAGACACCAGATGTTTTTCCAGTGGAACCAGAGATATTATACGATGCTGTGAACATCCTTCTTTCCCTTCAAGTAAGATTTTGCATTGAAGTAGTGATTAGCAATATGATGCTAGAGCGTTAAAAGAAAGCCAACCTTATTTGCAAAGAATCGAATCGGGGAAGAAGAATTGATGATGACACTCTATTTCATTGTGCAAAACTAGAATATCTGATACTTTTTGGAGTACAAGACTGAAAACCCCAAACAAATGCTATAACAAATATCAAACAAATATGAAAATGACGAGAATAGTAAAGAACACACGATGTTTTAACGTGGTAAAACCCAAACAGGGAAACGTCCACGGTTGTCTCTCGCGACAACAAATCAATCCACTATAATGTTAGAAGATGTACAAACCTATCAACTATCAGCATTCACTTGCAAGTTGATACTGCGGGTTTTCTCTAACACCTCGACTCCACCGGAGAACCTTGATGTACGCACAAGACACTCGGAAGTAAATCTCACAAGAAGATGATTAAAAGGATGTGACACCAAAACCTAGAGAAGATTAGAAGATGACGGCTCCAACAACTAGGTTTTTTTCTAAAGGAAAACCTATTTATACTTAGAGAGAAAAGATACATACGTACATACGTCTTAAAATTAGAAAAATGGGTTCGACACGTGCGTACGTCTTAAAGAGGTACATACGTCCACACAGGGAAAAGTTACCTGGATAGGTAAGTATGTACGTCTTTAAGGAGTACGTACGTCCTTGTAGAAACGGAAACCTGATAGACTAAGGATTAAATGTTGAGTTAAAAAGAAGATTTACTCACCACATCAAGGTTCGTCCTAATAGCGTCGTCAAGGCGAGATACCCAAGGACATGCCTAGTCCTAAACACAAAATGATTTTCAAACTAAACCGAGTGACAGTTTCAAAGACGTCCTTGTTTTCTTGCTAGATTATTCATCTATTCCTTCTTTTTACTTGGTGGATTCCAAGCTTCACGTTCGTCTAGGTTCCTAACCCTATCTTCTCATCTTCTTTGAGAGATTCTTATCTCTTTCTTCTAAGTTCTACATTAAGTGGTATCAAAGCCTCACTTTCTAGATCCTTATCTAGAAAGCGGTCCGTCGTCACCTTCCGTTCAAGCAGTTTTCGTCAATCCAGATTCAGGAATATCGTCAACTTTGCAGGCTTCTACAGGACAGAATACTTTGAACCAGTGTGCGTGCTATAGCTTGTTGGAAAGATCTGCGAGTCTTCTTTCTAACCCAATCAACGGTTTGCAATTCGGAATTCTGAGCAGGGAGATACACACATTCTACTAAAAGGTGTCGAATCAGGTTTTTCTGCAACAACACTTTTCTTAAGATCCAATGGCACCTAATCAACAAGATTTCGTTTCAAGGAAAGATTTTGATGCAGCCATCAATTCTCTTAAAGAAACTCAAACTTCTATGCGAGCTACTCAAGCAGAGATGAAAGCTTCACAAGATTCTTTTCAAGCTACTCAAATTTCGTTGAAAGATTCTATTGATCAACTCACCCGTCAAATTTCTCAACATCTCAAAGGTAAGGACAAGATAGATGAAAATATTCCGGTATCTACATCCAATATTCCAACCACCAAGATCCCTCTTCCCTCTACACCTATGGTTTCCTCCACCATCCAACCAATTTCGTATTTTTCTAAGCCTGTTCTTCAAACCCCTATAGATTCCATTCGTCTCACCCACACCAAAACCCCTCAACATGGATCTTTTCTTAACCAACATGTTTCTGATGATAAGGATGACGATAATATTTGTGAATATGTGAATCCTTATCGTTATCCGCATCGTCGAAATCAACACCAAAGGTATGTTGACGATGATAGGTTTTGTGATAAAAGTGAGTACAAGCTCAAGGTTGATCTTCCAACTTTTAATGGAAATTTGCATATCGAAGATTTTCTTGATTGGCTTCATGATGTCGAAACTTTCTTCGATTTTACGGATGTTGTGGAAGAAAAAAAGACCAAACTTGTAGCTTACAAACTGAAGGGAGCAGCAGCTGCTTGGTGAGATCAACTTCAACATCAACGATCTAGGACTAATAAGAAACCAATTCGCTCTTGGTCGAAGATGAAACAACTTTTGAAAGCTCAGTTTTTGCCTACTGATTATGATCAACTTCTCTACCAAGAACTTCAAGCTTGCCATCAAAGAGATCGTTCTGTGGATGATTATGCTTCGGAATTCAATCGCCTTATATATCGTAATGATCTGCATGAAACAGATTCTCAACTTGTTGCAAAGTTTTGTTATGGTTTAAGGGAGGATATTCAAGAACGCTTCACCAACGTTGTCTACACTTTACAAGAGGCAACCCAACAAGCAAGGACAATTGAGAGACAGTTAGCACGACGTCAATCTTTGCACTCTTCTGCGAATAATTATTCTCCATCTCCATCTTTTCATCCTCCAACTAAGGTAAATTCTGATGGTCTTCTTCCCACCCCTCCAGCTGGTTTACTACCATCACCATCATATACTAAACCTTCGTCTTAGTTTAGTAAACCATCCACCACAATAGCACCGAAACCCAATGGTGCGCCTTCACCAAAACAATCTCATGTTCCCGCAAAAACAAATCCATATGGTAAACCTGATCTTGGTAAGTATTTTAAATGTTTGCAACCTGGACATAAGCAACATGAATGCCCTCTTCGCACTCAACACCTTAATTTTATCAATCAAGAGCATGACAACTATAATGAAGAAGATGATGAAATCATTTATGGTGATGAAGAAGGCGGTGAAGTTTTGGGTTTCGACTAAACTCAAGGACGAGTTCATTTTTCAAAGCAAAAGAGACTGAGGTAGGACATAGTAGGAGTTACTATTTTATTTCTAAGTTTCAAGTAGGTTCTAGAATATGCTATTTTAGGTCTAAGTCATATTATATTAGGAGTTATTATATTTTTAGAAGTCGTTTTAATTTAGAAGTCCTTTACTTGTTAAACAAGCTTCTTGCTCTATAAAAGAAGCTCTAGGTTATTGTAATAGTTAGGTTGATTATTATTGAATTGAATAGAAGAATTGCTTCTTGAGTTATCCTTGTTTTCTTGCTAGATTATTCATCTATTCCTTCTTTTTACTTGGTGGATTCCAAGCTTCACGTTCGTCTAGGTTTCTAACCCTATCTTCTCATCTTCTTTGAGAGATTTTTATCTCTTTCTTCTAAGTTCTACATTACATTCTCTTGTCATCATGAGTAAGAACTCAACGCCTCAGCTTTTCGAGCTGGAGTCCAAATGAGTTCATCAGTTGTGTTCTCTGTTTCGTCAGAGTTTACACTCTGTTGCAGATGAGTTTGAATTCCTGTCAGAAATTTTTGATGGATTGATTAAACTAGGATTAAAATCCGAATACCAAAACCGTCATCCTTTTTTCCCTAATTATTAAATATTTTTAATTTATTTCTGGAAATGGTGTTACTAATGGCTTGCCTTTCGGTTTTCAAATTAGACTAAAAAAGGTGGATTTACGGCATGGGAGCCCAAAGGAGCAGAATCATGGTTGGAGGTACATATTTATAATTCTGTTATTTTTAACCTGTCATTTATTTTATCATCTTTCACAATGTCAATAACTGATTCTGCCTATGCTTCTTCCCTTTTACTATGAAGCAGTGGAAGCTTGAGATCAAACTCTAAGCATTTTACTACTTTGAAAGTGCATTGATATCTATTTTTTTCGAGCTTTTTTTTTATAGGTGTTCAATCCATCAGAAGTTTTTGCGAACATTATGGTTGAGTATGAGTATGATCTCTTTGCTTTCTTAAATTTTTGTTATTAAATTTTTTACCGAAAAGAAAAATGTCAAGTTACAAAATGACATCAATCTGTTGAATGCATTGTCAATTGTGGGTACTTGTTTGTTAAGACTTAAGATACATGGACCCTCATCTTCGCTTCAACAATGAAAACCTCTCCAAAACTTATTTCTTCTGCATCAGTTCAATATGCTCATCACGTTGGCAATAACATCCGTGCAGGTATGTTGAATGTACTTCAGCAGCAATCCAAGCTCTAGTTTTGTTCAAGAAATTATATCCTAAACATCGTACACACGAAATTGAACTTTCTATTGAGAAAGCAATAGATTTCATTGAAGAAATACAAAGGCCTGATGGATCATGGTATAATTTCTCCTATATACATGTTATATATAAATGATTTTTTTTTTTTTTTTGATAGGCAAGCGGGGTTGCTATAGAGGATCCCTACCCCTTTTCATTAATAGAAGAAATCAGAGAAAAAGATCGTTACATTCTGACATAGGATTTGCCTGTTCTATCTTCGAATATGATTTTCTTTACATCCTCAGAGAAATAACTAGGCACAACTTCGTTAAAACTACATGTAGGAATAGTTGAGGCCAGACTATCGGAAAGTCTATTAGCCTCCCTGTAGATATGCTTGATGCTAAACATCTCCATCTTTAGAATATGCTCCCGTATTCTCTTGATCATTATGCTTGCCTGCCATGGTAGTTTACTGCCTTGCTTCATAAAGGATACTATATTAGTCGAGTCCGTTTGAGCTTTTAATCTTGTTGTATTATGTGGCACTGCTAGTTTCAATCATTGTTCCAAAGCGTTGATCAGTTCAATGAGTGCAATAGAGTTATACTTGGACTTCCCATGTGTTGCTGCCACAACTTCACCATTTAGATCACGTATTACTGCTGCCCAGCCTCCGGATCTGCCTTGTAGAGTACCATCAGTATTAAACGTGTATTCACCCAGTTCTGCTCTCTCCCATGTACAAAAGACAACCTTAGTTTGCTGCCTTTGTATTCACATTCCTGTTTTCACTAAACCAGTCTTTTATAAACCCATCTTGCATTTCCAATTTCAACGAGCCCAGCTTGATTTTCACATCTGCCATGATTAGTTGGACTAACTGAATTGCAAGGTTCAGCCGAGCTTCAAAGATTCTGCTATTTTGTTCACGCCACACCCAAAATATGAAGCCATTAAATACAAGCCTTAATGAATCTTGTACACAACCAGCCCCTCTACACCTGGCCATGATCCACATGACCACATCACGCCATGTCTGCGCTAGTGTTCTGTTATAACCAGCTTGCCCCAACACACCACACCATACTGACCTTGCATAAGTGCATTCAAAGAAGATATGATGTTTTGTTTCTTTCCCGTGCCAACAAAGCACACACAGATCAGATTGCACTGCACCCCATTGTTTCAGTATAACCAAAGTTTTCAACCCCCTTTTTAAACGCCATCCAAGCAATAAAAGATTGTCTCGGAATTCTGTTTGTAAACCATACCATATTTGCCCAATCAATCGGTTGTTTGGTATTCCTCATACCCTCGATCATAAGTTTCTTTAAGTGTGAAGGTTCTTGAAAATGATGGAGTCCACACAACATGATTAGGGTCACCCCCAATCTCAACATCGTTTTCAGCCAGGGAAGCAATGTAAGCAATGAATAAGATTGGAAACAGTAGCATCATAAGACCTCTTTGAGAATTCCCAATGGGTGCCAAGGGTCATGCCATAACTTAATAGTAGTACCATCCATACTTCAAGATGCCGAATCCGGGCGAAATTTCGAGGTTTAAAAAACCGGCATGTCTCGAAATTTCGATGGCCTGTGTCGGAATGGTGAGGTTTTAAAATCCGACATTTCGTGGTATTTGTCGGAATTTCGAGAATATCCGAGGATATCCGAGAATATTTAATTAACTTAAAAACCAACTTAATTAACATATCCGGAAGACAATTAAAATTAAATAAATTTTAAAATATTTGATACAATGGTCCAAGTTTAAGATAATAATATAATTAAAGTTACCACGCGACCACATCTCATTAAATATGATGGTACAAGTATAAACGTTCCAACAACTGGAAAGACTTTGTAAAGAAGGAAGCGTATATTTGAAAATATACCATCATCTTCTCCAACAAAACCGACGAAAACTTCAATCTTTTCGTCTTTCATTCTCTGCTTGTCCTCTTTCAACAAAGATAACTTATATCTAAAGTTTAGATATAAACTTTGGGGAACCAAACTACGGATATCGATGAAAGGCCATTAATATTGAATCACAAAATGAAGATGAATCTTTGGGGATATTCTTCTCCTAACCATTGGATCCGAAACGGCCATTAATATTGAATCACAAAATTGAAGATGAATCTTTAGAAATATTCTTCTCCTAACTATTGAATCCAAAATAATTTGTTGAATCCGTACAAAATCCGACGATTCGACGAATATCCGTGATTTTTTCGAAAATCCGGGCGAAATGGATAGGGTTCTGGACCGAACCAGATTCGACCTGCCGATCCGATCCGAATGCCAGAAAACCGGCATATTCCGCCGAAATTTCGCGGATCTTCTCGGCATTTTAAACTATTATGGTACCATCACCAATCTGATGCAAGACAAAGAACTCAACATCCTTTCTTTCTTTTAAAATATTGCACCAACTCCAAGAACAATCTGAAGGTATAGGGAGCTGCCATATGTTTCTGCCTCTAATAAGAGTCCTCTTTACTCCATTGTTTCAGTTTAACCAAGGTTTTCAACCCCCCTTCAAACGCAATCCAAGCAATAAAAGATTGTCTCGGAATTCTGTTTGTAAACCATACCATATTTGCCCAATCAATCGGTTGTTTGGTATTCCTCATACCCTCGATCATAAGTTTCTTTAAGTGTGAAGGTTCCTGAAAATGATGGGAGTTCACACAACATGATAAGAGTCACCCCCATTCTCCACATCGTTTTCAGCCAGGGAAGCAATGTAAGGAAAATGAGTTCCGACATTTTCTGAATAAATTGAATAAGAATAAATTGAATTGTACCTTAGTGCTTCAGGAAACGCCTCTTTGAGAATGCCCAATGGGTGCCAAGAGTCATGCCATAACTTAATAGTAGTACCATCACCAATCTGATGCAAGACAAAGAGCTCAGCATCCTTTCTTTCTTTTAAAATATTGCGCCAACTCCAAGAACAATCTGCAGGTATAGGGAGCTGCCATATGTTTCTGCCTCTAATAAGAGTCCTCTTTACCCAAGTAACCCATAGTGATTTTCCTCCACTAATAATATGCCATAAGTATCGCTTATTTGCTGAATGATTTACAATAGACATATTTCGAATTCGGAGTCCTCCTTCATCATAAGGAAAACAAGTATCACTCCAACTAATAAGTCCATGAGATGTCGAGCAGTCAGGACCCTTCCATAAAAAATTCCTACACATCTTGTTAACTTCATTGATTGTTTTATGAGGTAAAGCAAAGGATGAAACCCAGAACACACTATGGTTATTTAGAACTGATTTGATAAGTTGCAACCTGCCCGCATAAGATAAAAATTTTCCTCTCCAGCTTTGAGTTCTAGATGCAACCTTATTTACCAAAGGTATGCAACCTTATATAAATGAATTATATTCCATTTAGATTTATTTATATCAATAACATTTTCATAGGTATGGCAATTGGGGAATTTGTTTTACCTATGGAACATGGTTTGGAGTAAAAGCATTAGTTTCTGGTGGGAAGACCTACGAAAATTGTATTTCCATCCGAAATGCTTGCCACTTTTTGTTATCAACTCAACAAGATTCTGGTGGTTGGGGAGAGAGTTATGTTTCTTGTCCAAATCAGGTAATTTGCACTTAAGAACTTAATGATTTACATACCAGTGGTATACTAATCCCAACATGCCATTGAAGGCAATTAGCTTGCCTCCAACTCAACGTTGTGAGAACCTTCTCTTTGGAAAGTTCTAAGCGCTAGTGTATTCGGCTGGCCCCTGGTGCTCACCATTTTTTTTTTCTTTAATTCTCAACTTTCTCTTCATTTTTTCCCCTTTTTTCAAGAAAATATATGCTGCAACCCGACTAACAGATCAAAATTTTTAGCTTTTCGAAATTTCAAAATGAAATTGACTATTTCTCAGAATCCATCCTCACCAAATTTACATTGTTTGTTTACCCTTTTTTTATCGTTTTATTAAAAAGCGTATGGTATGCTTTTCTAAGTTCCTTACTAGAGTTTTCTAATTTCTACCGTATATAGATTTTAATTTGTTATACTGAGTTAAAATTTTGATATTGAAGTTTTAAGCTAGAATAAAGTGTTCTTTGAATTTAATGAATAGGAATATACGCATCTGGAAGGAAATCGATCAACTTTAGTACAAACTGCGTGGGCAATGATGGCCCTTATTTCTGCTGGACAGGTCTGTTTTCATTTCCTTGTAGTAAAGGCATGCCTCACTGGGTCATGTTTTCCCCTATTTTCAAATGCTCTATACACATTGTGAAAACCACTTTTAATAACTTCAGTTTTGTATAATCATCAAAGCAGGGAGAAAGAAATCCAGCTCCTCTGCATCAAGCTGCAAGACTGCTAATAAATTCACAAATGGACAATGGGAGTTTCCCCCAACAGGTAGTTTTCTACACAAGTTGATGATGATCACAATCGTATTATACATTCTATAATATCTGGCGCCAAGAAGAGAAAGCTTCTGGTTATGGAGTTACACATTTATGGACAACGCCTCTGGTTGATGAGACGTACATTTCGATTCTAGTCATACATTGACTTGCCCATTATGCATTGCCTTTAATTGTGCTTATTTTTTTTTCCAGGATATAACTGGAGTTTCTATGAAGAATTTAATGTTGCATTACGCAGCATACAGATATATCTTCCCAGTATGGGCTCTCGGAGAATATTGCAACTATGTTAAGGTGGCTTGCAACAAAACTATAAAATAAACTGATGTGAGTGTGCGCGCCTGTAGTGATCTTTTGTGGATGATAATTACTGGTTTGGGTTTATTTTATATTCAGTTGATTTTGTTCCCAAAAGGTAAATTATTTGTTCTTTATAAATCATATACTACATAACATTAAATGCAGTAAAACTTTATCCTACCCCAATGAAACCTAGGTGGAATGCGATCTTACGCAACCCTATGATCAGACCTATAATAATATTTATGTGTTATGATCAGACTTGTAATCATATTTATTCGTTATGATCACAGTTATGATTATACATAAATCACAGTGCAGGTATGTGTGATATATAACATTTATATTCACTTTTATTTCTTATGATCAGACCTGTAATCACATTTATTTGTTATGACCATAGTCCCAATCACATATAAACGTTTTATAATCACGAGTATGATTACATTCGTGATCACATAAATCAAAGCAACAAGTGTTTATGATCACATGTATAATCACAATTGCAATCACATGTATACATGAGTAAAAATAGAATTTTAAAAAATAAGACTTTATGATTACATGTCTAATCATAAACGTGTATCCCTTTGATAAGGTCAAAATCTGGGTTTGTCCTTTTGACAAATGAATAATGTGTGTTTTTCCTTTTCAACATCCACCTTTCAATGTCTGTCGTTTTTGCTAATAAAAGTCCAAAAATGACCTTCTAGCCTAATTCTTTGTTTTTAAAGTTAGGTTCTGGTTTTAGAGAAGCTATATATAATGACCTTCTAGAAGTACTGGTTTTTTGCTGATCTTTATACTACTTGTAATACCAGTCTACCTGATAACCTTACGAATATTACTCCTGTGATTATTGAACAAGACAACATGGATCTCACACAAGATATTACTTTGAATGAGATCAAAGGTGCTTTGTTTAGCGAGTCTTGAATGAAACCACAAAAAGCTCCCCGAAGCAGATGGGTTTACCCTTAATTTTTATAAATAAAACTAGGAGATTGTAAAGCATGATATTCTCAATATTCCCCGAAGCAGATGGGTTTACCCTTTATTTTTATAAATAAAACTAGGAGATTGTAAAGCATGATATTCTCAATATTGTCCAACGTTTTCTTGGTAATAGCAAGTCTATTAGGGTCTGAATCATACTAAAAGCTCGCTCCTCACCCTTCTTATAAAAAAATTATAGACCGATTAGCTTGTGTAATATTTTTTATATAATTATTTTATTTTTAAAGTTTTAGACTTTTAGTCGATAGATTTAAGGAAATCATATTAACACCGGGCTCTTTACCGTTAGCTATCCAAAATCTTATGCACACCTAATCCCAAATAATATAAAATTAAGAGCACCCAACATTGTTAAGAGCCACCCATAATTCTTGTTACAAATAACAAGTCTGTATTTTACACCCCGAAAAAAAAAATCTCTATCTCACTTACTCATCTATTGTCGGTCTTGGGATTATTTAAACTATTACTATTACCATGAAAACGCACACCAAGAAATAAGATTGATGTGGTTCGACATCAAGGCCTACACATCCACGGGGAGAAAAGTGGTTGCTTCTTATTGAGACAATCTTACAAGCACTAGTAATGAAGAAATCGTGCGATAAGATGTTCTTCCTTACAAAAGTTCTCTCACAAACTCTCTAATGACTTCTAATTGATCTCTCAGTACAAAGTTATTCTCCTACTCACAAAAATTAGGTTTTCTAATCACATAGGCTTTATACACTAGCCTTACATTGGACAACGAATTTGGGCTTAACTGGTAAAACCTTTGGGTATGATACTATTAGTTATTTGGGTTCAAGTGATCACTTATTGAGCAACAACATATACACAAAGCCCATTGTTTTCAGTAAAAACCTCAAGCCCTTTGCCATATCTCATTCAGATTGTACGAATACTTAAAACACCTCTTAATGTCGATGTTGTTTTGGAATTAAATATGTGTAAGAATGATGTGTGTGATAAATGTATCAATCAAAACGTTAATCTCAAAGTAAGAGCATTCCCAATAGTAGGTTTTAAATCCCTTTTAAAAACTTTTAGCTAAAAACTCTTGCCAATGGTAACTTTTAACACAATTTTCAAGTCAAACACTTTTAACTCTTTGTCAAATTCGCCAAGGACTTAAAAGTGCTAGGTAGGATCACTTAATTAATTTAAAGTTGAATTTAATCATATTTTATACCCCATATTTTAAAATCAACTATCGGCAAGTCTAAAAGTAGAAATCACTTTTAACATTAACTATATGCTGAAACCTCCCCCTCTCTCCTATGTGGCACCCCTAAAACCCTTTTACCATTGGGAATGCTCTAATAAATTAGACAAAATAGCAATTCAACCAACATTTTCATTTAGACATTTTCTTATTATCAGTTTAATTGCAAGTCTTGTTTCTTTATCAATGTTAACATTTTCTTATTTTAGAATTAAATATGTGTAAGAATGATGGGTAAACTAATTATTATGGTGCTAAACGTTTGGCGTCCTTGCAATAATACGCTTTTTACAAGTTTTCTTAAAATCAATTAAAAAATTATTATAAACATTGATAAGGAATCTTTTAAGAATTGAACTATATCATACTATCTTCATTACTTCTGCTTCCCCATCCTACAACTTTAATAATTTTGCTCTTTCAATAATTGCATTTTATCATACATCAACAACAAAAACAGGTAATTCTTTGATTCTAATAGATAATATTGATTTTGTTTTTTTATAATTATTTAACAAGTTCAATACTTCAAAACTAATCATGATGTCTTGGAATATAAGTAATTATTATCATGCTTAGATAAAATATCATATCCCGGAGTAGTGGAGTACTGGATTTGTTATCATTAATTTGTAGGGGGTTTAAAATATCATGTTTAGATTATATATTATAAAATATCATTATTCCTCTCCAATGGCAGCTAATGTTAATCCGAACAAATTTTTGCCGATTACAAATTGAAAGTATCTTTTTTTTTTGAAGGGTTATTTTGTATTTGGTTCCTCTAGAAGATCGATAATTAGCATTTGGTCTAATTTTTATCGTTTATTAGTAAATGATCCCCTTTCCGTCACTTGACTGACAGTCAACCCAGTTGACCAGAGTCAAGGCATCCATTTTTTTTAATGACCAGACTACCCTTTCATGTGACTAGCACGTGACAAACTTAAAACTCGAAAACCAGAAAATTAGTTTGTTTGTAGACATCGAAATTAGTTTATGGTCCTCCTTCGTCATATTTTATTTCAAATATACCTCCTGTAAACAGTAATGGAAATAACAGTAATTGAATTCCATGGTTATTTCCACTTCTATTTACAAGGACTATATTTGAAATGAAATATGAGAAAGGAGGACCATAAATTAATTTTGCATGTTTACAAACAACTAATTTGTGGTTTTTGAGTTTTAAGTGTTGTCATGTGCTAGTCACATGAAATGGTAGTCTGGTCATTAAAAAAATATGGATGCCTTGACAAGGGTCAGCTGAGTTGACTGACAGTCAAGTGACGGAAAAGAGATTATTTACTAATAAACGATAAATATTGGACCAAATACTAATTACTCATCTTCTAGAGGGACCAAATTCAAAATACCCATTTTTTGAAAGAATTGAAAGTATCTACTATATATTTAACTCAATTATTTGACTGGTTCGACTAGTTGACCCAGTGATTGAACCACTAACCCAGTATCTTTACGGGGTTGGTGTCCGGGTTGAATTCTTTTATTTTTATTTTTATATAGGAAATCAATACTTAAACCTACCACACATTAAGATCCATCAAGTTTGAGTATGGACATGGGACAGTCGTGTTCTTTGTCATTAAATTGCATTATATCAATTATATCATGTATAGTCCTACATTGTGGTAAATATTACTGCAGAGTGCAAACCAATTGAAAGATCAATGTGAATGAGCCTGTGGCTCAATGGTAGCACCCCTCTCACAAAGTGGAGAAGTTGTGGGTTCGAAACACGTCAATAGCTAATTGTTGATATAAGTTTCTACACGTAATTTAAAGGGGCCCCTCAACCCCGCTTGCCAATTAAATTTTTTTAAAAGATCAGTGTCCCAACAATTGCAGGCCCATAAAGTGCAACGGTTAGATGTGGCATGTTCAAGACTTCCCTCTTTTGTTCATCTTTGAGGTACCAAGCTTCCATTTGCTTTGCTACTGTTCTACCTATCAAAATCAAATCTAACCCCACTTGATTTATATGATATTATGGTTACAGATAAAATCCTTGCACCCAACTCAATGATTGCAGACAAAATATTTTTTTATAGCTATAGTTTACCTTTACCACATAACAAAACTTATCTTACTCAAATCGTATAAAACACTCGAAATGAGTTAAATTAATCCAAATTAACCATCCTTGACACACAGACGGGCTAGTTGGACTCAAGTAGTTGCAGGAGTTTGGCTTTGTTCTCCCACCAGATGAGTTCACGTGTCCTTTAATTTTTTTTAAATTTTTTTTACGCCCCACTAGGGTTAACAACACCCGACGTTTAGGTGTTTTATTTATCCACTAATTTCAGACATTCTAAAAAAAAAAAAAAATTACAAAAGCCATCATCTGGTGGGAGGTTAGCCTGCACACTCTTTTAAGTGTGTGCAACAAAGCCACACACTGCAGTCTTCATTTATTGATTATATAAGTCATGTTTATGTACTCTGTTTGAGTTAAGTTCAACATGCTTCTTCTTCCTCTATGCTTCTTTACATAAGTTAGTCTTCTTGTTCTTCTTCCTCTATGCTTCTTTACATAAGTAAAAAAAATCGAGAATAAAGAACAAGAGTTTTATTGCAAGGAATCATGGAGTGGACATTGGCTTATACAATTTGGTCATGTATATTGTTAGGAGTTGCGTTACTTCTGATCAGAGAAATATTCCTAGTTTCTGACAAGAAACAGTTGCCTCCAGGGCCTCCAGGATGGCCAGTAATTGGAAACTTGTTAGATTTGGGTGGAGCGCCACACCTCTCCTTAGCGAGTCTTAGTAAAAAATATGGTCCTGTCATCTGGCTTCGATTTGGTGCAGTAAATACTATGGTGGTTTCATCAGCTGATGCAGCAATGGAATTGTTCAAAAACCATGACCTCACTTTTGCTGATCGCAAAACCAATGAGGCCATGAGACTGAATGGCTTTGATCAAGGCTCTATTTCTTTATCTGAATATGGACCATATTGGCGTATGCTTCGACGTATCTGCTCAACAGAACTCTTCAGCAGTAAACGAATCAAGGACACAGAAACATTACGTGCAAACTGTATTGAAAAATTGAAAAAGTGGATATGTGACGAAGGTCAGAAGAAAGGTGCTGTAGAGATTGCTCGATTCGCTGCTCTTGGGAATTTCAACGTCATTCTTAATGCTGCCCTTAGTAAAGATAATTTCCTTGATCCACAATCAAATGAGGGAACTGAATTCTTTGGTTCAGTTAGCCGTGTCGAAGAATTGGTTGGAATGCCTAATGTGGCTGATTTTTTCCCCTTCCTGCGATGGTTAGACCCACAAGGTGTAAAGAAGAAAGTTGAACAAGCGCTAGAGCATCCACTCAACATTGCAACTGGTTTTGTTAAAGAACGAATTGAATGGAAGAAGGGTCACATAACTTCGAGAAAGGATTTCTTGGATGTGATGCTTGAGTTCCAAGGGAATGAGAAAGACGGTGAACCCACAAACATATCAGAGAAAAACATCAACATATTGATAATGGTGAGATATTTAAAGTCAACTGATCATATACCTGTCTTCATATTTATGTTATAAATTTTTGTTCATCGATCGTAGTTACAGACTTCATTTCTATTTATATGTAAAAACAATGCAACAGTACTGACTAGTTATTATATTACTTTGAATGATATGATATACTAGGAACTCTTTATAGCATCGACAGACTCAACGTCCAACACTATAGAATGGGCAATGGCAGAGCTTCTTCGTAACCCGAATATAATGAGAAATGTACAGGACGAGCTAGACCAAGTAGTGGGTCAAAACAGAAAGGTTGAAGAAAGTGACATAGGAAAACTACTTTATTTGCAGGCTGTGGTGAAGGAAACTCTCAGGTTGCATCCTCCAGCACCTTTATTAGTTCCCCGAAGAGCCAGGAAAAATACCGTATTCATGGGCTATTCAATACCTAAAGAAACGCAAGTTCTTGTGAATGTTTGGGCAATAGCAAGAGACCCAGTTTCGTGGGACGATCCTATGTCGTTCAAGCCAGAGAGGTTCTTAAACTCAAGCGTAGATTTTAAGGGACAGCATTTTCAGTTTCTCCCTTTTGGAGCAGGACGACGGATGTGTGCAGGAGTAATGTTGGCCGAACGCATGCTTCACCTTGTACTAGGGTCATTGATTCATTCTTTCGAATGGTATCTTGAAGATGGTATTACGCCAGAGACAATGGACATGAGCGAGAGTTTTGGAATAGCACTGCGGAGGGCCAATCCACTAAGGGCAATGCTGAAAGAAAGAATGTGCAGATGAATCCAGACAAAGAACTATAAAGCAGAAACAATGGTTAAAACTTGCTTTATGTGAATCATCTAAATTCAGAACAATTTGGTATCAAACAATATTATCGATCAATAAAATGTTTGATGGTTCAAATCCAGTAATATTATCAATCAATAAAATGTGTAATTGGTTCAGATTGTGATAAAAGGATATTTCTGTAGGACTGGTAACAAAAGGCTGGGTTTAGGATTTTTTTTTTTTTTGGGGGGGGGGGGGCACGGTGTAGCATCTGCCGATGAAACTCCGGGGGCACGGTGTAGCATCTGCCGATGAAACTGGGGGGAGGGCTGGGCTACCAACGGTGTAGCATCTGTCGACGAAACTAGCATACCCTACAATACAAAACAACACAAACTAGCATACCACACTATTTTTTACAGATGCCAGCTCAGCCTAGTCGGTAACATAGTACAAAATATCGATATCGACTAATGTATCGATCTCTAAAAAATAGATATATCGGGATATATTGGAATCTATCGGTGGATATTTTACGTCGAATGTATCGATTAATATATCAATTTGTTATACAAATTATATATAAAATCAAATTTGGAAGTATATTATCATGAGTATTTACCTAAAAAACATCATATCTACTAAAAATAGAATAAACAAATTATTTTCCCAAAAAAAAAATTTGAAAAAAAAAAATATTTCCAGAAAATATCGAAAAATATCAGTAAATATCGGAATATATCGAAAATATCGGGAAATATCGAAAAATATCGGCCGATATTTTACAGAAACATCAAGAGGTAAATATCGGGAATGTATCGTATCGTTTTCTTTAAAAACCGATATATATCGCGATATATCGGGATATATCGCGATATTTTGTACTATGGTCGGTAATACCTATGGGTGATGATAGCAAAGGTCTGGGTTCAAACGCTGGCAGTGCATCTTTGAGTTACTGATCTCATTAAAAACACTCTTGCCAATAATAATAATAATAATAAAAAAAAAAAACAACAACACAAACCAAGGAAATCTCAAATATATGAGATCTAAACAATAAATACATGATACCAAGGTTAAAATCAATATTTTAAGATGAGAAGTTAATCTTAAATAACAAACTAATCTAAGAAATTTACACCAAATGAAATACATGATTAAATAAAGGAGGTGGATGCCCCATATCACACCCAAACTAAATGATTAAATAAGGGAGATCTAAGTCGCACCACACAAATCTCTCGCATTTGTTTAGTTTACCACAAGTCCACAAATATTCTTAAGATTTTTTAGGCTCGTCACAAATAATTTTTTTTAAAAAAAAGGAGATCTACTCACACCTCTCGTACACCACATCCTGTTTAGTTTACTGCAAATATTTAAGTTAGAAACTGACATATGACTCTAAGTCTCCAACAAAGGTAACATAAGTAATTATTAAACACAAGTAGTTACCAAAAAAATAATTAAACATAAATGGGGTTGTTCTGGTATTTATGGTGTTTGGTAGGGAGATCTTTAGTTACACCCTTACACCACACAAAAAATGTGGTGTACGATAGATTTAGATTTGTGTGGTGTGACTAAGATCTCCCTTTTCTATTCTCTATAGATTATCCGGTAAACAAAGAGATTTATGTAGATCATTAAAATTTGTTTTTAGGTAAAGCTAGGGTACATTTTAAATTACATGAAATATTTAAACTAGACTCACATATGGCTCCAACAATGATAAATGCAAATTTAATTTATGGAAGTAATTATAAGACAAAAGTGGTTACCCCCATGTGAACAATAAATTGCATGGGCTAAGGATGTGATGTACACTAGAATTTGATTGATATAAACGTGATTGATATAAACGGGTAGGGGTTCTGCCAAACCCTAGCTTGCTCATTGCAAAAAAATTAATTGCATGGGCTAAAATGCTAAATGGTTAGTGAATTATTGTGAACAATAAATAAATTGCAGGGGCCAAAAACAGTTTGACTGATGGATCTACTTTAAAAAGATAATAATACCACCCTGCAGTGGCTTTGTGCCTTGTAAAATGTAAACTACATATATAGTTCTCTTGATTTTAAATGCTTGATTGGTTTTGGTCTCAACCCTCTCAAACAGTGGCTGCAAATGTGGAAGCTGAAGGTTGCCGAACGCGGTGATAACCCCTACATTTTTAGCACAAATAATTTTATTGGTAGACAATTTTGGGAGTTTGATCCTAACCATGGAACACCTGAAGAGAGAGCTGAAGTTGCCAAGGCTCGCAAAACCTACCATGAAAATCGTTTTCAGGTCAAGCCATGCAGCGATGTGCTACTTCAATTACAGGTTATTAGCTTTAAGCCTTGAACATCAAAATTCAAACATACATATTCAAGATGCAAGAGCGTTGTTGTTTTATCTAGCCATATATATTAACTTGTTACCATTTTTTTTTTTTCCGACAACATAGCTCACAAAGGAAAATCAACTGGATTCAACAAGTACTATACCGTCAGTGAAACTAAGAGAAGATGAAGAGGTAACCTATGAGGCCGCTACCACCGCATTGAAAAGAGGTGTCCGATTCTGTTCAGCCATGCAAAGCCACGATGGGCATTGGCCTGCGGAGAATTCAGGACCCTTATTTCTGCTTCCTTACTTGGTAAACTTTGCTAGCTCCAAAAAAAAACTTCAATTTTAATTTTTCAAATTTTATTAATGGATGTGAGATCGATCACATTACAATAAGAATAAGTTAAAGGCTTAAAGTTTTTCATCATCATACTAAAATTTAATTTGAATCCTTATCCACTGGCGCTTGCGCTTGTTTTAACGTCAATAAATAAAGTCCATCCCCACTGATAGTTGTTTATCGCTTGAAAGGATCGGAAACTACTTCCTACTGTTTGACTGAATTTAATTAATTATTAGTAGGGTCGTCCATGCCGAAATTAAATAAATGTGCAATACCACCACACCAGTAGTCCTACTAGTCCACCACCACCATTTAATATAGAGATTTTTGGACATACCCCTCATTTGAAAGTCGAAATTTGAGATACCCCTATTTGAAAAAAAAATTGAGATACCCCAATTCAAGATGTGGTGTTATCTTAGCCGTTCATCATAAAACTCACCTACGGCTGTAAAACTCTTCTGTCTTGAAATGGGGTATCTCAATTTATTTTTTCAAATGGGGTATCTCAAATTTCGACTTTCAAATGGAGGTATGTCCAAAAATCTCTTTAATATACTATGTCCTCATTTCCTGAATGTTGTTTCAGGCCTCAAAAGCTCCCTCTGCCACCAGTCCACCACCACCACTTTTTCTTTGTCCAAGATAGTTGTTTTTAATTTACGTACTTGACACATTTCCGCCAATTAGAGCATTGCCAATGCTGATTTTTTAAGAAGGTTTTAAGAACTTTTAGTGTTTGGGTCTGGCCAATGCAGTGATGTGGAAGACTATTAGGCATGTCAGTTTTAAATCGAAGTTTATATGTACACTTCGATTTAAAACTGAGACTGACAAGCTGTACTTATTATTAGAACAAACCGCCAAAAACTGTGGCGGATAACTCTATCCTCCACAAACTGTGGTGGATAGAGTGAGCCCACAAACTGTTATCCTCCACAAACTGTGGCAAATCACTCTATCCTCCACAAACCGTGGCGGATAAAATTACTTGCTATCCTCCACAATTTGTGGTGGATGAAGTTATTTGTTATCCTCCACAAACTATGGTGAGTCATTGACTAAGTTGTCAGTTTTAACACAACTGTATTGGTTTACTTAAAACTATGAAAATAACTTTTATCTAATTAAAATATCCTCAAATTGCTGAGGTGGCACCTGACTTTTTTGTTAAAAATCTAGGTGTCCACCTCCAACATTGGCATTGCTCTTACATCCAGTGGCAGATCCAGGATTTTGAAAGGGGGTGGGCTTAGATGAACTAAGAAAAAAAAAGCAATAACACAAGCTAAAAAAAAAACTAATAAAATCGACAAAGTAAACAAGATTCTCATTATTTGAAAAAAAAACAAAAACAAAAAACAAATATATATTAATAAAACCATAAACTGATAAACCAATAATATATTAATACTTACTTTGTAGATTATCAAAAAAATTATTAGCCAAAAATTAAAATAAAAGGAACTTTTCGAAATTCACTATGAATAAATAACACCAAGTTAGAACAATTAAAAAAATTTAATATAAAAACCTACAATCATCTTAATTTATAACTACAATTATACAAATACAATAAAAAAGAGATTGATAAGAAATTACATTAGAAAATTGAAATTTGTAGATAATCTTTGGTTATAATTGAAAAAGTAGGAAAAAATAACAATCTAGGAGCAGCCGACCAACAGTAAAGTAGTATAGGAGCTTTGTTTTTTTTGTTTTGTTTTTTTTCCATAAGAAAAACTAAATAATAAAAAGAGAGGAATGAGAACATTCAATCCCGTATCTTTCTTTTCTTTCATTTTTAAAAAATATTTAATGCATATCTAAGAGACTAAGATATTTCCTAATATTAATGATTTGTTGTTTACTCAGTTAGTTAGAATATTAAGAGAGAATATATTCTTGAAAATCCCTAAATATACTCGCCCCTACTATATCAATCATCCCGGGCTTAAGCCCTCTAACCCCACTCTATCATCCGCCCCTGCTTACATTGTACATATAAATTAGTACTTTTAACAAAGTCTTGTGGATTGTGACACAACAACGACTGTCCTAGGGGTGGGTAAGAGTAAATGCATAACATTTACCCCACCGCCAGACGCAAACTTATGGCGTCCAAAAAAGGCAAACAAAAATAGTTTGGTGTGTGTAATCCATCGGTTAAACTGAGGACTGTCCTTGTACGTTCAAAGAGAAACTCTAAATTATATAAAGAGAAACTCTAAATTATATAAAGGTGTCTGTTGTTGGGCATACGGTCCACCCAATATTCTGTCCATATTATCCCCCCTTAGTCACCACTAGGCTCAGTACCATATCAATGGTGTGGTTTTTTTTTTCCTATGAGTTTTACTTACCAAAAAGCCTCGACAATATTAGGTATCGGACCATTATTTATAAACCCTTTGGAGATTTGTTATGGCTCAGATTTTGGCCAACCCATTGGAGTATCTGTGAAGAAAAACAGTGATACCCAAAGGCATCTCTAAATTTTTTAAAATGGTTCAACCAATGAAATATCAAACTCAAATTTGATGAAAACAAAAACCCCCCAAAATTTCCATAATATGTGTTTGAGGGGGAAAACTTTGTAGGATTCTCTGTGATTTTGAATCTAAAGGGAATGGCACAAAGAAGAGGAAGCAGAGAAAAGAAGAAGAGGAAGAAGAGAAGGAGGAATGGGGTGGGTTGACAAGAAATTCTAATTGCTGTAGCTTTATGAGTTTCTTACTGATAACAATTGAGAATATTGATTTTTATGATGCAGAGTTTCCAAGGGCACCTTAGGTAAAATATTCTTACCTTGCTATTCATTTGAAAGATTAAAAGACTTGGAGTGATTGATTTGTATGTTCTTAGATAATTTTTTTTTTTTTTTGTTAAATACATTTTCTTTTTTGTATGTTGAAGAAAATACATTTTTGAAATTAGATGATGAAACCCAAATGAATTTTTTATTGAAATTGAAGAAAATAAAATGTCCAAACTCATCCAAAGCCTAATTAGACTATATAAATAGTGTATAAAACCTAAACAGCCCCATCATGTGCCTACTCCAGTGGGCTTAACATATAAATTTTTTTACACAAATATTGGTAAAATTTTCCACACACACATGTAGTATGTGTAGACTCCACTTTTGAATTTTTATCGCAAAATGCAGGTCATCACATTGTACATTACTAGAACTATGAATATTGTATTGACATCAGCGCACCGAGAAGAAATGCTCCGATATATTTACAATCATCAGGTATGACGTAGTATGTAGATCACTAGATTGTTATATCTCATGAACATGGATCAATGTAAAGGATTCTTTTTCCTGGAGGTTGTCTGATACTCTGATGTTTAATTGCTAGAATAATAACAGCATATGAACAGCAACAGCCTAAACAAGACATTATCTTACAGATATAGACTCTAAGTAAACTGTTGTGCTGTACCACTTTGTACATGGATTTCAAACCGTGAAGAATTCTTTCTACGACCACTTTTAACACCACCTATCCATGCCCTTTTCAAGAGAGATATTAGCCAAAAGGTTCCTTTGTATAGACATTGAATTTGAAAAGTCCCATTTCATTTTAAAATACTCACATATATACGTTAATGTGGTGAGTCTCTATTACCTAGTAGTATAGTTTTTTTTACTAATTTAATGTACTTTTGTCACAGAACCAAGATGGCGGTTGGGGATTTCACATAGAGGGCCACAGCACCATGTATGGTACAGTGGTTAACTACGTTGCTCTACGTTTGTTAGGGCAACCAAGTCATGGTGGTATTGAGCTGGTAGAGAAAGCAAGGAAATGGATTGTTGACCACGGTGGCGCTACATTGACACCATCTTGGGGAAAACTTTTTCTAGCGGTATATGTCTATATGATCTATTTTTTTTGAGATTGAGGACGGTTGTGAATAAAACCAACAAACAAAAAATTGGGATTGATGAGTCCACCGAAGTCTCACACATTCAAAATCAATTTATAACAAAAGAAGGCGTATTTTTTTTTTGGGTATTGTATTTGACTTTACTAATAATAATTTTCCCGTTAAACGTACAGGTTCTTGGTGTGTATGAGTGGTCAGGCATCAATCCCATACCCCCAGAGTTGTGGTTCTGTCCATCATATTTTCCTATGTATCCAGGTTTGCACAACAAACTAGACTTTCTACTCCTTTCCAACGACCACTTGTTATTTCATGGCAGCAGTAGTTGCTTAGATAGTTTTGCAATAATCTATGCATTGAGTTATAACACCCATGGGGCCGTATATTTTCCTTACATTTTCAATGTTTTTTGTGGTTGAACATAGAAAATGGACAGGAAAACCATTATGTAAAGATTATACATGGAATGATGTACACCAACATTCTCCATATGCTATAGAATTGATTGCAGCAAATTATTGACAGGAAATCTATGGTGTTTTGCTCGCTTGACATATTTGCCTATGTCATATTTATATGGGAAGAGGTTCGTAGGTCCAATCACAGATCTCGTACTTTCCTTAAGGCATGAACTATATGGTATACGATATCATGAGATTGATTGGAATAAAGCGCGTCATTCTTGCTCTAAGGTTTGTACAATGCCATGTTGTCAAGGAATGACCATTTACTTAATTAGGATTATAATAATCCACCACGCTTTTTAAATCGACATCATATATCGACACTTTTTTAATGTTCTCCAAGAAAACAGACCTGATGTTTGAAATTAATAACTGTATTGGTGTTTTGGCTTTTTTATGCATGCAGGAGGATCTCTACTATCCTCATCCCTTTATACAAAATTTTCTATGGGACAGCCTTTATTTTATTGGCGAACCTCTACTGAACCGTTGGCCTTTTTCTTACATTCGAGAGAAATCTCTACAATGGGCCATCGAGAATATTCATTATGAAGATCAAAACACTCGATACATGGACATGGCATGTGTAGAAAAGGTACTAAACCACTTGGTTTGATAATGAATATGATTTAGAAGCACCATTTATTTAGGTAATGTGCAGGTATTGAATATGCTTGCTTGCTGGGCAGAAGATCCAAATTCGGATGCATTCAAGTATCATCTGGCCAGAATTCATGATTTCTTATGGATTGCAGAAGATGGAATGAAAATGCAGGTTAGTGATCCCCATCTCTCTGTTGGTCGAATTTGGATTTGATTCGGTTTGTGTTGGTGCGATTGTTAGTTCTGATAAATTTGCTAGTTTCTCATACATGGGCTACATTTATTTATATTGCAGAACCTTGGTAGTCAAAACTGGGATACCTCGTTTGCTCTTCAAGCAATCATGGCTAGTAATCTTATTGATGAGTATGGGTTTACACTCAAAAGAGGAAAGGAGTTCTTGAAAAATTCACAAGTAAAATCTTGACTAAATCTTAAGTCTGCTTCAATCATCTCTCTTTTTTAATGTACGTAATCTGCTTAAATTTGAAGGTGCGAGAAAATCCTCAGGGTGACTTTCGTAGCATGTACCGTTCGATTTCTAAAGGAGCATGGTCATTTTCAGATCGAGATACAGCTTGGCAAGTCTCTGATTGTACAGCAGAAGGTCTAAAGGTACGTATTAGCCTTTTTAATCTCATAATGGGATATAACTTTAAATTACATTCATCAGAGTCGCTGTTAATGTCTTACTAAACCTGCAGGTTATGCTCTTGCTCTCACAAAGGACACCAGATGTTGTTCCAGTGGAACCAGAGATATTATACGATGCTGTGAACATCCTTCTTTCCCTTCAAGTAAGATTTTGCATTGAAGTAGTGATTAGCAATATGATAATAGAGCGTTAAACTAGAATTGAATCGGGGAACAAGAATTATTATGACACTATTTCCTTGTGCAAAACTAGAATATCTGATACTCTTTGCAGTTCAAGCCGTCCTTTTTATATGTTAAGGATGCTTTATATAGAAGACATAAACCCTATAGGATTTCTGGTACTATTTCCTAAGGAACAAACTAGAGAAAAGTCAGGATTCACAAGAAGCGAACTGGAAACTTTCCGATCGAATATATTGCTAAATAGAAATATACCTCGTATTTCTTTCAGAAATAAGTTTAAACTCACATTCTCTGGTTTTCATAATTTGGAACTCGGCGCCTCATCTTTTTGTGCTGGAATCCAAATGAGTGTGTCAGTTCAAATGTTTTGTCAGAGTTGAAACTCAGTTGCAGATGAGTTTGAGTTCCTGTCAGAATTTTTTTGATGGATTTATCAAACTACATCCTTCTTTTCCTATCTATTAAAAATATTTTGATTTATTTCTGAAGATGATGTTACTAATGGAATGCTTTTTGGTTTCCAAATTAGACTAAAAGAGGTGGATTGACGGCATGGGAGCCCAAAGGAGCAGAATCATGGTTGGAGGTACATTGTAGTCTTGTAGAGAACTGTTCTAGAATCATATGTCAGTGTTCTATTACGACAATGGTCCAATCCTGTTCTTTTAATCTGCCACTCACAGCTTCACCCAAGATGACTCCTCTCAGTTTAAGTTATCATCAGGTCCACTGACCATGCATATTTTCTACAATAATATCTACTATCTGTTGTACGTGTGCGCCTTCCAGTTGTAGATTAGACTCAAAAAATGTTGGGGTTATGTATTGTTTTAGTTACGTAATTTATCCAACTGTCTCAGTATTTAAGGCAGGGGATTTGGACTCATATGATTAGGACATATTATTATTATTATTATTAATCGAAGAGAATTTTTTTAGAAGAAATGAAAAATACTTATAATTATGCTTGTATTTCCAGCTTGAATTATAAGTAACACGTGGCACCATCTTCACCGTCCATTTACAGTACCACGTGTCATCATCCCCTGAAGACCATCATCAAGAGACAACTTACAAACTTATATTGCATGAACTACAAGAAAAGTATATTTGTAAAGGTTTTCGAATATATACAGTGCATACTTACCACAAGAAAACTTCAAATATGTGAGAAAATTGTTTATAAATTGAAAAGGGAGATCAAAATCACAAAGCTACCACTAGAAAAACTCTAGTCTCAGCCTTCTATGGTAAAAAACTCCGATCAAACTAACCATGAATTCTGCCTACGTTATTTGTTTTATCATGTTTCACTAGGTCAATACCAGATTCTGCCTATGTTTCTGCCTTTAACTATGAAACAGGGCAAACATACTTGAGCTCAAGCTCTACATTTTACTACTCTGAAAGTGCATTAATATCTATTTTCTCGATTTTTTTTTTTTATAGATGTTCAATCCATCAGAAGTTTTTGTGAACATTATGGTTGAGCATGAGTAAGATCTCTTTGCTTCCTTAAATTTTTATTATTAATTTTTCTACTGAAAAAAATGCCAAGTTACAATATGACATCAATCAATTGATGTATTGCGATGTAAGGGAAACTCAGCTGTTTTAGAAGATAATCTGCTAAGGCATTGTCAGTCGTAGGTAAACGTTTGTTAAGATACATCGGACCCTCCATTGGACCCTCTTCTTGGCTTCATGAATGAAAATCTTTTCAAAATTATTGTCTTTTGAATCGCTTGAATATGTTCATAACGTTGGCAATAACATCTGTGCAGGTATGTTGAATGTACTTCAGCAGCAATCCAAGCTCTAGCTTTGTTCAAGAAATTATATCCTAAACATCGTACACGCGAAATTGAACTTTCTATTGAGAAAGCAATACGTTTTATTGAAGAAATACAAAGGCCTGATGGATCATGGTATATTTTCCCACCTATACATGTTATATAGAAATGAATTATATTCCATTAAATTTATTTATATAAATAAAATTCCCATAGGTATGGCAATTGGGGAATTTGTTTTACCTATGGAACATGGTTTGGAGTAAAAGCATTAGTTTCTGGTGGGAAGACCTATGAAAATTGTATTTCCATCCAAAAGGCTTGCCAGTTTTTGTTATCAACTCAACAAGATTCTGGTGGATGGGGAGAGAGTTATGTTTCTTGTCCAAACCAGGTAATTTGGACTTAAGAACTTAAATAATTTAAATACTAATGGTATACTCTAATGAAACTAATACATTTAGCTCGCTTCCAACTTGCCAATGAAGGCAATCGGCTTGCCTCCAAGTCTCTAACTCAACACTGTGAACCTTCTCTTTGGAAAGTTCTAAGCGCCAGTGTATTCGACTGACCCCTGCTGCCCCCTTCATTTTTTTTTTATCTTACTCACACTTTCATTTTTTCCTTTTTAAGATAATGTTTGTTGCAACCGAACTAAAAGATTAAAAGTTATAGTGTTTCGAAATTTCAAAATGAAATTAAATCAACAATTTCTCACAATGCATCCTCACCAATTGTACATTGATTTTATCTCTATTTGTTTGTATACACTTTTTTATCATTTTATTAAAAAAACATACAATTGTTGTCATGTCTCTTAGTGAACTAATTATACGTGACTCAAAATGGTATGCATTCTAAGCTCCTAGTAGAGTTTTCCACCGTATATACTATATTGGTTTTAAGTTGCTATACTGAGCCAAATTTTTTATATCGAAATTTTAAGTGAGAGGGAAGTCATCTTTGAATTTTAATGAACAGGAATATACGCATCTGGAAGGAAATCGATCAAATTTAGTACAAACTGCGTGGGCAATGATGGCACTTATTTCTGCTGGACAGGTCTGTTTTCATTTTCTTGTTTAAACGCATGGTAAGACATGCCTCACTGGGTCATGTTTTCCCCTTATTTCAAATGTCTTATATAGATTTTTAAAACCACTATTAATAACATGGTTTGAATGGTTTTTTTTACCAGTGTAATGCACTTAGACCAACTCAATCCCCATTTCTAACAACTTAATCTAAGCAGGGTGAAAGAAATCCAGCTCCTTTGCATCAAGCTGCGAGACTGCTAAAGAATTCGCAAATGGAAAATGGGAGTTTCCCCCAACAGGTAGTTTTCTTCACAAGTTGAAGATGATCACAACGTATTATACAATCTATAATATTTGACGCCGAGCGGACAAAGCCACTGGTTGAGTTTTACATTTAAAACCAAATTTGGTATCCTTTTCTTTAATCCAGAGATTCTTACCTTTTGTTCGTAGTCATACATTGACTTGCCCATTGTGCATTGTCTTTAATTGTGGTTATTTTTTTCAGGATATAACTGGAGCTTCTTTGAAGAATTTAATGTTGCATTACGCAGCATACAGATATATCTTCCCAGTATGGGCTCTTGGAGAATATTGCAACTGTGTTAAGGTGGCCTGCAACAAACCTATAAAATAAACTGATGTAAGTGTGTGCACCTTTTGCGATCTTTTGTAAGTGTTAATTATTTGTTGTTCATGTTTTCAATCGGTGTTCAAAAAAAGCCACTGGACTGATATTGTATTTGGTTTTTTTTTTGAGAGATATTGAATGAATGAGGTTTTATTTATTTATTAAATAGAGTTAGGTTTCCTTCACAGAACCCCTTCGATAAGGTTGTATCTTGTCTCTAAAATTCTGCTTTTGCCGATTCATATCAAAATTTCAATATTACGACGAACACAAAAAGATTGGATTTTTAGTACTTTCATCCTCACTAATGGTCAGTCAGATGCATATTTATGCTGTAGAGCACACTTAGAGCTATCATATGGAAATTGTACTTGTTTCAATGGCTTGACAGGGATAGTGAGTCTAGTCTATCTGAAGGTTACTGACAGCAATGTTTTCGGTCTGGCTAGCTTGGGCATAGGCTTTCATGTCAGCTAGGATTTCCTCACCACATAACAAAGGCTCCCTCAAAACGCCCAGATATAGTTTATCAAAGTTGAACTAAAAGATCGAAAGCCTAACTGAATACCCTACAAATTTTGACTGGGCTCTTTAAATGGTTGATTGGCACCGGGGATTTGGGAGCTCTTGCCCAAGGGCTAATCAAATGTTGGAGGAGAATTCTAGTGTCTCTCGAAAAATACTAGGTTGCCTGACAGGAACAGTTTAGTATACAAGTTCTCTCATAGCGCTTATGAGCAGGATCCCATCATGAATCTCTCACACCTTACTAGTGGCGACTACCACGTGCTTGAAATATTGAGTGAACCCAGGATTTTTATTGAGGGGTTCAGGTCGACATATGCGAGAAACCTATAGACAACATATTTCTGTACAGATAATTCTACTATAATTCATATGATACTTGCTGACTTCTGGGAGTTCCATTATCTAGACTCCAGTGCACTTACTTTCCCCAGATACAATTCATGGGACTGTCCATCATCTCAATCCTTATTGGTACCATCTCCAAATCTAGTGAATGACCTTCAGTTTGTTCTTTGCTGTCCTGACCGGCTAGGATTTCCTCACCACATTCCAGGTTGGTCATCATAGATTGTCTCTCCATCTGCTTGTGTGGTGAAGCATGTTTGTCCTAATAGAAGAGCCACTAAAAGAATTTAGTGACGTAGCGGAAGCGATTAAAAATCAAACCTTGAATAACCCAACAGGAGGATTGCCTTGAAACAAGGAAGAACTAAAACAAAACTAAAGAAAAATAAATTGTAGAGACAAATCTTAATTGTATTGATTGAATAATTGAATTGGTTCTACAAAGCATGACTCTTTATATAGACTAAAGACTAAGACCAACTAGCACTAGGACTTCCTAAACAAAGAAATCAAAATACAAATCCTACTTTGAATTGTATAACTAATATCAACTTAGTAGTAAACCAACTATTCTAGAACTTCTAGACTCTAAATTAGAAATTACTAAATAAAATAATAAGATAAAAAAAAAAAAAATTTCTGACGATGATGTCAACATTGCTGGTGATGACGTCAGCAATGACGTCAGCACTGTTCTGCATCCGTCCCCTCTTCTTTAAAAGAACTCGTCCTCGAGTTAGAAGTATCATCAGCATGAAAGGGATAGATATCTTTGACATTGAAGGTCTTGGAAATATGCATGTCACTCGGAAGATCGACAATATAAGCATTGTCATTGATCTTGCGAAGAATCTTTAGGGGACCAATCTTCTTCATTTTCAACTTGTTGTAAGTACCTACTGGAAATCTCTCCTTACGCAAATGCACCATTACTAAGTCTCCAACTTTGAATGTTTGAGAACGACGATGTTTGTCAGCATCTTCCTTGTAATGAGTATTAGAATTCTCAATATTCTTCTTGACTGTGTCGTGAAGCTGAGTCATACTATCAACCATTGCATCTGCATCAAAATTCATACCTGAAACCTTAGGCAAAGAGACAAGGTCAAGGGTATGATTGGGAACTTTAACATAGACAATTTGAAAAGGAGAATATCCTGTAGTACGACTCTTTGAGGTATTGTAAGCAAACTCGGCTTGAGGCAAAGCAAGATCCCATTGTTTTGGTTTGTCACCAGAGAGACAACGAATCAAATTTCCCAATGTTCGATTCACAACTTCAGTTTGACCATCAGTTTGTGGGTGAGAAGTACTACTAAATTTCAAGGAAGTGCCAAGTCTTATCCACAAAGTCTTCCAGAAGTAACTTAAAAATTTGGTGTCACGGTCTGAAGTAATAGATTTTGGAACTCCATGTAAACGAACAATTTCCTTGAAGAATAAAGTAGCAATATTGGAAGCATCCGATGTCTTCTTGCAAGGAATAAAATGAGCCATCTTGGAGAACCTATCTACAACAACCATAACCGAATCAACAGCTCTTTGAGTCCGAGGGAGACCCAAGATAAAATCCATAGAAACATCAACCCATGGTGCATCAGGAACCGGTAATGGTGTGTACAAGCCAGTATTTTGAGATTGACCTTTTGCGGTTTGACAAGTATAACACCGCTGAATGAGATTACCAACATCTCTTTTTAGGGATGGCCAATAATACCTTTCTTCAATCAAAGCAATAGTCTTGTCACGACCCATGTGACCTGCGAGACCTCCAGCATGCATTTCACGAATGATATGTTCTCTAAGGGAGCCTTGAGGAATGCACAAGTGATTTCCCTTGAAAAGAAAACCATCCTGAATAAGGAAATCATCTGTACCAGATTGATTTTGAGAGCATTTAATCCACATATCTGAAAAATCAGGATCATCATCATATAAATCCTTCAAATAATCAAACCCAACAATATCGGTGTTGACTGTAACGAGCAAAGAAGCTCTTCGACTGAGGGCATCAGCTACTTTGTTTTGTTGACCTGATTTGTGCTTAATCACAAAAGTGTATTTGTCAATTGTGTCTTTCCATCTGTCATGCATTCGATTTGTCTTGGAACTGCTTTGAAGGAATTGCAAAGCTTGGTGGTCAGTGTAGAGAATAAATTCTCGATGGATCAGATAGTGATGCCAATGACGCAATGTTTGAACCAACGCAAAGAGTTCCAATTGATAAGTAGACCATTTCTTTCGAGCATCACTAAGTTTCTCACTAAAAAATGCAAGAGGCTTACCTTCTTGAGAAAGAACAGCGCCAATACCCATGATGGAAGCATCACAATCTACTTCAAAAATCTTGGAAAAATCAGGTAGAGCGAGAACCGGGGCTGTAGAAAGCTTGTCTTTAAGTAAGTTAAAACTTTTGTCGGCTTCTTCAGTCCATTCAAATTTAGTACCTCGCATACAATATGTCAAAGGAGCTGCAATAGAGCTGAAGTTCTTGACAAAACGTCGGTAAAAAGTAGCCAAACTATGGAAAGAACGAACATCATGAATTGTACGAGGTGTAGGCCATTCTCGTATTGCTTTCACCTTGTCTTCATCAACATGTATACCTGAAGCACTTACAATGTAGCCAAGAAAAAGAATGCGGTCTGTCATGAAATCACACTTCTTGATGTTGATGAGAAGCGAATTATCATAGAGAACCTTGAAGACTTCCCAAAGATGACACATGTGTTGTTGCTGATTCTGACTATAAATTAATATGTCATCAAAATATACGACAACGAACTTTCCAATGAGAGGCTGCAACACTTTAGTCATCAAACGCATAAATGTACTTGGGGCATTTGACAAACCAAAAGGCATTACCATCCATTCATAAAGACCATCCTTTGTCTTGAAAGCAGTTTTCCATTCATCTCCTGGTCGTATGCGGATTTGATGATAACCACTCTTTAAATCAATCTTAGAGAACACTTTAGAACCAATAAGCATATCAAACATATCATCCAAGCGAGGAATAGGAAACCTGTAACGAATGGTAATTTGGTTGATTGCACGACTATCAACACACATACGCCAAGAACCATCTTTCTTTGGCACAAGCAAAGCATGAACTGCACAAGGACTCATACTAGGGCGAATGAGGCCTTTCTCGAGTAAATCATTAACTTGGCGTCGAAGCTCTTCATGTTCTTTAGGTGTCATACGATAGTGGGGAAGATTGGGAAGACTTGCACCAGGCATCAAATCAATGTGATGTTGAATATCACGCATTGGAGGCAATGATGAAGGTAGATCGGTGGGTATGATAGTTTTGAATTCATCCAATAAAGGTTGGACAACCATGGGAATTTTTGATTCTTCTCTCTTTTCTTCCTTAAGTACAAGAGCATAGATTGTGTCAGTCTTTTTGAAATCCTCTTCATGGTCCTTAAAAATCAAACAAGTTCGCTCTTCGACTTTAGAAACTTCATGAACAGGTTTTGGACGCATAGAACCCAAAGTATGTTTCTCACCATCTTTCTTAAAGGTAAATATATTGGCATAACAATCATACATAGCACGACGATCCCATTGCCAAGGTCGACCAAGTAACAAATGGCTAGCATCCATATCAAGAACATCACAAAGAACCTCATCATGATACTTGCCAAGAGAAATGGAACACGACATTGAGTAGTCACCATGAGTGAGTGACCATCCTTAACCCAACCAACGGAATAAGGCTTAGGATGTGGAGTCACGGGTAGATCCAACCTAGTCACCATATAGGTGGAAACATAATTATCATGGGAACCACCATCAATAATCAAATTAACAGCCTTATCCTTAACTTGACAACGAGTCTGAAAGATCCTTTTCCGTTCAGAATTCACCGGTTGAGAAGGAGCATAGAGAAGCCTTCGAATAACACCCAAGAATGGAGCATCCACTTCATATTGAATCTCATTACTAGGTTCACAGTTATCATAATAATCTTCATCATAGTCATCATCGCAATCGTTTTCATCATGATTAATAAAGTTAACTCTAGACTTGTCTCGTTTCGGACATTCATGTTGTTTATGTCCAGGTTGGCCGCAACGGTAACAATTTGGCATGGTAGGGTAAGCATATGGATTGGTTTTGCTTGGTTGGGTGGTTTGTGAAGTTTTGGTAGGTGGAGGTTGATCATTGTTAGAAGCAAGTGTGGATTGATTGTTTGTAATAGTGTTGGGTGAAGAGTTAGTGTTTGGAGAATTTTGATTGTTGCAGTGTGCACTAGATGATGGTGAAGGGTTGTAGTTGTTGCGACGATTTGGATAAGATTGAGAAGAAGATGGAGAAGAGTATGACTTACTAGAATTCGAGTGAAAACCATTATGTTGCTCAATGTTGAGTGCGATTTGAATTGCATCGGCCAAGGTAGGAATTGAGTGAAAAATCTTCTCCACGATATTCCGATTCAAACCATTACGAAAACGAGTAACTAATTGATCTTCACTTTCCACGGTGTTATTTTGAGATACCAAGCGATGAAACTCAGCAGCATAGGCATCAACACTACGAGATCCTTGGCGACACGATAACAGTTGGTTGTATAAAATTTGCTCATAATCCTTAGGCAAGAAACGCTCCATAATCAAAGTTTTCATACGTGCCCAAGAAACAATATCCCGCTTATTATTCTTTCGACAATGAGCCTTGAGTTGTTCCCACCAAGCAGAAGCACCTTGTTTGAGTTTATATGCCACAAGCTTAACTTGTGCATGTTCAGGAGTATCCATGTACTCAAAGAAATTTTCAACTTCATGAATCCAATCAAGAGTCTCCTCAATATGCATATTACCAGTAAAAGTAGGGAGATCAATTTTCATACGAAACTGGTCAGATTGAGTACGAAAATTATTGTTGTAGTGTTGTTGAGGTTGAGGTTGAGGGCATGCTTGTTGATAGTAATTTTCAGCATCATCATCACTATCATGATCATCAAGATAAGAATTTGGTGCTCGAGGGGCGCGACGGTGATAAGTTTGTTGAAAACGATTAATAGGAAGATTGGGGGGTGGTTGAAAATTTTGTGTAGTGGGTGGGACATTGTTGGTTGAATGTAGGAGTTCGTAGCGAGATTGAGATGGAGAAGCAGTAGTCGTATAAGTGGTGCGAACTTGCGGAGTATTGGAGAGTTGAGATGGTTGGGAGTTATTATAGGGTTGTTTGTATGGGTAGGGATGTGAAAATAGGTTTTGTGGTGTTTGGGGGCAACCATGAATAGGGAGAGATGTGAAGTCAATATTGGAACCTTGTGGTAAAGTTGTGGTGGTGGTGAAAAATTGGGGTGGTTGAGATATGTTGGTCATAGTAGAAGGTGGGAGGGTGGGAGCATCAACAATAGATTGCTTACCTTCAAACTTATCAAATCGAAGCGTAAGTTTATCGATTGAAGCGGTGAGACGATTAATAGCCGAATTGAATTCAACCTTCGTCACATAATCTCCAAGATTACCGACTTGGGAGCGGGGTGAAGAATCTCCGTCATTAACCATTGTAGGATCGGAACGAAGCTCTTGATACCAATTGACGTAGTGGAAGCGATTAAAAATCAAACCTTGAATAACCCAAGGGGAGGATTGCCTTGAAACAAGGAAGAACTAAAACAAAACTAAAGAAAAATAAATTGTAGAGACAAATCTTAATTGTATTGATTGAATAATTGAATTGGTTCTACAAAGCATGACTCTTTATATAGACTAAAGACTAAGACCAACTAGCACTAGGACTTCCTAAACAAAAAAATCAAAATACAAATCCTACTTTGAATTGTATAACTAATATCAACTTAGTAGTAAACCAACTATTCTAGAACTTCTAGACTCTAAATTAGAAATTACTAAATAAAATAATAAGATAAAAAGAAAATAAATTTCTGACGATGATGTCAGCATTGCTGGTGATGACATCAGCAATGACGTCAGCACTGTTCTGCATCATTTAGCATACCTTCTTTTAATATTAATATTTTCTACTACCGCGGTTGGCCAAATGTAATGGACAAGTTGATGTGTAATCACAAGATTGAATGTATAAATTGAGACCTTCCTCCCCAAAAGATATGTCTAGACAAGTGCTAAAGGCCTAAATATTATTTGATAGGTGGGGGTTGAAAATGAAAGACCACAAGATGTGCTTCATCCAATTCCAATGACATCCTTCCTGCCATGACTATTGAAGTTCAATGTCACTAATAGATTCCATGTTCTGACAAAACTTTGAATATTAAAAGGAATGGGAACTTAACTATTGGGAAAGGTTATAGAAATCTTGTGTAGTTTGTGATATGATGATTTGTGCAACTTGCAGTTGGGATAACCGGATAAGTATAAGCCTAGCGAAAAATCCCACATAGCATGGATACAAACCTAGAAAATTTTCTCAGATAATTGAAGGTGTAAGGATGTCGAATTCTTCTGTCAATTTTCCTTAAGGTGTAAAGGTGTCAATTGACAGAGCCGATCTGTTTAAAGACAGTACCCTCCAAGTTCAGTTCAACATATAGGTTGTCTTTGGCATTTCAAAACAGTTCATGGAAAATTTTAATTGTATCATCCATCTAGTCTTCAATTAGGAAGATTGCTCCCATTCAGAAGTCTAATAAAATTCTTCCCATGACGCTGCAGGCTATTAACTTCAAGGTAGCTCGACGACATATGCTTCCATACCATTAGACAATTATTATTAACTAGCTGATTGGGGTTGCCCTACATGTCAGAACTTGATATATCATTGTAATGTGCCTTATCTAAGTGGTTATTTCGCCATACATGCAATGAATCACATTAAATTGGTAGTTGAGATATGGATGCAGAAGATAACAACACCAAAACAATGAAGTACCAGAAAAAAAAAACACACCACAACACAGACTGTACAAGAGAGGGGTTACGGATGATTTAACGTCAGACTGTACAACGAAGAACAACTCACAATTTCTCAAATAGAGGAAAATAATAATAAAGGGAGACTGCTGTGGACTAAATAAAAATAACTAGGCATGGGAAATAATTAGCGCGCAGAAACATAGTAGAAAGAGAATGGATGAAGAACTGAAACTTTTTTTTAAAGTATGCGGCACAGTTATAATATCACTAAGCTACTCTTACTTGGTTTCTTCTACAATCCCGAAAGGAATAATGAGACTCCTCACACTTGTTCCTATTATTTTCACATTTCTTGTCATTCCAATGTTTTTCTCATCTGTTACACTTCAACTTTTTTCAGGTCTTATTATAGCTTGGCTTGCTAATTTCAAGCTTCTTCTATTTGCATTTGGTAAGACTCCTCTTTCAACCAATTCATCTCTAACTCTGCTGGAATTCATTCTAACTACTAGCCTTCCTATTTGGATCAAACAACACAAATCTCATACGATAAAACGTAAAGAAACATCATCATTTCCTATCAAAACCATTTACCTCATCGATTCCTCAGTAGATTATTTCACAAATATTCGTGGCCTCATTTGGTTGTTACTTATGTACTTATACAAGTACAGTGAATATATGCACCCGCTTGTTTTTCGAGTAGTGTATAGCTTCCACATGAATTCATGTGTTGTACTCATGTTTAGGCTACCCGCACTTATGGTTCGGCTTTTGCTTAGAAAGGAACTCGAGCCACAATTCGACAATCCACATCTCTCCACTTCATTACAAAATTTCTGGGGGAAAAGATGGAACCTTATGGCCTCAAGAATATTGAGATCTACCATATATGAGCCTGTAAGATTTCATCTTTCACCATTACTAGGAAGGAGATGGGCTTTACATCCAGCTTTACTTGCAACTTTCCTGGTATCTGGTTTAATGCATGAGATTATTTACTATTATGCGATACGTAGATGGCCTACATGGGAAGTGTTGTTATTCTTCACTATCAATGGTGTTTTGGTATCGATTGAAATTGAAGCAAAGAAGGTTTTAGGAGAAAAGTGGAGTTTGCAACCAGGAAAATCATCGATGTTGACAATTGGATTTTTGCTAGTTAGCACTCCTTGGTTATGCTACAGCCAACTTATAAAGTCAGGTGGTGTTGTTAAGGTTCTCGAGGAGTATGTCTCTTTAGCCAAGTGGGCAAAACATGCATTGCGATTTATCTGGTAGTTATTCGTTCAGCCTGTCATATAAATCTTGGGGACTAGATTTTTCGTGTTTATTATAGCTGAAGTCTGCTGTAGGTTGCTCTTGAGAGTAATGATCTGAAGAATACATACTCCTTTTTCAAAATATCAACATATTTAGATCTGAACATTTGTCAGAACATAAAAAAAAATGGGAGTATGTTGTGCTATAATCGAACTTACAGACAACATATTACTATAACTCATATGATACAGTAATGCTGGACTTCTATAGTCCCAGTATCTAGACTCTATGCACTTACCTTTCCCCAGATACAATTCATGGGACTGTCACTTACCAAAAAAAAATAATAATTCATGGGACTGTCCATTTCAATCAATTCTTACTGGTCTCATCTGCAAGACTAGCGAAGGACCTTCAATTTGCTGTTTGCGGTCCTGGCCGGCTAGGATATCCGCACCACCTTCCAGGTTGATCCATCTGATGGACTGATGATGGTCTCTCGATCTGCTTGTTTGATGAAGCATGTTGGTCCTCATAGAAAAGCCACTCCAAAAGAATTCAGCATACCTTCCTTCAACATGTTCTACTACCGGATAAGGGTGCTAATAGTAATAGGGTTGGGTTGGGGTAAGTTTCAGGTTGGGTCTAACCGGTTGGCAGGTCTAACAGTCTAGACCCAAACCCAACTTGTTATGTTAATGGGTATATATTTTCAAACCTGAACCCAATCCGTTGTTTCACGGGTATACCTGAACCCAACCCGTTAAGACTTGTTAGATATCCAAAACACAAAAATACTTGAGAAAAAAAATTCTACTCATTCCAAAACAAAAATAAATATAAGTTTATAACTACTTTTACTTGATTAGCTACTTGTGAGATTTATAGAAATGTTTTAATTAGGGTTTGAATGGTGGAGTAGAAGTGAAGAAAAAATGAATAATGAAGTATATATAGTTCATGCGGCCACTAGTAATTGATAGATAGCCACTTGGGGTTATACATTTTTATTACTTAAGTTATTATCCAGTGATCTACTGATTTATGCACCACAGTACCGCACTAATAAAAATATAAAAAAATATTAAACAGGTTCACGGGTTTATCCATGTGTATAAAAGCTAAACATGAAACCACCCAATAACTTAACAGGTTTCGCGGGTTTACCCAAAGTAGACCCGAAACCTGTGGATGAATTACCCAAACCCATTATTAACGGGTAGGTTTCAGGTCGGGTTGGCGGGTTTCAAGTCATATTGCCAAAGCCTACTACCCGAACATATTGAACTTATAACGAATGCTACGAGTTGAGCTTCTCCCAAAGCTAGGCATCCCTCATTCCATGACTTTAGTTTCATAGGTCAGTATTGAAGTTCAATGTCTCTGACCACTTTTATGTTCTGACAAATGTTCGAACTTTACAAAAGTATGAGAACTTATGTAGTTATGTTTTGGTATGATTTGTGCAACTTTCTCATTAGGGATAATCACACATAAGAGGCGTCCTATGGAAATTTTTGTGTGCTTCTATGGCTTGATAGGAATAGTGAGTCTAGTACTCTAGTCAAGGGTTCAAAATATCGCTGATATCCGCGAAATTCCGGCGGCATATGTCCGTTTTCAACCAATCGGAGCGGTACGAAAGGGCGGATCTGATTCGGTCCAGGTACCTACCCATGTCGACCCGAATTACTGATATTTTCACGGATATCCGACAGTAGCCGGAAATCACGGATATCCTCTTTTTTACAATTCCGATCAGTAATGGTGAAGTCTCCACTTTCCGATCTTTTTTTGGCAATAAATTCAGCCAATTTTTCTTGATAATTTCGCCGAATATCTTTCTCTCTCTCTCTCTCTCTCTCTCTCTCTCTCATTCATTAAATTAAAGCTCTCTCATTACCTAAATTTTGTTGTCTTTCGCCGAAATCTATACTGGCGGAATCTGTAAGTTTTAATTTTTGATGACTGATGATCATTCAATGATCTAAAGTGATTTCAAAGTGAAATTTCAATTTCAATTTTAAAATTCATTACTGCCTGCCGGAATTGTTTAACAAATTTTGTTATATCATACTATGATGATTTTAATTATTGAATTGTTGATGATTTAAAATTTTAAATTGTTATACTGTCAGAATCTATGCTGCCGGAATTGTTGAATTTTTTTTTTATATCATATAACTTATATAGTGTTGAACTGTTGATGATTTAAATTGTTATACTGCCGCAATTAATCTATACTGGCGGAATTGTTTGTTAGTAAAAATTTTGGTCTAAAAACTATTATGTTAAATTATATTAAATTGTTGCTGCCGGAATAGTTTGTTAGTAAAAACTAAGATTAAAAATTAATAAAATGTTTCAAATATGAAAATTTTAGAAATTAATAAAATGTTTCAAAACTAAGCTAATTTACAGGAACTTGTTGCACGACGAGTTGTTTCTGGGCACACAAAACGAAGAAGACCACGACGACGAGTTGAAGAGGTGGGACGATAGGAGCAGGATGTGGGACGACGAGAGTCTGTGACTAGTGGTGCTTCTTCACAACAGACCTTGATTCAGGACGAGGACGATGAGACTAGAACGCAGCGAGACTTGGAGGAAACATTGAGGCGTTCGACACAAGACCCTGATTACTTAGAGCAACGAGACTTGGAGATGGTTATTGAAACATCATGTAGGGAGCATCTTTCTTCATCTACCAAAGGAGCATCATCTAGTCGAGACTTCATTGATTATGATAGTGATCTTGGGTTTTAGTTTGTTCTTTTATCTTACTAGGATTGTACATTTTATTAATCTCGCTTAGTAAGGATTTAAGTTAATTATATACGTTTTATGTAAGTTAAACATTTTATTTATGTTAATTATGTTGGTTTCTAAGTTCGTTAAATAATACGGATATTCTCGAATATTCTCGAAATTCCGAAAAAAACCACGAAATGTCGGATTCTTAAACCTCACCATTTCGACACATGTCCTCGAAATTTCGGGGCATATACTGATTTTCCAGACATCGAAATTTTGTCTGGATTCGGCATCTTGAAGTATGCTCTAGTCTGTCTGAAGGTTACTGGCAGCAATAATTGAATCTTGCGTGTTTTCGGTCTGGTTGCTTGAGTGTAGGCTTTCATGTCAGCTAGGATTTTCTCGATCACCCCATAACAAAGTGTTGTTCAGGTTTTTGTTATGTTCAGTTTTAAAACGCTGTAGCAAAATAGACATAACCTCGTGCTCAGTACTTAGAATCATGATCCGTTTATTGGGTTAGAAAGTAGTTTGTCTAGCTTTCTACCGATATATGGCATGATTTCTAATTCTCAGTATGCAGTCAGGAAATCCTCGAAGTTCTGACAGGTAGCAGACCTTGTAGTGGCAGCAGATTGGACAACATATTTTGGCAGCAGTCATGGACCCAGTTTAGGCCCAATGACGTGGTAAATCCTAATTTACGTTGTAGTACACTATATAAAGCCATGATAGTGTAGGAAACCTTAGAAGTTTTGGAAGCCATGAGAAACAAAAGTCTAAGGGAGTTTTGAGAGATTCAAAACTTGGAGATTTGAGGTTTGGGAGGCTTTGGCGAAAACTTGAGAGCAATCTTTATTGGGGATTTCTAGGTTTGTGTTCTTCTTGTAAAGGGTGTGAGGTTGAGTTGTGTGAGATCTCATCTTGTAATCCTTTTGGTGGAAGATAATAAAGTTCTTTGTTTTTGCTTGTGGTGGTTTATTCCCCATGAGGGTTCCACCACGTATATCTTATGTATCGGTTTCGTTTTTCTTCTTATCATTACTTGTATCTTCTAGATCTTGGGTTATTTCGCACTGATTTATTGATTTATTATTATTATCAATAAATCAATAAAGGTTTATTGTCGCCCAACACAAAGGTTTATTGATTTATTATCACCCAACACAAAGGTTGCTTGAAAATGTGCAAAACTGCAAATATAGTTTTTTTCTGCATATGGATGCATAATTCATAGTTTCACAGACAATGCTGACTTCCAAAATTGGTGGAGCTTGTTACTATTCCTTGCAAACTTTTGTCAAAGTTGCCAACAAATCTGTTCTTACTTGCATTCGATTTAATACCTTCCGATAGAGGACTCTGTATTGCTATTAGGTCGAGGAAAATTGACAGATATCTAACTAAAAACGTACTTGCTTACAAGCATTGATTATTACTTCAGAATAGTGTGACGAGTCTAACTCTAAACCACATGTTGATTTTAGATCAATGAAATGTACGAGATAAACAGGTGATATGGACAACAGAAACCATAATCAAAATACCTACCGCCTGACGAAATAATAATGAACCTCAGCATTTCCCCACAAGCAGATGCAACAAACAAAGATAACTATATACACATGAACACTGCAAAGTATTATTTGTAAAACATAGTAGAGATATAGAATGGATGAAGAAATGAAAACTTTCTTCAATGTATCCTGCATAGTTATAATATCATTAAGCTATACATACTTTGTTTCTTCAAGAATCCCAAAAGGAATGATAAGATTCCTGTCAGTTGTTCCTATAATTTTCACATTTCTTGTTATTCCATTGTTTTACTCATCAGTTATATTTCAAATTAGTGCAGGTATTTTTATAGCTTGGCTTGCTAACTTCAAGCTTCTTCTATTTGCATTTGGTAATAAGAACCCTCATTCGACCAATCATCATTCATCTCTATCTCTTCTGGAATTCATTCTAACAACCATCCTTCCTATTTCGATCAAACAACACAAATCTCATACGACAAAACGTAAAGAAACACCATCATTTTCTATCAATACCAATTATTGCATCATTTGGTTGCTAGTTGTGTACTTATACAAGTACAGTGAATATATGCATCCGTTTGTTTTTCGAGTCGTGTATAGTATTTACATGAATATATCCGTTGTACTCATATTTGGGGTACCTGCACTTATTGCTCGGCTTTTGCTTAGAAAGGAACTCGAACCACAATTCGATAATCCACATCTATCCACTTCATTACAAAACTTCTGGGGGAAAAGATGGAACCTTATGGTCTCAAGAACATTGAGATCTACCATATATGAGCCTTTAAGATCTCATCTTACACAATCACTAGGAAGGAGATGGGGTTTGCATCTGGCTCTACTTGCTACTTTCCTGGTATCTGGTATAATGCATGAGATATTTTACTATTATGCGATCCGTGAATGGCCTACAGGGGAAGTGATGTTATTCTTAGCCATCAATGGCGTTATGGTATCGATTGAGATTGAAGCCAAGAAGGCTTTAGGAGAAAAGTGGAGTTTGCACCAAGGGATTTCATTGATGCTGACAATTGGATTTTTCCTAGTTAGCTTTCCCTGGTTATGCTACAACCAGCTCATAAGGTCAGGTGTTCTTGTTAAGGGTCTTGAGGAGCCTGTTGCTTTAGCCAAGTGCGCAAAACATGCACTACTATCTATTTTGTAAAAAAAAAAAAAAAATGTATTTATTTTATTTTATTTTATTTAACATTCAAAACAAATTTTATTGATAAAGATTGAAGGAATTACACAAAGTTAGAGGACAAGCGCGCTACAAACTGCACCACAAGCCCTTTATTGGCAAGCGGGGTTGAGGGGACCCCTACCCCTTTAAATTACGTGTGGAAACTTTTATCAACAATCAGTTGTTGATAAAGAGGGGTGCTACTATTGAGCCACATGCTCATTCGCTAAAAATGGTTTGGTAAGCCTGTTTTTAATAAGATCAATAACTCGGTAATGCTGGCGGGATTGAAACCTCAGACCTCTTGTATCATCATCCAGAGGTTTTACCAGTTGAGCCAATAAAGTTAAGCTGGGGTAGAGGCAGACCCCAACCTGTATATTACCATCACAAAGGTTACAAACTCCCAAAGAGGATAGTCATTTGAGGGAGTGGCTCATAAATAAAACCCAAAAGACATTCTACTACCAGAACATGTTGAGCTAATAACGAAGGCCACGCGTGACTATAATTTGTGCAACTTGCAGAAAATTCAAAACAACAGAACTAAGTACTTTAAAATCCAACTACAACCTTAACATGGAAACCAACTTCATTATATTTATCCCAAGTGAAAGTTCAGTTCAACATATTGGTTGTCTTTGGCATTCCAAAACAGTTCTCGTTCGGAAAAGTTATTGTTAAACTACTTTTCAAAACAATGTCAGCTAATAAAAATTTAGCTTCCCATGGTTTGTTATTGCGTGATCCTCCACGAATAAAATTCAGAGAGTAACTCTGTTAACCGAGCTAAAATATTTCATGCCCATTACTTCATCAGACGCTTGTTACATGGAAGATGTAAAAACAAACTCTTAGATTTGGAACATTCATCCATTTCAGAGGTCTAACAACATTCGGCCCATGACCCTGCACGCTATCAACTCCAAGGTGCGCAGCTCGACCATTTAAATTAGCTGGGGTATGATAGCGATCAACTTCAAAGAAGCTCGACCAGAGATATATGCTTCCGCACAATAGGACAATTATTATTAACTACTCCCTTCCGTCCAACTTTTATAGGCGCTTTTGGTGTTTACAGATGGATTAAAAAATCATAATTAATGATGCAAAAGTAATGCATTTTTTACAAACATTTCCAGTTTTGCCCTTAATTTAATACTCCACTTCAAGATATTCAAACTTAGAAAATTGGTATAAGACTTTGAAATGGTTGATAACCATGGAAAATTAATAAGGGTAATTTGGTAATCTGATTATTTTTTCACCTTGAGAATGATAAAATGGACAAGATTTTGTGACAAAAAAAAAACTGAAAAGTGCCTATAAAAGTTGGGGTTGTACCTCAACTAAGTGGTTGTTTCGACATAAATTTTATCAGCTTGGATTGATGTACATGCAATGACACACATTAAATTTGGTAGTTGTAAGATATCAAATAAGGTCTCCAACACGATTCAAAAAAACCAACACCAAAACAATTAAGTACCAGGAAAAACACAATGAATAAAGACACACCACAACACAAAGAGAATACAGAGAGGAAGTTGCGGATGATTTAACTACATATCGTCGATACGTGGCAGGCATATATTGTTGGTGTAACACCCAAGAGTTGGGTTAGTCCTACATCACCAAGGAAGTGGTTGTATTGGTAGTATATAGAGCTTAACCAAAACCCTCTACTGCTGGATAGGTGGACCTTGATCCAAAACCCTCTACTGTTGGATATCCGCAGTGATTAAAGGAGGACAATATTGATATTAGTGAGTGGTATGGTGCTCGACACTCCGGGATGAGCGAGGACGAAATCTCAGGGCATTACAGTTGGCGTATGTTTTAAAGTTGCATAAGCGGATGGGGCTTCGTATAGACACAGAGAAATTTTTGGGGCAAAAGTGTAAAACTAAGATTCCAAATTTTCATGAAGAAGACAGGGTAACCTCCTTAGGAATCCCTGTGCATAGATACTTGAGACGACCGATCACCACAACATATTCCCCGATCCCCCTTACATCTTCCATGTATACGTATACATTTCAGTTCTTCAAACAGTTTAAGATTCAATCAGTATATAACACTTGATGTTGAACTTGATTTCTTGTTGAGAAGGAAAATACTAGGTTGCCTGACATGAACAGTTTAGTATGTCCTTGAAATATTGAGTAGACACAGGATTTTTATTGAGGGGTTGAGGTTGAAAAAATATGCTAGAAACCTATAGACAACAACATATTTCCGGGAGTTCATATGATACTTGCTTTCTTCCGGGAGTTCCATTATCTAGACTCTAGTGCACGAGTTGGGAGTTCTATTGTCTAGAGTTGCAATTGATTCTTTCAACTAAGCCTCTAACGCGTAAGACAAGTCCTAAAGGCCTGAAAATTATTTGATAGGTGGAGTTGAAAACGAAGACAAGTTGTGAATTGTGATTCATGCAATGACATCCTTCCTGCCATGACTATAGTTCTTCCATCGATCAGTATTGAAGTTCAATGTCACTGATAGCTTCCATGTTCTGACAAAACTTCGAACATTAAAAAGAATGGGAACTTAACTATTGGGTGAAGTTATAGAAATCTTGTGTAGTCTGTGATAGGATGATTTGTTCAACTTGCAGTTAGGGATAAATATAACTCTAGCAAAAAATCACACATGGTATGGATACTAGTTAAACCTAGAAAATTTTCTGAAATAGTTGGATTCGCCACACACGAGGTGGCTGCTACCTTGTTATGCCACTTTGAAGCTGTAAGGGTGTCGACTTCTTCTGTAAATTTTCTTCAATGTGTAAGGTGTAAAGGAGTCAATTGACAGATTCCTCTGTTTTAAGACAGTACCTTCCATGTTCAGGTGTCAATTGACAGAATAACCGCTTGCATTAGGAAGATGTGTCTCATTCAGAGGTCAAACAAGGCTGCAGGCTATCAACTTCAAGGTAGCTCAACGACATATGCTTCCATACCATAAGAAAAACTATTATCAACTAGGTGATCGGGGTTGTCCTACTTGTCAGAACTTGATTAATAACATTAAATTGGTTAGTTGATGAGTTATGGATGCAGAAGATAACCAACACCAAAACAATGTAGTACCAGAAACAAACACACCCCACAACAACAGACTGTTTGGACCATTAAAAAGGGGGACTGTACGTGAGAGGGGGGCTGTTTCAAGACAGTACCTTCCATACCTCAATAAAAATTTTGCGAATAAGCATGTGGTTCAATGTTAGCACACCTCTCACAAAGTGGAGAGGTTGTGGGTTCGAAAACACGTCAACAGCTGATTGTTAGATAATAAGTTTCCCCACGTAATTTAAAAGGGGGACTGTACAAGAGAGGGGTCACAGACTCACAGATGATTATCACCAAGAACAACAACAACCAATTTCGGAAAAAACCTAAGGTTATTTCAGATCAATACAAGGCAATGTACCAGATAAACAGGCGCAATGAGTATTGATAAAACATAGTAGAGAGAAATGGATGAAGAAATTAAAATTTTCGTCAAAGTATGCAGCGCAGTTATAATATCACTAAGTTACGCGTACTTTGTTTCTTCAAGAATCCCAAAAGGAATGATAAGATTCCTGTCACTTGTTCCTATAATTTTCACATTTCTTGTAATTCCATTGTTTTACTCATCAGTTACATTTCAAATTGGCTCAGGTCTTTTTATAGCTTGGCTTGCTAACTTTAAGCTTCTTCTATTTGCATTCCGTAAAAATCCTGTTTCAACCAATTATTCATCTCTATCTCTTCTGGAATTCATTCTAACTACCAGCCTTCCTATTTTGATCAAACAAGACAAATCTCCTACGACAAAACGTAAATCCTCACTAGAATTCACAATTCGTGGCCTCATTTGGTTTCTACTTTTGTATTTATACAAGTACAGTGAATATATCCCTTGTACTCATGTTTTTCGAGTCGTGTATAATATTACTTACATGAATTTATCCCTTGTACTCATGTTTAGTCTACCGGCACTTATGGCTCGCCTTTTGCTTAGATAGGAACTCGAGCCTCAATTTGATAATCCACTTCTTTCCACTTCATTACAAAACTTCTGGGGGAAAAGATGGAACCTTATGGTTTCAAGAATATTGAGATCTACCATATATGAGCCTGTAAGATCTCGTCTTACACACTTACTAGGAAGGAGATCGGCTTTGCATCTGGCTCTACTTGCTACTTTCCTGGTATCTGGTTTAATGCATGAGATTATTTACTATTATGCGATCCGTGAATGGCCTACATGGGAAGTAATGCTATTCTTTGCCATCAATGGTGTTTTGGTATCGATTGAGATTGAAGCCAAAAAGGCTTTAGGGGAAAAGTGGAGTTTGCACCAAGGGATTTCATTGATGTTGACAGTTGGATTTTTGCTAGTGAGCAGTCCCAGGTTATGCTACATCCAGCTTACAAAGTCAGGTGCTATTGTTAAGACTCTTGAGGAGTCTGTTGCTTTAGCCAAGTGAAACCGGCATGAAGTTGTTTGACATCAATTTTGTGACATAGTGTCCATGGTTATTTCGCCTTGAGTTCATTGTTAAGAAAACCTTGTTGTACGCGCGTCGCCCCGTGTCCTTGTCTTTGCGTCGTGTGTCACAAGTATGGTGTTTGGTTCAGGACGTACGTACCTCTTAAGGACGTACGTACGTATGGTATGTCAGCAAGATTGTTTGTGTTCTGGACGTACGTACCTGTTTAGGATGTTCGTACGTCCAAGTAGTCAGCAGGCTTATTTTCGTATGGAGACGTACGAACGTCATATCGACGTACGTACGTCCAATGTGGGTTTTTCACTTTTCGGCCCATTTTCCTTGGTTTCCAACCCTAAGTATAAATAGGGTTTCTCTTCCAAAGAATAAGTCAGTTCTTTGGCCGTCCAATTCATCTCTTGTCTTGGAGTTTGTTTAGGTTTTGGTTGTTTTTGGTGATTGAACTCATCTTCTTCTTCCCCATTCATCTTCTTCTTCCTTCTTCCCCATTCATCTACTTATTCCTTATTGAATAGTGATTTAGCTTCGAGTCTTCTTGTGTGTTCATCAAGAAGTCGAGTATCCTTGTGTGTTCATCAAGGAACTCTGGTGTAAGCTTGTTTCATAGTTCGGCTTCGAGTCTTCTTGTGTGTTCATCAAGAAGTCGAGTGTATTGTGCGTACATCAAGGTGCTCTGGTGAAGTCAAGGTGTTAGAGATAACCAGGAGTGTCAACTCGCAGTGATTGCAGGTAGTTGATAGGTTTGTAAATCTCTTTTCATCTAGTGGATTTATTTGTTGTCGTGAGGACAACCGTGGACGTTTCCCATATTGGGTTTTACCACGTTAAAAATTTCTGCGTGTTCTTTACTTTCTGCGTATCGTTCTTTACTTGTTTACTGTTTTATTCTTGTTTGGTTTACTATTGTTATATTGCACATATATTGGGTTCTCACCAAGTGCGCAAAACATATTTTGAAAAGGATGATAATTTGTATGTTGTTAGCAATAGTGATTGGGCTCTTCTTTACAGACTTTCTGCAAAGGAATGTGAAAGATTACAAAAAGCTAATATTGATTTGCAAGAAAAATTTAATAAAGCTAATTGTAATGTGTCCACTATTTCTGATAATTTTTGTTTTGAAGATAATGGTGTTTTGCAGACTAAGGTTGATTCTCTAGAACAACGACTCAGACATTGTGCAGAAGACTATATGCTTCAAGGGGAAGTTTATGAATCCAAAATTGAAAATTTGGAAAAGGCTAATCTTTCTTTGCAGGATAAAGTTGAGACTCTTGAAAAACTAATTTCTTATGCTGCAGATGATGCAATTACTATTTCTCAATTATTTGAAAAAGAAAAACTTGACTTGCTATGTAGAATTGCAGCTTTAGAGAAGGCCAATCAGGAGGTCGATGAGAAATATAAATCTCTATTGGTGGAGTATGAGGTAACAAATAATGATCTAACGTCTACTCAACTCCGATTGCAGGTTTTGGACAAAACTAGATTTGACTCTCCTATTGCTAGTTCTACTAGTTCATCTAGTGTGAGTACTCCTGTAAAATCTAGTTTGCCTGCCCTATTGCCGACCCCACCTATTGAGACTAGACTTAATGCTACTAATTTTCAGCATGTTTCTCGTAAGAATTTTAAGTCTAAGGTTAATGGTAAGGCTGTTTTTGCTGGTAAGACATCTTGTTCTCATAGTGGAGGTACAGGTTTTGTTAAGGCACCATGTCACAAATACAATGGTGACATACATGTTTCATCTTCTACTACCATATCTTCTTATAAGAATTCTTTGAGTAAGTCTAATGTTTTTCATTGTTCTTATTGTGGTAGAGTTGGTCATTTGGATATTTTTTGTTGGGATTTTAATCAACATGTTGCATCCTATTCTCATGTTCCTCATCATTATAATCATGTTGATTCTTATGTTCCTTCTTGTGCATTTTCTAGACCTCGGACTTTTAATGTTTCTTTTCATAGGTTTAAGAAAAACAGGAACTCCAACAAAAGGAAGTCAAAGACTAAGGTGGAATTAGTTAAGGACAAGTTCATTCCAAAGCTGGTTAAGGGGAGATCTCATATCTTTTCAACTCCCAAAGTGTGCACGCCTAGTGTTAAACAAGTATGGGTAAGAAAGGATAAGTTGAAGGTTTTTCTGGACTTGCAAAGGTCTGGTGGTGTCCCATAGTTGGGATGATGTGGTTTGTTTCTAGCCTTGTGTTATTTGAATTGCATATTTCTCTAACCACATAGGCTATTTGTTTGGTGTTTTTTGTTCTTCTGTTTATGCATGCGTTAATTGTTCTTTCATTATTCCATGTATGTGTTGTTGGATGCATCTTTTCTAAGATATTGGTTTAGTTCAATTGTCTTAAATAAGTTGCAATATGTTTGGGTGTTTTCTCTTTCTGAATTCTTAAGTATGTTTTGGTATGTATCATGCATTTTTCCTTGCTTGTTTGCACAGTGCACGGCATGCTTGCATAATGGGAGTTTTTGGAAACCACTTACATATTCTTTGAGCTCATAGAACTTCTCCATCTCTCGAGTATTTATGTGATCTTGAGCTATCTCTCCTTTGTTTTGGTGAATGTTCATCTTGTTGTTCGTGTTATTGAGCATTCTCATCTTCCTATTACAACTCTTGTTAGTGGTCAATGACTCACTTTATCCCCAGCCATTTGATTGTCTTTGAAGCAATATCAGTTGGCTAAGAACCCGTTGGGGTTGTGAGGGTCATGCTCTGACGGATGCACTCAAGAGATGTTAGTTCTTGTGTTGCACGTTATCATGGTATTGCACTTCTTGAGTTTGTTTGTGTTTGTCAAAAAGATGTAGGCTACACCCTACCCTCGTGTATTTGAAAAGATGGAGGCAAAAATCACTCCCACGCGGGAATGACATTAGAGTGATGTAGACTAAACTCCACCACATGCGGCAAAATAAAAATCCAAGCGCATATTCATTGTTTTTTATGTAAGGCATACAAAGTTTATATTCCTTTGCCTTTTGGATGTCTTGGTTTTCATTTGAAAGATCATATTTATATTCGTTTGCCTTCTACTCATAATGTTTGTTTCAAAGGGGATTGAAGTTTGTTTCTTCTAAGCTCACTTGCTAATTGTATGTCTCTTGTTGATGGTTCTATATTCTAGGTCTTCAAAGGGTGTGTTCTAGTGGTGAACTTTCTCTCTCTTTGTGCATTGCATTGCATCTACACACACCGAGGTTTAGTTTATGATGCACTTCAATTCTCTTAATTGTTCAATCTTTTGTTTATCCCTACATATTGCCTCTTATTTTTGTACGGATTGGGATTGGCTACTGTTTTTGGAAGTTCATGATGTATTCCTCTTCACTTCTATGGTACATCGGTTCTTGGCCTTTTATCTTCTTATTATGGATATGGGTTGTTAGTTTTGTCGTTAAAATTGATTCATTAGTTATGGTGCAGCCTCTATTTGCTATTGTTTGTGTTTGGTTCTTCATTATCCTAGTCTAACAAGTTTAGTGCGATTCTCATTGCTTGGTTGTTGTCGTATGCACACTTCATGATTATGCAAACCATGTGTTTGATAAAATCTCTACATGGGTATTTTCACATTTCTTGTGCTAGTTTCATCATTTCTCTTACATTTGTTAGTTTGGTTACTGTTGTGCTTATGCCAGACATGCCTCCTAAGCGCGCTCGGACTACTCCCACCAAAGAATCACCCGGTTCCAAGGGTGCTTCGTCATCAGGCACACGTCCTCCTCATCCTCAAAGGAGTAGAGGCGCCGTTCCTTCGGATTCTTGTATGCTTGTTGTTCTAGCATTGGTTGTTGCTACCACCACTTACACTGCTCTTTTCTACTGTATGCAGGTTCATGGACAATGTGCGTGTCGTCAATTTTATTTTTCTCTCAGTAACTTTACAGGCAGATGTTCTTGCTGAAAGTGTTTATGGCTTCCTCTATTTTGGTTCCATTCCTTGGTAATTCTTTTCAGTCGGTGTTTCATTGACACACTAAGGTTTGATTAGATGTGTTCTTGGTAGTCTTCTCCAATAATCCTCCTGTAATGGTTTTGGGCTACCTCTGTTCTACTTTGGGATGCATATGCTCAGTTTGGTCATCTCCTGTTAGCAATTCTCTTCTTTTGACTCTCTAATCTTTCTGACAATGTATGGCATGTAATCGGAGTCTTAGTGTTCTGGCAGGAAATTTGCTTTGAAGTTGGATTGTTGTTTTGTGACTCGGTGACATCGATAATCCTTGCTCATTCTTCAGTTAAAGCATTTTTCTTATGAGCTTGATGGTTGCTTATCGTGTTTGGCATATGTTGAACTAATTTTTGTGTTTCACTAGGGGTGGGCTTACAGGTTTATTCTCTTTATGTCTCTATTCCATTGTGTTTGGGATAATATTTTCTTCTCTTTGTTTATGAGATTCTCTAATTCCTTTTTGTGGTTGGATGAGTTGTTTCAGGAACATGTACAGATTGGATTTTCCATGGAGTCTCAATGGATTTTCTTATACTATGCGTATCTCTTCCTGCAGATACTCATATTCCTGTTGTTTTGTCATGGGATATTGTTGGATGTGTCTAGTATGCATGGTTTTCCTATTCTCTTTCATATCTCCTACTAACTATTGTTTATCTCTTCTTCTTTCTCTTTTCGCATATTCTTTTCTTGCACATTTCTCACAGGTTTGACTATTTGGTTCTTGGTCATTATTGTACCTTCCCAATTTCATCAGGTATGGTATTTCTTCCTTTTTGTTTGTTTGCTCTTTTTCTCTAGATATCTTGCTACTATGAAGTCGTTTCTCTGGGATCTATCTCAGGTGGTTATGGTCGGTTGTTTAAAGTGATATTCTAGTGAATCATTTGTTCCGATTGTTGGTGTCCTGACTCTTTCTTCTATGTATAGGTTTCTCTTGGTTTCTATCAGGGATTTATGTTATGTTTTCTTTTCTTCCCTCTGTTACCTATATAAGTATTCAGTGTCTTTTCACTATCTCCTTCTTATCTCGTTTTGGTTCTTATCTAATCTCCCTTCTTGTGTCTATGTTGGTACTCTTTCTTCTTCATTTATACGCCTAGATCTCTCTCATGTCTTTTAGTTTTGTGTGTCATGGATTCCAGATTTATGGTATGGTTTTCTCTTTACTCTCTTCTACCCTTGTATGCTTGGTTCTTTGTGTGTTTCAAATATCCTTATTTGGTTTGTTTGTTCTAGGTGCATCTTTCTCATATGCATTGCATTTAGGTGAAACTTTTGTTTAGGGGGAGAATTCTTTGTATTGACATCGTGTTAACAAGTGTTTATGTTATGGCTTCCGTTGCATATCCTTTTTGTTGTTAACATGATTGTTCTCTTTCTTTTCTTCTTTAATCTTATTTGTTATGGTTTGGTATTTTTTTTCTTTTCTCTTTCTTTTGTTACCTTGCTTCATTTGTGACAAAAAGGGGGAGATTTATGACTCTAATACTAACACCTTCTTCTTCTTTGTTAGTGTATTTTTGGGTCATGTTTCAGGTATACTACATGTATGGGGGAGTGATCATGTATGGGGGAGTGAAAGTGATGATGATCACAAAGTGCATATACAGTTTTGGGTAAGCTCGAGTATTAAACCTTGGAGCTCATGAAGTATGGGGGAGTTGTTCGAGGAACTTCCGTTGGCTCTTTGATTGTTGTTGCTTCCGTTCGGTCTCTGATGGTTAAAGTGTCTTACTCAAGCTGGATATCAAGAATTGGTGACTCGGTATGTGTTCTACCTTGAGTGGTTTTGTAGGCATGATTTATAAATGCCATGGTTTGGGTTTGTAAGCACGTTTTATAAGTGCTATTAGAGTCATAGGTTTTTGTCACAAAATCAATGTCAAAGGGGGAGATTGAAACCGGCATGAAGTTGTTTGACATCAATTTTGTGACATAGTGTCCATGGTTATTTCGCCTTGAGTTCATTGTTAAGAAAACCTTGTTGTACGCGCGTCGTCCCGTGTCCTTGTCTTTGCGTCGTGTGTCACAAGTATGGTGTTTGGTTCAGGACGTACGTACCTCTTAAGGACGTACGTACGTATGGTATGTCAGCAAGATTGTTTGTGTTCTGGACGTACGTACCTGTTTAGGACGTTCGTACGTCCAAGTAGTCAGCAGGCTTATTTTCGTATGGAGACGTACGAACGTCATATCGACGTACGTACGTCCAATGTGGGTTTTTCACTTTTCGGCCCATTTTCCTTGGTTTCCAACCCTAAGTATAAATAGGGTTTCTCTTCCAAAGAATAAGTCAGTTCTTTGGCCGTCCAATTCATCTCTTGTCTTGGAGTTTGTTTAGGTTTTGGTTGTTTTTGGTGATTGAACTCATCTTCTTCTTCCCCATTCATCTTCTTCTTCCTTCTTCCCCATTCATCTACTTATTCCTTATTGAATAGTGATTTAGCTTCGAGTCTTCTTGTGTGTTCATCAAGAAGTCGAGTATCCTTGTGTGTTCATCAAGGAACTCTGGTGTAAGCTTGTTTCATAGTTCGTCTTCGAGTCTTCTTGTGCGTTCATCAAGAAGTCGAGTGTCTTGTGCGTACATCAAGGTGTTCTGGTGAAGTCAAGGTGTTAGAGATAACCAGGAGTGTCAACTCGCAGTGATTGCAGGTAGTTGATAGGTTTGTAAATCTCTTTTCATCTAGTGGATTTATTTGTTGTCGTGAGGACAACCGTGGACGTTTCCCATATTGGGTTTTACCACGTTAAAAATTTCTGCGTGTTCTTTACTTTCTGCGTATCGTTCTTTACTTGTTTACTGTTTTATTCTTGTTTGGTTTACTATTGTTATATTGCACATATATTGGGTTCTCACCAAGTGCGCAAAACATGCACTACTATCTATCTGGTAATTATTTGTTTCAACCTGTCATATATGAAACCGGCATTTGGTTTCATGGTTTGACATCATTTCGTGTTTGTGTCATCAGCTATCTTGCCCAGACTTCATTGTTAGGTTGAACCTTGGTACATGTGTCATTCCTCATTCTTTCCTCTATCATCTTGTGTACAGGTTACTCAATTTTCAGTCTGTTGGGATTTGGTTCGGACGAAACCCTTTGGTTCAGACGAATTTGTTCCAGATCTTTTATTTGTGCAGAAACAGCTGGAATTTGGTTAGGACGAAACTTTTTGGTTCGAACGAAATTCTTCCATTAAGTTTTTCGTCATTTTTGTTTTGTTTCCTTTTCTAGAGTTCATATAAATAAATTTTCTTTCATTAGAAAACCTAAATCCCCAGCTGTCTATTCCTCTCTTGAGAGTGTTTGTTTGTTGAGGAAACTCTTCTCCTTCTTGATTCATCTTTCTCCCCATTATAATCCATATTCTTTTGCATATTGGCTTTGCGATCTCCTTGTATGACTATGTGACTATCAAGGGATACTAAAGAAACAATCTATCTTTCTAGACTTCGAGTCTTCTTGTGTGTTCATCAAGAAGTCGAGATCTTTGTGTGTTCATTAAGGTTCTCCGGTGAAGTCCAAGGGTTTTAAAGACAGCTGGTATTATCAAGTAGCAGGTGTATGCAGTAGTACTTGATAGACTTGTAATCTCTTACAACATAGTGGATTAATTAGTTACCGATCGAGGTAACCGTGGATGTTTCCCAGTTTGGGTTTTACCACGTAAAAACTTCTTGTCTTCTTTATCATTCTTCTTGTTTTACTTATTGCGGTTTCTATTATATTGCACTAGGTTACAATATAAATCTTGGGGAGTAGCTAGATTTTCGTATTTATCATAGCTATCTCTCTCGTAGTGCAGTAGGTGGCTCTCTTGGGAAAAAAGATTTGAAACTTATGTGCTCCTTTCTTCTCCTTTTGAAGATATCAGAACATTTCTACGTTGATAACTAGAATAATCGATGCAATAAACAGAAGAAAAAAAACCCATCGTCGTGGATCTGAATGAGAGCAGTGGCTACATGGGGACAATACCGGCGTGTTGAATATGTGTCAGATCATTACATACCTATTTGTCACTGTGGTATCTAGTTTGATGCATAAAATAATAATTATTAACACTTGATGTTTAACTTGATTTCTTGTTGACAAGGAAATTAATACTAGGTTGCCTGACAGGAACAATTTAGCATACAAGTTCTCTCATAGCGCAACAAAGATAAGTTATATTTACATGCAGTGATACAAGTGTATCCTATTTGAGAACTTAGCAGTTCTATTCCTGGTAGGACAAGGAAGGGAAAACCCTTTAAAATAGGTTTCCTCGTTCTATAAGGAATAGAAATTGAGTGAAAAAGAAATATTTTTCCTTGGCCAACTAGAAGTTGTCCAAAGCCTATAAATATATGTTTTGGCATAAACCAAAAAATAGAGAGAGAAACATCATGTAGTGCTTACTTCAAGATAGATAAACAAGCTAGTGCTTAATTTGTTTGAATTGATGTTTGTCATAGACCAAAACACAGTGAAACAACTTATTTAGTTGTTTAGAGAAACCACTAAGGTTTACTGTGTTTAGAAACATAAGAGACGCAGCTAGGGCTTAGCTTGTTTAGAGAGTATTGTGAGGAAGAGATTCTTGTAATCTTCACAATATTCAATAAAGAAGATAGTTTTTTCGAGATCTTGTATTGTTTTGTTCATCTTATTTAATGTTATTGTTTAATTCCGCATTCAATAGTATATTTGCCTAGTAATTTGTATCATGCAGAGTGAGAACCCAATATTTGTGCAATATAACAATAGTAAAGCAAACAATAAAGCAATAAATAAATAAAGAACACACGATATTTTTAACGTGGTAAAACCCAATATGGGAAACGTCCACGGTTGTCCTCGCGACAACAAATAAATCCACTAGATGAACAGAGATGTACAAACCTATCAACTACCTGCAATCACTGCGAGTTGACACTACTGGTTATCTCTAACACCTTGACTTCACCAGAGTACCTTGATGTACGCACAAGACACTCGACTTCTTGATGAACACACAAGAAGACTCAAAGCCGATTTATGTAACAAGCTTACACCAGAGTTTCTTGATGAAAACACAAGGATACTCGACTTCTTGATGAACACACAAGAAGACTCGAAGCTAAATCACTATTCAATAAGGAAGAAGAAGATGAATGGGGAAGAAGAAGATGAGTTAAATCACCAAAACAACCTAAACCAAAACCTAAACAAACTCCAAGACTAGAGATGAATTGGACGGCCAAAGAACTGGTTTGTTCTTTGGTAGAAAACCCTATATATAGTTAGAGTTTGAAACAAGAGAAAATGGACCAAAATTGACAGATTTCATATTGGACGTACGTACGTCGAAACAGCGTACGTACGTCCTGAGACGTAAATAGTTCGCTGCCTACTTGGACGTACGTTCAAAACACAAAAGTTTGTTGTTGCCTTACAAGACGTACGTACGCCCTAACTCGGTACGTACGTCCTACACCAAACATGACTTAGACAAACTTGACACGAAGAGAAGGACTAGGGACGACGCGCGTACAACGAGGTTTTCCTAACAATGAACTCAAGGCGAGATAACCGAAACAACTAATGTCACAAAATTAATGTCAAATAACCGAGTGTCGGTTTCAATCTCCCCCTTTGACATTGATTTTGTGACAAAAACCTATGACTCTAATAGCACTTATAAAACGTGCTTACAAACCCAAACCATGGCATTTATAAAACATGCCTACAAAAACACTCAAGGTAGAACACATACCGAGTCACCAATTCTTGACGTCCAGCTTGAGCAAGACACTTTAATCATCAGAGACCGAACGGAAGCGACTAAGAATTTAGAACAACTCCCCCATACTTCATGAGCTCCAACTTTAGATACTCGAGCTCCCCCATAATTGTACAACCTCTAAACATCAACACGTTCACTCCCCCATACGTGTAGCATACCTGAAACATGACCCAAAAATGCACTAACAGAGAAGAGAAGAGTGTTAGTATTAGAGTCATAAATCTCCCCCTTTTTGTCACAAATGAAGCAAGGTGACAAAAAAAAAGATATGAAAAACCAAACCATAACAAATAAGAGAAAAGAAGAAAAGAAAGAAATATGTTAACAAGAAATAGATATTGAACACATGCTATAGAACAAACTCTTGTCAACACAACACAAACATGAGAAACATCCTTAACTAAAACAACTTCACAAACCTTAACAAGAAGATAAAAGGAAAAGAACCGATGTACCATAGAAGTGAAGAGGAACACATCATGAACTTCCAAAAACAGTAGCCAATCCCAATTCGTACAAAAATAAGAGGCAATATGTTGGGATAAACAAAAGATTGAACAATTAAGAGAATTGAAGTGCATCATAAACTAAACCTCGGTGTGTAGATGCAATGCAATGCATAAAGAGAGAGAAAGTTCACCACTAGAACACACCCTTTGAAGACGTAGAATATAGAACCACCAACAAGAGACATACGATTAGTAAGTGAGCATAGAAGAAACAAACTTCAACCCCCTTTGAAACAAACGTTATGAGTAAAAGGCAAACAAATATAAATATGATCTTTCAAATGAAAACCAAGACATCCAAAAGGCAAAGGAATATAAACTTTGTATGTCTTACATAAAAACAATGAACATGCGCTTGGATTTTTATATTGCCGCATGTGGTGGAGTTTAGTCTACATCACTCTAATGCCATTCCCGCGTGGGAGGGATTGTTGCCTCCATCTTTTCAAATACACGAGGGTAGGGTGTAGCCTACATCTTTTTGACAAACACAAACTCAAGAAGTGCAATACCATGATAATGTGCAACACAAGAACTAACATCTCTTGAGTGCATCCGTCAGAGCATGACCCTCACAACCCCAACGGGTTCTTAGCCAACTGATATTGCTTTAAAGACAATCAAATGGCTGGGGATAAAGTGAGTCATTGACCACTAACAAGAGTTGTAAGAGGAATATAAGAATGCTCAATAACACGAACAACAAGATGAACATTAACCAAAACAAAGGAGAGATAGCTCAAGATAACATAAATACTCGAGAGATAGAAAAGTTCTATAAGCTGAAAGAATATGTAAGTGGTTTCCAAAAACCCCATCATGCAAGCATGAAAAGTCCCACGATGACGTCAAGAACGACTAGAGGGGGGTGAATAGTCCAAATAAAAAATTATCTAGGTCAAGTGAATGATTATACAGAAGTGGAACACTCTTAACACAAGACAATAAAAACTAACCAGGAATAAACCACACTCAGATAAACAAAACAAGGCTAATCCCAGTCTCAGTCTGACAAGGTCCAGTTAACTGGAGTCCAGTCGACTGGAGGCTCGTCCAACAGAGAGGATAAATGACAGATTAGGCAAAACCAACAATACAAAGATGATGAGAGTAAATAGAAAGTAAAGAACAAGCAAACCACATAAGAGGCTTGGTTTATAGTGGTTCGGCAAGGATGCCTATGTCCACTCTTCAAGGAGGCTTTCTTAGCCTTTAGAAATTCCAGGCAAAGCAAGGTAGTTACACACAGTACACCACTTCTTCACCACAAGCACTTCTTGTTGAATCTCTAATGAATCCTTCAACCTTGAATATTGTAGAGATACCTAACCTCTAACCTAGCCTACTAGGATTTCTTCTCACAAATCACTTTTAATTAACAAAGTGGGTTTTGTTTCTCTTAATGATTTCTCTCAAAGGATGAATAGAAAAAGAAATTAAAAGCACTCAAGGTTGGTTTATAGAACACCAACTACAATAACTCTCACTCTCATAAATAAGGAAGCATTCAATGTAGTGAGTGAAGTTAATTCGATGGAATGGGATGGATTTCAATGAAGCTCTTCACTTAGGGTTTATCACTTTTGAGTAGATAATAGAGCTAACACCATCAAACTTTTCTTTAGCCTTCTCTTGCTAGATATACTCCATAAAGTGCAATAGATCCGTTGGTCAAACCTGTGTTGACTAGATCTGAAAACTTTAGTGGATCATGGATCGGGTCATAAACCATGTCGCTTGGTAATGTCGCTTGCTGCTGAAAATAATAAGTCCCGTCCAGTCGACTGGAGCAAGGGTTTATCCATGTGTATAAAAGCTAAACATGAAACCACCCAATAACTTAACAGGTTTCGCGGGTTTACCCAAAGTAGACCCGAAACCTGTGGATGAATTACCCAAACCCATTATTAACGGGTAGGTTTCAGGTCGGGTTGGCGGGTTTCAAGTCATATTGCCAAAGCCTACTACCCGAACATATTGAACTTGTAACGAATGCTACGAGTTGAGCTTCTCCCAAAGCTAGGCATCCCTCATTCCATGACTTTAGTTTCATAGGTCAGTATTGAAGTTCAATGTCTCTGACCACTTTTATGTTCTGACAAATGTTCGAACTTTACAAAAGTATGAGAACTTATGTAGTTATGTTTTGGTATGATTTGTGCAACTTTCTCGTTAGGGATAATCACACATAAGAGGCGTCCTATGGAAATTTTTGTGTGCTTCTATGGCTTGATAGGAATAGTGAGTCTAGTACTCTAGTCAAGGGTTCAAAATATCGCTGATATCCGCGAAATTCCGGCGGCATATGCCCGTTTTCAACCAATCGGAGCGGTACGAAAGGGCGGATCTGATTCGGTCCAGGTACCTACCCATGTCGACCCGAATTACTGATATTTTCACGGATATCCGACAGTAGCCGGAAATCACGGATATCCTCTTTTTTACAATTCCAATCAGTAATGGTGAAGTCTCCACTTTCCGATCTTTTTTTGGCAATAAATTCAGCCAATTTTTCTTGATAATTTCACCGAATATCTTTCTCTCATTCATTAAATTAAAGCTCTCTCATTACCTAAATTTTGTTGTCTTTCGCCGAAATCTATACTGGCGGAATCTGTAAGTTTTAATTTTTGATGAATGATGATCATTCAATGATCTATAATGATTTCAAAGTGAAATTTCAATTTCAATTTTAAAATTCATTACTGCCTGCCGGAATTGTTTAACAAATTTTGTTATATCATACTATGATGATTTTAATTATTGAATTGTTGATGATTTAAAATTTTAAATTGTTATACTGTCAGAATCTATGCTGCCGGAATTGTTGAATTTTTTTTTTATACCATATAACTTATATAGTGTTGAACTGTTGATGATTTAAATTGTTATACTGCCGCAATTAATCTATACTGGCGGAATTGTTTGTTAGTAAAAATTTTGGTCTAAAAACGATTATATTAAATTATATTAAATTGTTGCTGCCGAAATAGTTTGTTAGTAAAAACTAAGATTAAAAATTAATAAAATGTTTCAAATATGAAAATTTTAGAAATTAATAAAATGTTTCAAAACTAAGCTAATTTACAGGAACTTGTTGCACGACGAGTTGTTTCTGGGCACACAAAACGAAGAAGACCACGACGACGAGTTGAAGAGGTGGGACGATAGGAGCAGGATGTGGGACGACGAGAGTCTGTGACTAGTGGTGCTTCTTCACAACAGACCTTGATTCAGGACGAGGACGATGAGACTAGAACGCAGCGAGACTTGGAGGAAACATTGAGGCGTTCGACACAAGACCCTGATTACTTAGAGCAACGAGACTTGGAGATGGCTATTGAAACATCATGTAGGGAGCATCTTTCTTCATCTACCAAAGGAGCATCATCTAGTCGAGACTTCATTGATTATGATAGTGATCTTGGGTTTTAGTTTGTTCTTTTATCTTACTAGGATTGTACATTTTATTAATCTAGCTTAGTAAGGATTTAAGTTAATTATATACGTTTTATGTAAGTTAAACATTTTATTTATGTTAATTATGTTGGTTTCTAAGTTCGTTAAATAATACGGATATTCTCGAATATTCTCGAAATTCCGAAAAAAACCACGAAATGTCGGATTCTTAAACCTCACCATTTCGACACATGTCCTCAAAATTTTGGGGCATATACTGATTTTCCAGACATCGAAATTTTGTCTGGATTCGGCATCTTGAAGTATGCTCTAGTCTGTCTGAAGGTTACTGGCAGCAATAATTGAATCTTGCGTGTTTTCGGTCTGGTTGCTTGAGTGTAGGCTTTCATGTCAGCTAGGATTTTCTCGATCACCCCATAACAAAGTGTTGTTCAGGTTTTTGTTATGTTCAGTTTTAAAACGTTGTAGCAAAATAGACATAACCTCGTGCTCAGTACTTAGAATCATGATCCGTTTATTGGGTTAGAAAGTAGTTTGTCTAGCTTTCTACCGATATATGGCATGATTTCTAATTCTCAGTATGCAGTCAGGAAATTGTCCTCGAAGTTCTGACAGGTAGCAGACCTTGTAGTGGCAGCAGATTGGACAACATATTTTGGCAGCAGTCATGGACCCAGTTTAGGCCCAATGACGTGGTAAATCCTAATTTAAGTTGTAGTACACTATATAAAGCCATGATAGTGTAGGAAACCTTAGAAGTTTTGGAAGCCATGAGAAAAAAAGTCTAAGGGAGTTTTGAGAGATTCAAAACTTGGAGATTTGAGGTTTGGGAGGTTTTGGCGAAAACTTGAGAGCAATCTTTATTGTGGATTTCTAGGTTTGTGTTCTTCTTGTAAAGGGTGTGAGGTTGAGTTGTGTGAGATCTCATCTTGTAATCCTTTTGGTGGAAGATAATAAAGTTCTTTGTTTTTGCTTGTGGTGGTTTATTCCCCATGAGGGTTCCACCACGTATATCTTATGTATCGGTTTCGTTTTTCTTCTTATCATTACTTGTATCTTCTAGATCTTGGGTTATTTTGCACTGATTTATTGATTTATTATTATTATCAATAAATCAGTAAAGGTTTATTGTCGCCCAACACAAAGGTTTATTGATTTATTATCACCCAACACAAAGGTTGCTTGAAAATGTGCAAAACTGCAAATATAGTTTTTTTCTGCATATGGATGCATAATTCATAGTTTCACAGACAATGCTGACTTCCAAAATTGATGGAGCTTGTTACTATTCCTTGCAAACTTTTGTCAAAGTTGCCAACAAATCTGTTCTTACTTGCATTCGATTTAATACCTTCCGATAGAGGACTCTGTATTGCTATTAGGTCGAGGAAAATTGACAGATATCTAACTAAAAACGTACTTGCTTACAAGCATTGATTATTACTTCAGAATAGTGTGACGAGTCTAACTCTAAACCACATGTTGATTTTAGATCAATGAAATGTACGAGATAAACAGGTGATATGAACCTCAGCATTTCCCCACAAGCAGATGCAACAAACAAAGATAACTATATACACATGAACACTGCAAAGTATTATTTGTAAAACATAGTAGAGATATAGAATGGATGAAGAAATGAAAACTTTCTTCAATGTATCCTGCATAGTTATAATATCATTAAGCTATACATACTTTGTTTCTTCAAGAATCCCAAAAGGAATGATAAGATTCCTGTCAGTTGTTCCTATAATTTTCACATTTCTTGTTATTACATTGTTTTACTCATCAGTTATATTTCAAATTAGTGCAGGTATTTTTATAGCTTGGCTTGCTAACTTCAAGCTTCTTCTATTTGCATTTGGTAATAAGAACCCTCATTCGACCAATCATCATTCATCTCTATCTCTTCTGGAATTCATTCTAACAACCATCCTTCCTATTTCGATCAAACAACACAAATCTCATACGACAAAACGTAAAGAAACACCATCATTTTCTATCAATACCAATTATTGCATCATTTGGATGCTAGTTGTGTACTTATACAAGTACAGTGAATATATGCATCCGTTTGTTTTTCGAGTCGTGTATAGTATTTACATGAATATATCCGTTGTACTCATATTTGGGGTACCTGCACTTATTGCTCGGCTTTTGCTTAGAAAGGAACTCGAGCCACAATTCGATAATCCACATCTATCCACTTCATTACAAAACTTCTGGGGGAAAAGATGGAACCTTATGGTCTCAAGAACATTGAGATCTACCATATATGAGCCTTTAAGATCTCATCTTACACAATCACTAGGAAGGAGATGGGGTTTGCATCTGGCTCTACTTGCTACTTTCCTGGTATCTGGTATAATGCATGAGATATTTTACTATTATACGATCCGTGAATGGCCTACAGGGGAAGTGATGTTATTCTTAGCCATCAATGGCGTTATGGTATCGATTGAGATTGAAGCCAAGAAGGCTTTAGGAGAAAAGTGGAGTTTGCACCAAGGGATTTCATTGATGCTGACAATTGGATTTTTCCTAGTTAGCTCTCCCTGGTTATGCTACAACCAGCTCATAAGGTCAGGTGTTCTTGTTAAGGGTCTTGAGGAGTCTGTTGCTTTAGCCAAGTGCGCAAAACATGCACTACTATCTATTTTGTAAAAAAAAAAAAAAATGTATTTATTTTATTTTATTTTATTTAACATTCAAAACAAATTTTATTGATAAAGATTGAAGGAATTACACAAAGTTAGAGGACAAGCGCGCTACAAACTGCACCACAAGCCCTTTATTGGCAAGCGGGGTTGAGGGGACCCCTACCCCTTTAAATTACGTGTAGAAACTTTTATCAACAATCAGTTGTTGATAAAGAGGGGTGCTACTATTGAGCCACATGCTCATTCGCTAAAAATGGTTTGGTAAGCCTGTTTTTAATAAGATCAATAACTCGGTAATGCTGGCGGGATTGAAACCTCAGACCTCTTGTATCATCATCCAGAGGTTTTACCAGTTGAGCCAATAAAGTTAAGCTGGGGTAGAGGCAGACCCCAACCTGTATATTACCATCACAAAGGTTACAAACTCCCAAAGAGGATAGTCATTTGAGGGAGTGGCTCATAAATAAAACCCAAAAGGCATTCTACTACCAGAACATGTTGAGCTAATAACGAAGGCCACGCGTGACTATAATTTGTGCAACTTGCAGAAAATTCAAAACAACAGAACTAAGTACTTTAAAATCCAACTACAACCTTAACATGGAAACCAACTTCATTATATTTATCCCAAGTGAAAGTTCAGTTCAACATATTGGTTGTCTTTGGCATTCCAAAACAGTTCTCGTTCGGAAAAGTTATTGTTAAACTACTTTTCAAAACAATGTCAGCTAATAAAAATTTAGCTTCCCATGGTTTGTTATTGCGTGATCCTCCACGAATAAAATTCAGAGAGTAACTCTGTTAACCGAGCTGAAATATTTCATGCCCATTACTTCATCAGACGCTTGTTACATGGAAGATGTAAAAACAAACTCTTAGATTTGGAACATTCATCCATTTCAGAGGTCTAACAACATTCGGCCCATGACCCTGCACGCTATCAACTCCAAGGTGCGCAGCTCGACCATTTAAATTAGCTGGGGTATGATAGCGATCAACTTCAAAGAAGCTCGACCAGAGATATATGCTTCCGCACAATAGGACAATTATTATTAACTACTCCCTTCCGTCCAACTTTTATAGGCGCTTTTGGTGTTTACAGATGGATATCAAATAAGGTCTCCAACACGATTCAAAAAAACCAACACCAAAACAATTAAGTACCAGGAAAAACACAATGAATAAAGACACACCACAACACAAAGAGAATACGGAGAGGAAGTTACGGATGATTTAACTACATATCGTCGATACGTGGCAGGCATATATTGTTGGTGTAACACCCAAGAGTTGGGTTAGTCCTACATCACCAAGGAAGTGGTTGTATTGGTAGTATATAGAGCTTAACCAAAACCCTCTACTGCTGGATAGGTGGACCTTGATCCAAAACCCTCTACTGTTGGATATCCGCAGTGATTAAAGGGGGACAATATTGATATTAGTGAGTGGTATGGTGCTCGACACTCCGGGATGAGCGAGGACGAAATCTCAGGGCATTACAGTTGGCGTATGTTTTAAAGTTGCATAAGCGGATGGGGCTTCATATAGACACAGAGAAATTTTTGGGGCAAAAGTCTAAAACTAAGATTCCAAATTTTCATGAAGAAGACAGGGTAACCTCCTTAGGAATCCCTGTGCATAGATACTTGAGACGACCGATCACCACAACATATTCCCCGATCCCCCTTACATCTTCCATGTATACGTATACATTTCAGTTCTTCAAACAGTTTAAGATTCAATCAGTATATAACACTTGATGTTGAACTTGATTTCTTGTTGAGAAGGAAAATACTAGGTTGCCTGACATGAACAGTTTAGTATGTCCTTGAAATATTGAGTAGACACAGGATTTTTATTGAGGGGTTGAGGTTGAAAAAATATGCTAGAAACCTATAGACAACAACATATTTCCGGGAGTTCATATGATACTTGCTTTCTTCCGGGAGTTCCATTATCTTGACTCTAGTGCACGAGTTGGGAGTTCTATTGTCTAGAGTTGCAATTGATTCTTTCAACTAAGCCTCTAACGCGTAAGACAAGTCCTAAAGGCCTGAAAATTATTTGATAGGTGGAGTTGAAAACGAAGACAAGTTGTGAATTGTGATTCATGCAATGACATCCTTCCTGCCATGACTATAGTTCTTCCATCGATCAGTATTGAAGTTCAATGTCACTGATAGCTTCCATGTTCTGACAAAACTTCGAACATTAAAAAGAATGGGAACTTAACTATTGGGTGAAGTTATAGAAATCTTGTGTAGTCTGTGATAGGATGATTTGTTCAACTTGCAGTTAGGGATAAATATAACTCTAGCAAAAAATCACACATGGTATGGATACTAATTAAACCTAGAAAATTTTCTGAAATAGTTGGATTCGCCACGCACCAAGTGGCTGCTACCTTGTTATGCCACTTTGAAGCTGTAAGGGTGTCGACTTCTTCTGTAAATTTTCTTCAATGTGTAAGGTGTAAAGGAGTCAATTGACAGATTCCTCTGTTTTAAGACAGTACCTTCCATGTTCAGGTGTCAATTGACAGAATAACCGCTTGCATTAGGAAGATGTGTCTCATTCAGAGGTCAAACAAAAGGCTGCAGGCTATCAACTTCAAGGTAGCTCAACGACATATGCTTCCATACCATAAGAAAAACTATTATCAACTAGGTGATCGGGGTTGTCCTACTTGTCAGAACTTGATTAATAACATTAAATTGGTTAGTTGATGAGTTATGGATGCAGAAGATAACCAACACCAAAACAATGTAGTACCAGAAACAAACACACCCCACAACAACAGACTGTTTGGACCATTAAAAAGGGGGACTGTACGTGAGAGGGGGGCTGTTTCAAGACAGTACCTTCCATACCTCAATAAAAATTTTGCGAATAAGCATGTGGTTCAATGTTAGCACACCTCTCACAAAGTGGAGAGGTTGTGGGTTCGAAAACACGTCAACAGCTGATTGTTAGATAATAAGTTTCCCCACGTAATTTAAAAGGGGGACTGTACAAGAGAGGGGTCACAGACTCACAGATGATTATCACCATAAACAACAACAACCAATTTCGTAAAAAACCTAAGGTTATTTCAGATCAATATAAGGCAATGTACCAGATAAACAGGCGCAATGAGTATTGATAAAACATAGTAGAGAGAAATGGATGAAGAAATTAAAATTTTCGTCAAAGTATGCAGCGCAGTTATAATATCACCAAGTTACGCGTACTTTGTTTCTTCAAGAATCCCAAAAGGAATGATAAGATTCCTGTCACTTGTTCCTATAATTTTCACATTTCTTGTAATTCCATTGTTTTACTCATCAGTTACATTTCAAATTGGCTCAGGTCTTTTTATAGCTTGGCTTGCTAACTTTAAGCTTCTTCTATTTGCATTCCGTAAAAATCCTGTTTCAACCAATTATTCATCTCTATCTCTTCTGGAATTCATTCTAACTACCAGCCTTCCTATTTTGATCAAACAAGACAAATCTCCTACGACAAAACGTAAATCCTCACTAGAATTCACAATTCGTGGCCTCATTTGGTTTCTACTTTTGTATTTATACAAGTACAGTGAATATATCCCTTGTACTCATGTTTTTCGAGTCGTGTATAATATTACTTACATGAATTTATCCCTTGTACTCATGTTTAGTCTACCGGCACTTATGGCTCGCCTTTTGCTTAGATAGGAACTCGAGCCTCAATTTGATAATCCACTTCTTTCCACTTCATTACAAAACTTCGGGGGGAAAAGATGGAACCTTATGGTTTCAAGAATATTGAGATCTACCATATATGAGCCTGTAAGATCTCGTCTTACACAATTACTAGGAAGGAGATCGGCTTTGCATCTGGCTCTACTTGCTACTTTCCTGGTATCTGGTTTAATGCATGAGATTATTTACTATTATGCGATCCGTGAATGGCCTACATGGGAAGTAATGCTATTCTTTGCCATCAATGGTGTTTTGGTATCGATTGAGATTGAAGCCAAAAAGGCTTTAGGGGAAAAGTGGAGTTTGCACCAAGGGATTTCATTGATGTTGACAGTTGGATTTTTGCTAGTGAGCAGTCCCAGGTTATGCTACATCCAGCTTACAAAGTCAGGTGCTATTGTTAAGACTCTTGAGGAGTCTGTTGCTTTAGCCAAGTGCGCAAAACATGCACTACTATCTATTTGGTAATTATTTGTTTCAACCTGTCATATATGAAACCGGCATTTGGTTTCATGGTTTGACATCATTTCGTGTTTGTGTCATCAGCTATCTTGCCCAGACTTCATTGTTAGGTTGAACCTTGGTACATGTGTCATTCCTCATTCTTTCCTCTATCATCTTGTGTACAAGTTACTCAATTTTCAGTCTGTTGGGATTTGGTTCGGACGAAACCCTTTGGTTCAGACGAATTTGTTCCAGATCTTTTATTTGTGCAGAAACAGCTGGAATTTGGTTAGGACGAAACTTTTTAGTTCGAACGAAATTCTTCCATTAAGTTTTTCGTCATTTTTGTTTTGTTTCCTTTTCTAGAGTTCATATAAATAAATTTTCTTTCATTAGAAAACCTAAATCCCCAGCTGTCTATTCCTCTCTTGAGAGTGTTTGTTTGTTGAGGAAACTCTTCTCCTTCTTGATTCATCTTTCTCCCCATTATAATCCATATTCTTTTGCATATTGGCTTTGCGATCTCCTTGTATGACTATGTGACTATCAAGGGATACTAAAGAAGCAATCTATCTTTCTAGACTTCGAATCTTCTTGTGTGTTCATCAAGAAGTCGAGATCTTTGTGTGTTCATTAAGGTTCTCCGGTGAAGTCCAAGGGTTTTAAAGACAGCTGGTATTATCAAGTAGCAGGTGTATGCAGTAGTACTTGATAGACTTGTAATCTCTTACAACATAGTGGATTAATTAGTTACCGATCGAGGTAACCGTGGATGTTTCCCAGTTTGGGTTTTACCACGTAAAAACTTGTTGTCTTCTTTATCATTCTTCTTTTTTTACTTATTGCGGTTTCTATTATATTGCACTAGGTTACAATATAAATCTTGGGGAGTAGCTAGATTTTCGTATTTATCATAGCTATCTCTCTCGTAGTGCAGTAGGTGGCTCTCTTGGGAAAAAAGATTTGAAACTTATGTGCTCCTTTCTTCTCCTTTTGAAGATATCAGAACATTTCTACGTTGATAACTAGAATAATCGATGCAATAAACAGAAGAAAAAAAACCCATCGTGGATCTGAATGAGAGCAGTGGCTACATGGGGACAATACCGGCGTGTTGAATATGTGTCAGATCATTACATATCTATTTGTCACTGTGGTATCTAGTTTGATGCATAAAATAATAATTATTAACACTTGATGTTTAACTTGATTTCTTGTTGACAAGGAAATTAATACTAGGTTGCCTGACAGGAACAATTTAGCATACAAGTTCTCTCATAGCGCAACAAAGATAAGTTATATTTACATGCAGTGATACAAGTGTATCCTATTTGAGAACTTAGCAGTTCTATTCCTGGTAGGACAAGGAAGGGAAAACCCTTTAAAATAGGTTTCCTCGTTCTATAAGGAATAGAAATTGAGTGAAAAAGAAATGTTTTTCCTTGGCCAACTAGAAGTTGTCCAAAGCCTATAAATATATGTTTTGGTATAAACCAAAAGATAGAGAGAGAAACATCATGTAGTGCTTACTTCAAGATAGATAAACAAGCTAGTGCTTAATTTGTTTGAATTGATGTTTGTCATAGACCAAAACACAGTGAAACAACTTATTTAGTTGTTTAGAGAAACCACTAAGGTTTACTGTGTTTAGAAACATAAGAGAGGCAGCTAGGGCATAGCTTGTCTAGAGAGTATTGTGAGGAAGAGATTCTTGTAATCTTCATAATATTCAATAAAGAAGATCTTTATTGTTTTCTTCATCTTGTTTTCTTCGAGATCTTTTATTGTTTTGTTCATCTTATTTAATGTTATTGTTTAATTCTGCATTCAATAGTATATTTGCCTAGTAATTTGTATCATGCAGAGAATTATTCATAAAACATAGTAGAAAGAGAATGGATTAAAAAATGAACTTCAATATTACTGATAGTTTCCATCTAATAGTATTGAAGTGTCAGTAAAACATATCAATTATGCTCGCAGAATATTTCTAGCAACTCCACATTGATCTTTTTGGCAAATCCTTGTGTTCTTGTGTGTGTTTTGGTTGATTCTATTTATTTGTTTTACTTTGTTACTTTGAAGATACGACGAATACGATCTAGGGACTTGTGTTGTCCCATTCTAGGTAGCTCGACCACATATACTTCCATACCATAAAACAAAGTATTATTAACTAGCTGATCGGGGTTGTTCTACTTGTCAGAACTTGATCATGACATTAAAATTGGTAGTTTGAGTTATGGATGCAGAAGATAACTAACAGTACCAAAACAATAAAGTACTTGAAAAAAACACACACCACAACAACAGAGACTGTACAAGAGAGGGGTTACAGATGATTTAACTATCACCAAGAACAACAATATAAACAACCAACTTTGGAGTGAAAAAAGGTGATTTTAGATCAATATAAGGCAATGTACCAGATAAACAGGCACAATGAGTATTGGTAAAACATAGTAGAGAGAAATGGATGAAGATATTAAAAATTTCGGCAAAGTATGCAGCGCAGTTATAATATCACTAAGTTACGCATACTTTGTTTCTTCAAGAATCCGAAAAGGAACGATGAGACTGCTCTCAATAGTTCATATTATTTTCACATTTCTTGTCATTCCAATGTTTTTCTCATCAGTTACACTTCAATTCTTTTCAGGTATTTTTATAGCTTGGCTCGCGTGTTTTCAAGCCCAAGCCCATGCCCATGTAAGGTTTATCCCCAAGGGCCACGCCCTTATTGTACATGAGAAGTTTATTAAGAGCAAACCTTATCTACATGGGTCAAATGTGGGACTATCACATTTTCCTTGCTTTGTCTCAAGTTGTACCACTTACATTGGTATCTTGGGACACCAATTTCTCATTCAATATGAAACCATTTTGTACCTATGAATACTCTAGGAGCATCTACTCGGAACGAGGATTCCATACATACTAAGTTCTTGCTCAAAAGAGCTCTAGAACATGTCAAAATGTTCTCTCAAAGACCTTGTCAGATTTCTGTCAGATTTCTGACAGAATCTGCTGAAACAGTTTCTAACACTTATGTACTTATACAAGTACAGTCAATATATCCACCCGCTTGTTTTTCGAGTAGTGTATAGCTTCCACATGATTGTAGGCATTGTACTCATATTTAGACTACCAGCACTTATTTCTCGGCTTTTGCTTAGAAAAGAACTTGAGCCACAATTCGACAACCCACTGAGACTTCACAAACAGTGCTATTACCACAGTTATTACTAATTAATCAAGCAGGGTAGTAAGCTGAAAAAATAAATGAACACACAAGATTTTTAAAGTGGTAAAACCCAATATGGGAAACGTCCACGGTTGTCCTCACGACAACAAATAATCCACTAGATGAAAAAGATATACAAACCTATCAACTACCTGCAATCACTGCGAGTTGACACTACCGGTTATCTCTAACACCTTGACTTCACCGGAGCACCTTGATGTACGCACAAGACACTCGACTTCTTGATGAATACACAAGAAGACTCGAAGCCGAATTTCAATACTCAATATGGAAGAAGAAGGATTGAAGAATGGAGGAGAAGAATTGAGTTCAATCACCAAAAACACAACCTACACAAACCTGGAAGAACACATTACTTGAGCGGCCAAAGAACTGACTAGTTCTTTGGTAGAAAACCCTATATATATAGTTAGGGTTTGGAACAAGAGAAAATGGGCCGAATTAAACAAATTTCATATTGGACGTACGTACGTCGAAACAAGGTACGTACGTCCTGAGACGTAAAATGTTTGCTGCCTACTTGGACGTACGTACGCCCTAATTAGGTACGTACGTCCACAACCCAAAAGTTCGCTGCTGCCAGACCTGACGTACGTACGCCCTAACTAGGTACGTACGTCCAACTTTTTGTAAAACTTTGTTGACTTATAAAAGGTACGTACGTCCTAACTAGGTACGTATGTCCCATACCAAACATGAATTTGACAACCTTGACGCGAAGAGAAGGACTAGGGACGATGCGCGTACAACGAGGTTTTCCTAACAATGAACCCAAGGCAAGATGACCATGGACATCCGAAGTCACAAAATAATGTTAAACAACCGAGTGCCGATTTCAATCTCCCCCTTTGACATTTATTTTGTGACAAAAACCTATGACTCTAGTAGCACTTATAATACGTGCATACAATCCCAAACCAATTGGCATTTATAAACCATGCCTACAAAAGCACTCATAGACAATACATACCAAATCACCAACACTTGATATTCAGGTCAAGTAAGACGCTTTAATCATCAGAGATCGAACGGAAGCAACAATGAATTCTGAATCAATCAGAGAGCCAACGGAAGTTCCTAGAACAACTCCCCCATACTTCATGAGTTCCAAGGTTTGATACTCGAGCTCCCCCAAAACAGTACAACTTCTGACCATCACCACGTTCACTCCCCCATACATGTAGCATATCTGAAATATGACCCAAAAATACACTAACAAAAGAAGAGACGAATGTTAGTATTAGAGTCATAAAATCTCCCCCTTTTTGTCACAAGAAGTGAACAAAGGAAACACGGAGAAGGAAAAACACGGAAAGGAGACCATGCAGACAAAAATAGAGGAATTGTCTTAATAATCAAATATCCAATAAGAAACATCTACCATAAACAGTAGTCCATAGAAGGAATCATGAATTAAATAAGAAAAACAAAATTCGGAAAGAGAATAACTGGAGCTCTCCCCCACGCTCAAATAGCACCACGAGCTTGTTGCAATACACACAATTCCGAAGAGAACAGTTCTTCTATCCATTGATCCAGAAAGCAATCAGTTAGGATGAAGGGAGCAGAGTTAGAGAGACGCCCAAATAAAGGATAACCAACCAACTGCAGAATGTAGACCTGAAGATCAAAGGGCAATCTTTCCCAAAGATTGATACGAACCATGTTTAAATCCAAACTCGACTTGTTGAGATAATTGAAACCATGAGTTGCCTTGCAGTAGCTACAAACAGAAGATTCCTACTTGTACTCAAGAAAATCGTAATCCACCCTTATACTATCATTGAGACGAAGAATAGGATTGAACAACAACTGATTAGAAGAATAGCGATGAAACAAAGGGGAGGGAGAAAAAGAAGAAGAGGCCATTAGAGAGATAGTAGAGGACAAACAGATAGAACCAAACCCTAGCAGGATTAATAGAAACCAACATGAAGTGAGTGGATGAAACCAAAACACCCTATTAATATAGCAAGGACCAATGGTTGAGTTAAATGGGCTTTAAAACACACCAAGTGGGCTTTTGCGAACAAGATATACGTACTGCCTAACAGCGTTCGTACATCGAGACAAAAGAAAATTGTTGCCACACTTGAACGTACGTACTGTCTAACAACGTTCGTACGTTCAAAAAGAACTGACCCCCTGAATGTTCGTACCCCCTAACGACGTTCATACTCCCCCCCCCCCTTTTTTTTCTTTTATAAATAAATAAAAGACTAGAGAGGTAGGAAAACACACAAACCACGGATCAGTGAAAAACACTACATGATTCCCAAAAATCAATCTAATTCCAATCCAATAAAAATAAAGAGCAATATGGAGAGGCAATCAACGTAGTTTAAAGGATTGAGATGGATCATGTTCCAAAAACCATTTATGAGCACTGGAGCCAACAAACATGCAAGAACATAGTGATGGTATATCCCAAAACCAGAAACTTAGTGAACTTTGTGCAAGGATCATAATTAACTGAAGAGATAGATAACCCAAAATACAAGACCCTTATGATCATACAGAATGAATCCCATGGAGCAGGAATGAACCAATCTAGGGACGCCAGAAACACTTACAAGAATCCGAATAAAGAAGAAAAGCAATCGAATTTTTATTTTTGGTTCTTCTTTCCTCCATTTTTTTGAATTTTAAAAAAGACTGTTCCTTCCCTTTGAATTTTGAACTAGCCGGAGTAAGGGAAAATAAACTGCCATTCCTGTGTGAGAGGAATTAATTACCTCCATTTTTAACCAATACACGAGGGTAGGGTGTAGCCTACATCTTTTTGGCAAAAACACACTCCAGAAGTGCAATACCATGTTAACGTGCAACACAAGAACTAACATCTCTTGAGTGCAACCGTCAGAGCATGGCCCTCACAGCCCCAACGGGTTCTTAGCCAAATGATTAAGCTCTCAAGACATTCAAATGGCTGGGGATTTCGTGAGTTATTGACCACTTACAAGAGGTGAAGAAGATGGATAACAAAAAGGTCGAAACACGAGGTTAGTCATGACCAGTTCTCATAGCACAAAAATGTAGATCAACTTGCTACTTGAATAACAACTTAGAGAGGGATATACCAACATCAAATTCATGCATGTATCCAAACAATGTACAAGATAAACCAGGAGAAGGACCATGAGACACCCCAATGCCCTTATAAGAACAGATAGAGAAAACCCCAACATATTACACCTTATTCGAAGAAGGGAACCAAGAAGATAATCAGAAAAAAAAAATGCTTTCAATAACATATAGGTAACCAACACAGACCAAAACGACAATGACCACCTTGACAGGAAATAAAGAACCCATAACATAAAACCATGAACATACAGGAGGAGAAGAGAAACACAAAGACAGATAATAAGGAGAGATGGAGAGAATAGGTACCAAGGACCACTCAAGGAAGAGGAACAACCCTAATGGATTTACGCAGAGAGTGGAAGCGAGCTGCATCGAGGGGTTTTGTAAGGATGTCTGCTAACTGATGCTCGGTAGGAATGAATTCCATTGTGATGTCACGTTTCTCAACCGCCTCACGAAGAAAGTGATGACGAATGTCAATATGCTTTGTTCGAGAATGTTGAATAGGATTCTTGGATATACTAATTGTGCTGGTGTTGTCACAAAACAAATCCATCGCCTGCTGTTGAATACCATAGTCCCGAAGCATTTGACGCATCCAAAGAAGTTGTGTACACGCGCTAGCTGCAGCTATATACTCAGCTTCACAAGTGGAAATAGATACGGATGTTTGTTTCTTGCTATGCCAAGAAACAAGATTGTTCCCAACATAGAAGCAACCACCACTCGTACTGTGACGATCATCAAGGTTACCACCCCAATCAGCATCACAATAACCTGCCACAATACTATTAGTGTCTCTGGTAAACTACAAGCCATGATCAAGTGTGCTACCAACATACCGAATGATACGTTTAACAGCAATGAGATGAGACTCTTTGGGATTAGCCTGAAATCTAGCACATACACCAACACTGTAAGCAATATCTGGACGACTAGCAGTGAGGTACAGAAGACTGCCAATCATACTACGGTACTCACGGATATCAACTGACTTACCCAGGACGTCCTTACCAAGGCGTACCCTCTCACCCATGGGAGTATCATGTCCACTAAAAGAGTTGAGACCAAACTTCATGACAAGTTCTTTGGCATACTTGGTCTGAGAGATGAATGCCCCATGACTAAATTGTTTCACCTGCAAACCAAGAAAGAAGGTTAGTTCGCCCATTAAGCTCATTTCGAATTCAGAGCTCATTAACTTGGAGAAGGACTCAGATAGAGAGGGACAAGTGGAACCAAACACAATATCATCTACATAAACTTGCGCCAAAAGGACATCTTTCTCCCTTTTTTGAATGAACAGAGTGCGGTCAACACTCCCACGAGCAAAACCTTTCCCTAATAAGAAGGATGTCAAACGTTCATACCACGCACGAGGTGCTTGTTTGAGACCATACAAAGCTTTCTTTAATTTGAAGACATGATTCGGAAAATGGTGATCAACAAAGCCCTTGGGTTGTTCTACATACACTTCTTCATTGAGAAAGCCATTTAGAAATGCACTTTTGACATCAATCTGGTACAATTTAAACTTCAAATGACATGCCATCGCAAGGAGTAACCGCACAGACTCCAACCTCGCCACAGGCGCAAAGGTTTCACCGAAGTCAATACCCTCAATCTGACTATAGCCCTGAGCCACCAGCCTGGCCTTGTTTCGCACAATCTGTCCATATTCATCCAGCTTATTTTTAAAAATCCACTTAGTGCCAACAACATTAGTATGACTCGGTCTGGGAACAAGTGTCCAAACATCACTTCGCTTAAACTGACCAAGTTTCTCCTGCATAGCAACTAGCCAATCATCATCAGTAAGAGCGTCAGTAACATTTTTAGGTTCAATAGAAGAGACATAACAAACATAGTGAGCACAGTTGGTCTCCTTGGCCTGTCTACGAGTCAGGCGCTGATCATTAATGTCTCCAATGACATCACCAATGGAGTGATGTTGTTTGACACGAGCTGAGGCTTTCTCAAACAACTCCTCAGGCTCAACAGTCACTGCAGGGGGATCCTGAGAAAGGTCAAGCGCTCCCGGTGTTACGGAATCATCAGACGCTTGCACATTAGTGTCCACAGTGGGTAGGTCGTCCGAAGCAGCATGTAGACTTACAGCGTCATCAATCAGAGGTGGGGGAAGTGGGGAAACGTCCGCAGACTCTGATAGAGGCGAAAGAACTGCAGAATCCTGAGCACCAGTAACAACAGAAGAGTTAGAAAGAATAGTGTCATCAACAACAACATTGAAAGATTCCATGACCTTGCGAGTGTTATAGTTGAATACTCGAAAAGCTCTACTGTTAGAAGAGTAACCAAGCAAAAGAGCAACATCACCTCGACTGTCAAACTTCGAAAGACTTTGTCTGTCCTTGCACACATAACAAATACTACCAAACACACGCATATATTTGAGGTTTGGTTTCTTACCATACCATAATTCATAGGCAGTTTGAGTAGTACCAGACCGCAGATAAACACGGTTTATAGTATAACATGCAGTATGGACAACCTCAGCCCAGAACTTTGTAGGGACATTCTTGGCGTGTAGCATAGCACGAGCCATTTCTTGAATGACATGATTCTTTCGTTCCTCAACCCCATTTTGCTGTGGAGTGTAAGGAGCCGAGAATTCTTGCCAAGTACCGTTGGCAATGCAATATTCTATAACACCTGTGTCTGTGAATTCACCACCCCTGTCACTACGAACATGTTTAATTTGGGTGTCTTTCTCATTTTGGATACGAAGACATATCCCCTGAAACTCAAGAAACGCATCAGATTTTTCACGCAAAAAGGACACCCAGGTAAAACGAGTAAAATCATCAACCATGACTAAAATGTACCTTTTACCTCCTAAGCTTGGGGTCCGAGTGGGACCCATGAGGTCCATGTGAATGAGCTCCAATGGAGAGGATGTGGTGACAGACTTTTTCTTGGAATGTGGATTGCGTATCTGCTTACCTATTTGACATCCCCCACATACCATGTCACGAACTCTGCCAAGTTTAGGCACACCCCTAATGAGTTCATTCCGTGTTAAGTTGTCCAAGAGTTCAAAGTTAACATGTCCAAGACGTTGGTGCCAAAGCTGAACCTCATTCTGTTTGCTAATTAGACAACCTACAGAAGGTGTAATTGGTTGTATAGCATAACAATTATCCGTGGTGCGTTTACCTGTCATGACGCACTTGCCAGAACCATCAAGAACAATACAGACATTTTTAGAGAAGTTGCGAGTATCATTAGTGTCACATAGTTGGCTGATGCTAATCAAATTAACACGTAAACCATCAACAAGTAAACAAACATCATTCGAGGATAAACCAATTCCATCAATAAAGCCTTTACCAATCACAGCCGCATGCTTTCTATTTCCAAACGTGACACTGCCACGATCAATTGCAGTGACAGAAGAGAAAAGTTTGGCATTACCTGACATGTTTTTCGACGCACCACTATCAAGTAGCCATTCACTGTCTGAGCTAGAAACGTGGAGAACAGTAATAGCCACATTGGAAGAGTTTCCTGCACAACTACACAAACAAGAATAAGATGAATATTGAAAAGGTGGACAAAAGTGGGACGATTGTGAGAGAGATGTCCAAGAGTGAGATACACGATGAAGCGCATCACACTGAGGAGCCCAATGTCCAGGCTGACCACAAGAGAAACACAATATCCCTCGTCCACTACCCTGTCGAGAAGCACGTCGAAAAGGTTTCCACTTATTTCGAGTGCCCACCATAGCCTTGGTTAAAGGAACACCCGACTGAGTGATCTGAGGAGTGGGTAGTAATGGTGGTAGTTCAGAAGAGGACAGCCCATTACAACTTACAGAGGACCTGGACGAAGAAGGTCCTTTTTCACATCCTCTACTTCACTAGTCAAGATCCTGCACCGAGCTTCCCATTCAACATTATCGTGTTCAAGAGCAGCTAGATTGCTTAGCAATTTGACTTTTTCAATACGCCAAGAATCAGTCTCCTTATCCATAGCTAAAATGGATGACGAGCTACAGGATAATGAGTCAAGTCTCTCTTGAAAAATTCTGCTCGTCGCTTCTAACCGTAGACATTCCTTCCTAGATAAACGGTATAGGGTGGCCCAATCATCATTTTCAACAAGTATCAATTCGTTGTCACCATCACTAGAACAATCTTGATTACAAGTCGATTGTTCATTAGACAATCGAGCCACAAGCGAATTATAAAACGGCATAGAGTAAGACTTAGTACTTAATGGATCTACGCGTGAGCCATTACACTCCATAACTAGCGCACTGAACTGATACCAATTGAGACTTCACAAACAGTGCTATTACCATAGTTATTACTAATTAATTAAGCAGGGTAATAAGCTGGAAAAAAAAATGAACACACAAGATTTTTAACGTGGTAAAACCCAATATGGGAAACGTCCACGGTTGTCCTCATGACAACAAATAATCCACTAGATGAAAAAGATATACAAACCTATCAACTACTTGCAATCACTGCGAGTTGACACTACCGGTTATCTCTAACACCTTGACTTCATCGGAGCACCTTGATGTACGCACAAGACACTCGACTTCTTGATGAACACACAAGAAGACTCGAAGCCGAATTTCAATACTCAATATGGAAGAAGAAGGATTGAAGAATGGAGGAGAAGAATTGAGTTCAATCACCAAAAACACAACCTACACAAACCTGGAAGAACACCTTACTTGAGCGGCCAAAGAACTGACTAGTTCTTTGGTAGAAAACCCTATATATATAGTTAGGGTTTGGAACAAGAGAAAATGGATCGAATTGGACAAATTCTTGGACGTACGTACGTCGAAACAAGGTACGTACGTCCTGAGACGTAAAACGTTTGCTGCCTACTTGGACGTACGTACGCCCTAACTAGGTACGTACGTCCACAACCCAAAAGTTCGCTGCTGCCAGACCTGACGTACGTACGCCCTAACTAGGTACGTACGTCCAACTTTTTTTAAAACTTTGCTGACTTATAAAAGGTACGTACGTCCTAACTAGGTACGTACGTCCCATACCAAACATGAATTTGACAACCTTGACGCGAAGAGAAGGACTAGGGACGATGCGCGTACAACGAGGTTTTCCTAACAATGAACCCAAGGCAAGATGACCATGGACATCCGAAGTCACAAAATAATGTCAAACAACCGAGTGCCGGTTTCATCCACATCTCTCCACTTCATTACAAAACTTCTGGGGGGAAAGATGGAACCTTATGGTCTCAAGAATATTGAGATCTACCATATATGAGCCTGTAAGATCTCATCTTACACAATTACTAGGAAGAAGATGTGCTTTACATCCAGCTTTACTCGCAACTTTCCTTGTATCCGTAATGCATGAGATTATTTACTATTATGCGATACGCCAATGGCCTACGTGGGAAGTGCTGTTATACTTCACTATCAATGGAGTTTTGTGCTGTTATACTTCACTATCAATGGAGTTTTGGTATCGATTGAAATTGAAGCCAAGAAGGTTTTAGGAGAAAAGTGGAGCTTGCAACCAGAAATTTCATTGATGTTAACTATTGGATTTTTGCTAATTATCACCCCCTGGTTATTCTATATCCAGCTTATAAATTCAGGTGTTGTTGTTAAGGCTCTTGAGGAGTATGTTGCTTTAGCCAAGTGTGCAAAACATGCATTACGATTTATCTGGTAATTATTCGTTCAACCGGCCTGTCATATAAATCTTGGGGAGTGAATTTTCGTGTTTATCATAGCTGAACGTAAGATGCAGTATGTTACTCTTGCGAATAAAGATTTGAAACTTATGATGTGATGTGATGCTCTTTTATTCTCCTTTTGTAAGAAATCAGAACATGTTGACAATGATAAATAGATTAACCGATGTACGTGATTAACAAAAAATACATCATTAAAACATATATAGTTGCTTCTCTTGGCATTAATTACCTCGATTGAATCTTCATCTTCAAAGCACAGCATGTTGTTTGACAAGGAACTAGCTAGAAACGGACTAGGTTGCCTGACAGCAGGAACAGTTTTTATTACAAGTTCTCTTATAAGCGCTTACTTGCAAAAATGCATCTGAAAATGTATGGGAACTTATTGGTATGATTTGTGCAACTTGCAGAAAATCCAAACCAGCAGAACTATAAGGACTTGAAATCCAACTACAACCTTAACATGGAAAACCAACCTCATTATACTTATCCCAGAGTAAAAAGTTCAGTTCATGATTTAGGTCGTCTAGCATTCCAAAAGAGTTCTTTTCGAAAACTTCACTGTTAAACAACTTTTCGTAATAACGTACGTCAGTTAAAAATTTAGCTTCCCTTTGGTTTGTTATTGCATTCTCCTCCAGTTTATTTAGCTGGGGGTTGTTGTTAGCTATCAACTTCGAGGCAGCTTGACCAGATATGCTTCTACACAATAGAACAATTATTATTAACTAGCTGCGTTCGGGGTTGCCCTACATGTCAGAACATGATCAGTCAGTGTAATGTACCTCATTTAAGTGGTTGTTTTGACATAAATTGGTAGTTGCAAAAAAAAAAAAAGCTCCAGAATGATTCTGGAAAACCATCACCAAACCAATAAATATTACCAGGAAAAAAACACAATGTATAAAGACAGACCACATTACCAAAACACAAAGACCATCACCAAACACAATAAATATTACAGATGACTTAAATACACAATAAGAAGAACAACAATCTCACTGCAGAGAAACATAAAAACAAAAAAAGAGTCGTGGACACGTGGGCGGCATATAGCACCTGTTTTAAAGTTTTTTTTACAAGAACAAGGCCCAAATCTATATATCTATATAATAGTTATACCCAATGGGTCCCACACTCTCTCTCCTATGTGGCACTCTATATGATCATCAAGCTCTCACAAATTTTCTCCCATAAAATAAAGAAAAAAAAAAAAAATTATACTAATTAGTTCTATAACTAAATTTTGTATTTCTCTACACTTTTTTCCTTTTCCCACTAAACCCAAAAAATTTCTACCCACTTTCTCTACTCTCCTAATTAAGTATAAATACAAATATTTCAATAAAAATAAAATTAAAACAACAAATATACTCAAAACACAAATTAATCAAATATAACCATATATAATAATTTATTATATGTACATACAAATTAAAAAAAAATAGTACAGATAAATTTAATATTATATAAATTTAAAATTTATAGAAAATTTCTCTTACAAAATCTCCAATCCCAGTGCATAACACGGGGTCCACAACTATAGTGAACCCCTTAAAAAATTTCTCTACTCTCCTAATAAAGTAGAAACACAAACATTTCATTAAAATTAAAATCAAAACAACAACAAACATAATAATTTATTATATATATATATATATATATAATAAAGTTTCAGTTTTCTTCTTCTTCTTCTTCTTTTCTTTAAATTTTGTTCTTTATTTACTGTTCTTTACTTTTATGCTTTAAATTTTAGTAATTTTCTGCTGTTTTTGTTAGTTTAATTTTACTATTCATAATCCTGCTTTAATTTTGGTATCAGCGCCATGTCAGCGTAAATTACTGTTGGGGAGCATGTAGCTTCTTATCAACAGTAATTATTCGAGATGAGAACGATGGTACTGTTCTAGTTCTTCGTTGAGAAATGGAGAATATTCCTAATCAAGGAACCAAGCAACTCCTTTGGAGTACTGCAACCCAGTTTATGGGGAATCAATTGTCAAGCTGCTATTGGTAGCCTCTGGCAGTAGCAGTAATGAGGGTCTGAGCACTCACGTGTAAATCGACCTCTATTGCTTAAGATCTTGTTAGTAATATTATCTATACTCTTGATGAGATTTATGATTAGTCGTTTGACATCGTCACGTTGGACTACTTTGTAGTTTCAGATTGATAATTATTTTATGTTTTATTTATAATTAATATCAATTTAGTCGCGTTGGACTACTTGTAGTCTCCGGCTGTAATAGTCAAGTGTTCTGAGTTATGATGAATATAGACTTAGTCGCGTTGTTTCCCGTTTAGCCGCAGGCAGGTGGCCGTTAGGCGTTTAGGGGTATGTATCGTTGACTGTTGAAGTTCATCATAAATCTGAATATGAAATTATTACTTGCTGTGACATGAATCGTTGACTATTGAGATTAATTATGAATTAAGATATAAAATAACTGTCAGTCGTGACTTAAATCGTTGACTGTCAGTATTAATCATGAATAAGAATCTGGAATTATAATTCTCTGTTTTCATAAGTGAATAATTGCTTTTGTGTTAAGAACTACATGATCCCTAACTCCTTATTGACATCTTCACTTTCGTGTTTTTCTGCTTTAATTAAACTTTCTATAATTAAAATTATTTCAAGATGTTTAACTTGTTTAAAAACAAAAAGAAATTCATTAAAAATGAAGAATGTATCGAAATCTCTAATATAGAGAAAATGGAAAATGAATTATTGAATTGGGATATGCCCAAGATCGAACCAAAAAGAATTTATAATATTGGTTCGTTTGATTACAAAGTCGCTATGTCTATTAAGACTGTAGAGCATACCATGCCAGTTAATGGAAACAAAAGGTCTATCCCCTTAATAACAGAACAAGATATTATTAGATATCGTCAAAGTTATCATTATATCCATATAGGATTAATTCAAATTGCAGTAAAACCTTTACACCTGAAAGGTATTGATTGTTGCTTTCTTCTAGCCCTTAGGGATGCTAGATGTACCAATTATCAAAAATCTTTAATGGGTATCATGGAGTCCACTACTAGTAATGGACCAGTTTACTGTAATATATATCCTAATCTGGAATTATCTTTATCTGATGATAACATCATGCAAAGTGTTATGATGGATCTCGACACAAAAGGATATGAATTTCTTACTGGGTCAGAGGTTCTTAATATTGCTTATAGAATTCAATTTAAAGTAATGAATACTTTAAGTCCTAATGCCAAACTAATTAGTAATAAAGGAAACACTACAATTATTGAGACTAATCTAGGAAAGTCCAATATGGCCTGCAATAAGGTGATTCCTTGGGATCAAATAAGTTATCCTGAAAACTGGGACCACCAGGGACTCATCCCTTCCCAACCAATTAATAGAAATTTGGATCAAATCACTCAGACTCCTGAAGGAGATATTGAGGTCCGATTTTCTTCTAATAGAATATCCCGCCTTAGATCTATTAAGACTTTCTATTCTCCGGAACCGTCTAGAGCCTCCACTTCTAGTGTTCCTGACAATATAGAAAATGATTTTGAGATTAAAGGCATTAAAGAATCTGATAATGCTATTCCACATGGCCTTTATTCTAGGCGGTCTGCTCTAAATCCTACTCCCTCGGAGATGGATTTCTCTATTAATATTATTGAATTAGATAATGAATTTAAAGTTGATCGAATTGCTATTAACAATGATTTTAAAAGTTCTAAGTATGATGCTTTTCGAAAATGGTATTGGGATCATTATAACAAAGGACAACATGAATTTCTTAAAGAAAAATATTATAATTACTTAGATGAGACTAAAAGTATTATTCCTTTTGCGCACTACGTGCTAAGATGGGATAGAACTTTGGAATCATGCGTAATTAAAGACTTTTATAAAAGTTGGACTACTATTGATGGTAGAAGCATCAAGGCTATTCATCCTCCTACTCAGCCTTTAAAATTAATAAATGAGTCTACTACTCTGGAAACTGTTGCTTACATTCAACCTTCAAAAGAAGAATCAGATTTAAATAAGGTTTTTAAACAATCTAATTATACCAATTTATGTTTACAAACTATAGGTAAACAACTTCTTCGTATTGAAACCGCGGTTAATAAGCCCGAACCTGATGGAGAAATCTTCCCGGTTAATATTAAACCTCCTCCTGATATGAGATTTAATTTAGGAAGTAACAAATTAAGTCAAAATGATTTTATTAATGAACTTACTAAAAAATTAAAAAGTATAAAATTAACTGATAATCATATTGGTGTTTTATCTAATGATAACAAAAGTTTATCGGATGAAAATATTGAAGGATTTCAAAACATTTTGCATACTATGGAGCAAGAAGTTAATGAACTTGATTTTAGCAAATCTAATAAAGCTAAAATACCGCCTACCCGGACCTATTATCCTAGGCCCACTCCTATTGATATTCTTAATGAAGAAGACTACATTGCTGTTCAAACTTCATACAGCGCTAAAACTGTCTACGAATGGAATATAGATAGTTTATCTGAATATTTAATTTATGTTACTTTACATAGAATGCTTATGTTTGCAACTGTTTGTAAAAATTCTAATAATACGGGTAGACAAACTGCTAATTTTATTATTGCCGGATTCACGGGCCAATTAAAGGGTTGGTGGGATAATATTCTTACTACTGGCCAAAAAGAAGAAATTTATGCTTCTGTTAAAATAGAACCAGGAGCCTCAGGACAAAATGTCCAAACAGAGGATGTTGTTTACACTTTGGTTCAAACCATAATTAAACATTTTATAGGTAATGCTATGACCAACTTTGAACGAGGTAAAGACTTACTTATGAATTTAAAATGTCCAACATTAACTCATTTTCGTTGGTATAAAGATGTTTTCATGGCCAAAATTAATAACAGGCATGATGGTAATAATGCTTTTTGGAAAGAGAAATTCATTTCTGGTCTACCTCTTTTATTTGCTGAAAAAGTCAAAAATAGACTTAGAAATAAGCATGATGGGATCCAAATCCCTTATGATTCTTACACTTATGGTGAGCTCATTAGTGAATGCACTTCGGAAGGGTTAGCCCTTTGTAATGATATCCGTCTTAAGAATCAGCTTAAAACCCAGAATTTAACTGGAAGAAAAGAATTAGGACAGTTCTGTGAACAATTTGGGTATGATATGCCTAAAAAGAAAGATAAAAAGGATTTATCTCAGAAAAAGATTTCTAATAAATATTTTCGTAGAAAACCTTATAAAAGACCTGACCAAGTCTTGTCTAAGAATAAATCTAATTCTTACCCAAAAGAAAATAAAAGGAATTCAAAACATATTACTTGCCATAAGTGTGGTAAGAAAGGTCATTATGCTAATAAGTGTTATTCTAAAATTGATATTCGAAAACAAATCAATGAATTAAGCATTGATGACAATATTAAAAAACAA